>CM077831.1:18899284-19320441 GCA_039720395.1 Liquidambar formosana | reverse complement strand
ACACATAGACAATTGAAATAGAAAACTAAAAAATCTCTTAAAGGAAAAATAATAATAATTAAAGAATAGTAATATTGATAGAAAAAATTACTATATTTTAATGGGAAATATAGGAAAAGGTGTTTGGAAATAAAACTATTTTGAAAAAAAGGAGAAAGAATACTTTATTTATTTTAAAAGGGCAAGTAAGACTTTTAATTTTTTAAAAATTATATGTTTAGATAATTCCTATTATGCCCACAACGTTATAACGAAATAAGAAATAATAGGATAGAAGAAGAAGATAGAAATAACAGTTGTAAAGTGAAAAAATCCTGGAAAAAAAAAAAGTTTTAGCAAGGAAAAATCTAGGAGAAAAAGAAACGAAGAGAAGATAGAAGCGCACTGTGAGAGGTCTATATGGTTAAACCCATGAGTGTTAAGACCAAAACCAACATTCCCAAACCAATTTTAAATACCCTTGTGAACAAAACAAAATCAAACAACATGACAAAATTGTACAAAATTCCATTTAACAAATCAATCAAATCCAACAATATAGAGGTTTAAAACTGAAAATGTTTGCGTTTATATATATATATATAGATACATAGAATGATGATCAGGTGAATACATGTTGATAGAACTTATATGAACAAATTGACCTAATTGGTACTGTAAATGTAAATTATACGGACATAAGATTATAGGCAAATTGACTGATCTTACCAAGAGTAGTTAAAGAAAAAGTGAAAGAACAAAACCGATCACGTCATTTGAGAGTAGTCCTTGTCATCAGGTCGATATATATATATATATATATATATTTTGTTGGGTTGGGTTAGGCCTTGTGGGCTTGTACTAACTATTCATCATGCCAAGTCAGGCTATCAAAGAATAAGTGTAACTTATATTTATGAACTTTTTGAAATAAATATATTAATAAGTTAACTATTTTAATATAAAGTTATACATTTTGTAAGTCATTATGACTAATATTTTGATAATGTGATTAAAATACAACTTTCTAAACATAAGTTATTAAGTAAATATGAATATAATTTGATTGCAGGTATTTAATTTTATAAACATAACCAGCACAAAAAAAT
The DNA here is from genome assembly GCA_039720395.1 of Liquidambar formosana. Lineage (NCBI taxonomy): Eukaryota > Viridiplantae > Streptophyta > Magnoliopsida > Saxifragales > Altingiaceae > Liquidambar > Liquidambar formosana. The sequence goes on along the minus strand of CM077831.1, from coordinate 19,319,353 downwards.
ATAAGTTACATGGTGTTTTATATCTATATCTATATATATATAAAATATTTATATAAATATAAATATTGTTTCAGTAAATGCTGGGCTTGAGAAGCTTTGGGATTTTTGGGCTGGGCCTTAGGATCCCATTAAAGGGCCAAGCCTAGCCTAAGAGCATTCAGGCCGAGTTGGGCTTGGGTTTGAGCTTTTTCAGGCTTTTGATTTGAGCTTCGAGTTACCCATGGGTTTTGAGCTTTTGAAGAGTCCTAGAGAGGAGGTGAACCAAATCCTAAACTTACCAACAAAGGTTGGCCTGAGTGGAAGGGGCTCTGGGTTGCTTAAGCAAGAGGTTTTGGGTTCGAGCCTTTGTGGATGCAGCAAACTTTCTTAGGAGATGTCTTCGCTTCGGCGCCCGACCGTACCTTGGAGGATTAATCCTGAGCGAAGCTTAGGGACACCTTAGGAAACCAAAAAAAAAAAAAAACCCAAATCCTAAACTTGAGAAGAATCATTAGACCATAAACGGGAGGAGAGTGAAAATGAGGGAGAGAGAATGAGAAATAAACAATAAGTAGAGTGAGAACGGCAAGAGGATAGAGAGGGAAGGAAAAAAAAAGTAGGGGTTTTTTGGTGGAGTGGTAATTTAATGCAATCAGGGAAAACATTTTTTCATAAAGAATAATAGAAGGGTATAATAGGAATTTTATAATAATCCCCTCCTTGAAAAATTAAAACTCTCAATTGCCCTTTTAAAATAAATAAAGGAATCTATCAATTCTTTCTTAAATAATTTCATTTTAAACACCTTTTCATAATTTTCCCTACTTTTTTAATTAAACCAATTTGATTTGGAAATCTTTAAAAGGGAAGCAATAATAATAATAATTATACTCCATCTGTCCTACAGAGATAGGCCATGTTTGACAAAACATGACATTTAAGAAAATGCCATTATTACATTGACTCGATAATTACTAAATTCTATATTTCCAAAAATACAATTTCCTAGTTGGTATTGGGTTTTGTATTGAAAATAATTATTGAAATAATAAGGGAGAATGACTGAATGGTTGGTCAAAATAAAAGTAATTCTAAATAAAAGGTAAAATCTCTCTTATTCCACTCAAAATGGTAATAATAGACTTTAATTCTCAAAAATGGGGATCTACCATTTACCATTTTGATAATAACTATGCTGCCCTTTTTAATTTTATTTTTTATTTCTATCTCACCTAAATACCCTTCTCACATTAAATCCGTCCTTTATCTCTTAAATTAAAAGTCTCAAAACATAATTCAAAAAGACCAATCATATATATATATTTCAACTAAAATAATAATCATTTACACACTTGGATTTAGAAAGTTTTATTTTATTTCGAAGATAGTACTAAATGTCTAAATGTTTGACATAATGAATAATTTGGAAATTAATAACAATGAGAACATCGATCTTTTGAATAAAACAATAATTATAAATGGATCTAAAAAGATTATGAAAAATCAGGGAATGATGGGTTTTCTTTTTGTTTTTTTTCAAACAAACTTCATCCAACTTAGGAGAAAGACGATTGTGCATGGGTAGGAGAATTAAATTTAAATCATACTTTTCTATAAACATCGACAAAAAAAAAAAAAAAAAAAAAAAGAGAACCACCTTTTTTCTTCTTAAGACAAAGGATAAATAATAAAGTTGAGTTTTATTTAACAAGGAGAAAGGAGACAGTCTGATAGGATCTAGGTGGGGTAAAAAAGAAAAAGAAATTATTAAAATGGTATAATGGACATTTGATCCAAAATCCCTTCTTTTTGGATTTAAAATTTATTATTGCTAATTTGAATGGAATATGAGAGTTTTAGCTCTTTTCTAGGATTAATTTCATTTTGACCAATTGTTTTATCATTTTCCCAAATAATAAAAGGTAGTGTTAGAAATTCAAAAAATTTATGATTTGAATTTTCAAAGTGGATAAACATTTTGGAACAAAAAATATAGCAAAAATAAATTATGGGTGAATCAATCATAGCTGCAAATATTTCAAATTTTGGACTTTTTTTTTTAATGATTTACGGGTCTAATGACACTTTGATCCTGGTTTCTAGTCTTAGTAAAATAAATTTAATTATATAATATATTGATGTTCTTATCTATTATAGAAAAAAATAATAAAAGATTTTTTTTTTATTTTAGTCTCCACTGCTTGAGAGGGTACAAACGAAATCTTTGGATCACACATCGGCAAATAAGTGAATAACCATCCTTTGCCAGTTTGCCCCCTTATTTGAAAATCACTCTCAAATGAAGGGCATTTGAGTCATTTCATCGATACTAATCCTTTGTGGACTTTTATGAAAAATACCCTCTCTAAACGCGCGATCCGAAGCTCTCCAAACACACTCTCTCTCATCGGTAGTCCACAGAGGCACCCTCCCCACCTCCCCCTTCTCTCTGTCCGTTTCTTCAAATCGAACTTCAAAGAGCTGGCGATCCAATCACCTCGACTCACTGATTAAACTCGTCGCCATTACCGAGCCAGGTAAGCTCACGTACCTCCTCAAAACCAGTTCCCGAACAGAAATCCCCTCCCATTTTCACTCCCAGATCTGAGTCCCATCCAGCTCCCAACTCGGGAATGGCTTCTTCGGAAGCCGATTCCCGTCTGAACCAGGTCCTCATCCCAGCCCTAGAGAAGATCATCAAGAACGCCTCATGGCGCAAGCACTCCAAGCTCGGCCACGAATGCAAAGCCGTTCTCGAGAGAATCACTTCTCCCGACAAGTCATTCCCACCTTCATCCCCTTCCTCCGAATCCGAACCCGAAAACTCCATACCCGGCCCGTTACACGACGGCGGACCCATCGAATTCTCCTTTTCCGACTCCGAATTCATCCTCAGTCCTCTGATCGGCGCCTGCGGATCCGGGTTCCTCAAGATCGCCGATCCCGCCCTTGATTGCGTCCAGAAATTGATCGCCTACGGGTATCTCCGGGGCGAGGCGGACCCTACTGGAGGGCCCGAAGCCAAGCTGTTATCGAAGCTAATCGAAGCGGTGTGTAAGTGTCACGATTTGGGTGATGACGCCGTCGAATTGTTGGTGCTGAAGACGCTGTTGTCGGCGGTTACGTCGACGTCGCTGCGGATTCACGGCGATTGCTTGTTGCAGACGGTGAGGACTTGTTACGATATATATTTGGAGAGTAAGAATGTGGTTAATCAGACGACGGCGAAGGCGTCGTTGATACAAATGTTGGTGATTGTGTTTAGGAGGATGGAGGCAGACTCGTCGGCTGCGCCGGTTCAGCCGATTGTGGTGGCGGAGTTGATGGAGCCGGTGGAGAAGTCGGATGTGGATGGGAGTATGACTCAGTTTGTACAAGGGTTTATCACCAAAATTATTCAAGATATTGATGTGGTTTTGAATCCGGTGACACCTAGGAAGGGGTCGGTTGGGGGGCATGATGGTGCATTTGAGACGACGACTGTTGAGACAACGAATCCAGCGGATTTGTTGGATTCGACGGATAAGGATATGTTGGATGCTAAGTATTGGGAGATTAGTATGTATAAGACGGCGTTGGAAGGGAGGAAGGGGGAGTTGGCAGATGGGGAAGGTGATAGAGATGATGATTTGGAAGTTCAGATTGGGAATAAGCTGAGACGGGATGCATTTTTGGTTTTTAGGGCACTTTGTAAGCTCTCGATGAAGACGCCTCCCAAGGAAGCCTTGGCGGATCCGCAGTTGATGCGTGGAAAGATTGTGGCTTTGGAGCTGCTTAAAATTTTGCTGGAGAATGCTGGGGCTATCTTTAGGACTAGTGATAGGTATTTCTCTCTCGTATCTATGTGTGCCATTGGCAATTTCGTACTTATGGTTCTTTCTGACTTTGCTGTGCTAGTTTGTTTTAAATTTTATTTGAATGACATATTGGCTTTTGCTCATTATTGTTATACTGTGATATATGCAATGGTGGATCATGAACAAGCTATAAAGTATACATTAGCTTTGAATTGTATTGTGATAATCCAGAATTTTGAAGAATCTAAGGATCAGATCATGTATCTATATTCTATAAAATGATTTAATATCTAATTTTTCAACCCTCTATAAAGTATACATTAGCTTTGAATTGTATTGTGATAATCTAGAATTTTGAAGAATCTAAGGATCAGATCATGTATCTATATTCTATAAAATGATTTAATATCTAATTTTTCAGCCCTGTTGTACGTGGGAATGAATCTTAAACTTTAAAGACTTCATGAAAATATTTCCAACCATTGTCATTTTGGAATTCTAGGTGCATATCAAGTTGTTTTGAAGCGATTTCTGATTTGAGGAATAACATGGTTAAAGTGAGTTTTATTGAGGTAAGAGAGAGAAGGAGAGTTGATGGGGATAACAAGGTTAAAATGAGTTTTATTGAGGTAGGAGAGTTGATGGAGATAACTGTGGTTGATTGTTGGTAAAGGTAGATGGTGGGCTAGTGGTGAGTCATGAGGATATATTATACATCTTGTTCAAGAGAAGTATGCAAATGTCATACAGAAAACTATTAAATGTAATTTAGATTTTAGATTGTGAGAGGATTACAGTGGACTTTTGGAACTCGGGAAGATCTTAGTGCAGGGAAGTTCCTTATAGCAGTCCTTTTGTAGATTGGCATTATTCATTATAGTGGATTGTAGATTTTTGGTGTTGGCTTTGTGTTTATCTCATCGTGCATCATAAGATGTATAATTGGAGCATTACTTGGAAAAAAATTGGTGTATTTTGAGTCAGATACTTTGATAAGAGTCTGGTTTGGTGTTGGCCTTGGTTCTTTTCACATGATGTTTTTCTTGTATTTTTTATATATTTATATATATATATATATATATTTTTTGATGAAGTAAATTTGTAATAATAACAAAAGGGCTTAACCCAAGTACATAAGACATATTCAAGTATTTGCCAACAAAAAAAACCCCTAAACTACAACTTGAGTGAATCTAAGGCCCTGTTTGGCTAAGCTTTTAGATAGTCCAAAATAACTTTTGAAGTCTAAAATCACTTTTGGACCTGTTTGGCAGCTTAAATCATAATCACTTCTAAGCTTAAAAAGTGATTTTATAATAAGTAGACTTCCCCCAGCTTTTAATCAATATCAAGGCGTCAGCTTTTGCAGAGGGTCTTAATAAATTTTAATATTTCTAAAACTACCCTTAATGCTTGAGTATGAAAACAATTTTTTCCACCTATATCCTTTAAAAAAATGATAATAGCCCTACCTTATACCCAAGTCCTTTCCTCTCCTGTGGTTGTATTCCTCTCTCTTGCCGGCATCAATGTGTTGGTAGCTTCAACCAACTTGGACCCGTAGAATCCTAATTTAAACTTCAATTTTTTTTTCCTTCCTATATTCATTGATTTATACTTGTTAGAATTTTTGCAAGAATTGATTCCATAAAATTTGGATTGGTAATAATTTAAAAAAAAAAAAAATCAATTCATGCTCTTTTTTTTCTCTTTGTTTTAAGCGTGAAAAAAAAAAAAAAAATTAAATTTTTTTTTTTTTTTTTTTATAATAAAAACATAAGCAAAATCCCTAGTAATACACCTTTATGGGGTTGATTGAGCGGTCAAGTCTTGTGTGTGTTTTCTAGAGGTTATCGTTTTGACGCCTCACTGCTCTTGTTGTTTGTGTGGGTATGGGATGTCTCACTTGGGATGTTAGGGAAATAGTTTAAGCTCAAATTTGATAAGAGTACAACCTAGGATACCCCCAATCATTACTATTAAAAAAAAAATATCACTACTAATACCAAATAGAGTTTTAAAAAAAAAAAAACATAAAAAAAATTATTTATTATAAGGATAGTTCAGTCAATTCAGGGTTATAACAACTTTAGCAAATATTCTTTCCAAACAGACAAAAAATCATTTTTAGCTCTAACAGTACTTTTGAAATACAGTTTCCAAACAGAGACTGATTCTCTTTTGCTACTCATAACTTTTGATTTTCTTCTGCTTTTGCCTAAAAGCAAAAGCTATAGTTTTCCCAAACAGGGCCTTAAAAGAGAACAAAGTTGCTTTCTCTAGGTGTTGGAGTCTTCATCCCATTGAGTGCTTCTTTTCTCTCTATATATATACATCTTCATTGAGGTGCTCAACTTAAGGATGGAGATTGTTTAAATCATTGACTACATTAAAAAATTGCTAAGATGGTTGATTATGGATTTTTATAATTCTTGAGCTAAGCTACCCCCGCATCTCTTCTATTCTCAGGTAGGGAAATTTACCCATTATTTTAATTTTTGTTAATAGAAACAAGGTAAAAAAACAAGAGAAGAATGAGAGTGAGCTGTAATCATAATACTTGAGATAGTATATGTAAGGGAAGGGTTTGCGGCTGTGGAATTGGCTAAAATTATTACCTATATCCAAAATTTTATTAGTTGGTGTATGATTAGTTTCTTTGGTTTAAAATTTTAAATAATTGAAGGCTTCGTCACAAAGGACAACTTAGTTGGACATGGGGAATTCATTTAGCTCTGTATCCTTGTTAATATATATATATATAAAACATAGTTGATGGTTTTTTGGAATTCTTTTTATGATGAAAAAGTGGCAGTAGACTAGTGTTGTTATTATTGTTATTGATTTATTATTATTATTTTTTAAATGTATGGAGGCATTTAACTACAGTAATATTTTTTTATTTATTATTTTCTCAAAAATTTATAAACGTATTTGGCTACCCTCTTATTAATATGAAATATAAAAAAAAAAGCACTTAATTTATAAGTTCTGGCTGACATTCATTTTAGTTGATTGGCATGAAAAGGAGAGCTTGGGGCTGCGGAAATTGACATTAATTGTTGATTATATCATAAAATAGTGAGTGGATTATCCTATTTTCTTCAAGCCTAGTTAACCGAGAAACATGTCATAAGGAGACCTTTTTCTTTTATTTTTGTCTTGTACCCCTCCTGGCTTATTAAGTTACGAGTATAGATATTGATGTTTCATGTTTTTTATATATAATAATCATCATCATTGAAGCTTTGTCATACTTTTTTGGGTTTGGCTGCACAAATTCTCTTCTAACTCTCCTTCCTATGTCAGGTTGTATAGTTGTATATTTTTCTTCCCTCTCTACGTTAATCAATGCTTTATTAGGTCTCCCTTGCTACTAGGGGTGTAATTGGATCGGTTGGTCAGTCTTGCAGTAGTTTTTTGCACCAAACCGAGAGGGTTGGTTTTTCCAAATTGGCAACCAAAACCAATCGACTAACTACCAAAACTGCACCAAACCGACCAAAGTAAATCGGTTTGGTTGGGTTGGTTTTTGGGTTTAGTTCATTCTCAATTTGAAAAATTTCATTTCTTTTCTTTTTCCTATATTTTCCCATCAACCAAATAGAGCATTAATCAATTCAAATTTCCATAGACTCAAAGCAAGAAGCAAACCCCTCCCCCCGCCACCCCCCCCCCTCTCTTTTTTTTCTTAAAATTATTATTATTATTATTTTTAAGAGTATATATTGAACATAAAGATTCAAAAAATTAATTTCCTTTCGTTCCCAACACTTTCTCATCATCAGGTGTGGACTGTCCCAGATGGTCCAGACAGGATCGCACAGCTGGTAGCCCCTATGTGGCAAACATGCACATGCACATGAAAGCCATGCATGGCTCTCAGCCGTGCGATCTGTCTTCAACAGTCCAGACGATTTGCACTCGATGATCTCCCTCTCTCTCTCTCTCTCTCTATATATATATATATATATATATATATAGTCCTTTTATTATAAAGTGCACTTGATGTAACTTTACATCAAGTACACTCCAAAACTTTTAACTGCGATTATATTTTTTGAAACCTATTGTTGGATTAGATAGCCTTCTCATGTAGGCGATCCATGCCAAAAATCAAGTTGATCCAAAACCGATTGCTATTTGATCCAAAACTTACATTTTTCAATCAATAACAATCGCTCATTTATGGACATTTATGGATGAGGCAGCTCTTAATCTTGGATCAACATGATTTTTGGCATGCATTACCTACATATGAATCAAAATTAATCCAACAGTTGATTTCAAAAAATATGGGTTGCGATTAAGAGTTTTGGAGCGCAGCGGTTAAGAGTTTTGAAGTGCACTTGATGCAAAGTTACATCAAGTGCACTTGATAATAAAATGACTATATATATATATATATATATATATATATGTCTTTATATGTAAATATTATATACATGTATGTATTCATCTATATATATATAAACCAACCTGAAGAAAGAGCTTGAAATCGACTTTGTCCTCCGCTCCTCCATGTTCTGATACATATCTTGAATAAAAGCTCTCTCTTCTTCTGTTAGATTTTCTCCGAACAACTTTCAATCTTGACATTTTCGCTGGAAAGGCTGGCAAGTCCCCAATAACTAGCCTTCCATTCTGTCTCCTCATTGTCAAGCACTGCATGAAGAGGAGGGATGGGGGTGGCGGATTGGCGGCTGAAGCAGTAAAGCCTGAATAAGAGGGCTGGTGGTCTGGAGTAGTGAAGCCTGGAGAGAGGGAGGGCTGGTGGCTGATGGCTGAAACTCAAAAGGGAGAAAGTGTTGGAAGTGAAACGGCTTCATTCTTATAAATAATATATTAAAAAAATAATTATTTATCTTGGTTTGGTTTGATTGAATTCGGTCTCCCATTTATGTACACTGAACCCAAACCGAAACCACAACTGAGTTTTCCTGAAGAAATATGACCTGAAACTGACTGAAGACCTTAAAAAACTGACCAAAAACCAGTAATCTGGTCCGGTTCAGTCCAGTTTTTCGGTTTGGTTGGTTTTTCTTACACCCCTACTTGCTGCATTGCCCTCTCTAGAGTTTTCAGCTTCACAAAATTGAATTGTCTTAAAAAGATTAAAAAAACAGAAATGCAGGGGTTTTAACATCCATTATGCTATTTTCCGACTATTGGATTTGAAAACATTAATTTTGAACCTTTGTTGGTTTAAGAATTCTAGATTTGTCAATAAACTTATCGGGAAAGAAAACTTGTAAATTCTAATTAATGGTTGGAGGTATCAAAGTGGTTCATTAAGCTGTACTCACCAGTGCAAGAAATTAAGGATAGGTAGGTGGTGCATGTATGAAAATTATTATTTGGTGAATTTTGGTTGTGTAATTTTGTAATGACAGTTTTTTTTGAACCTGTATAGTTGTCAGTCTTCTCATCTTGTGAAGTTGCTAGTTTTTTCAAGCTCACTTTAATTTATGCTTTCTTTAAATTCTTTTATCTGTTAGTCTGCTGCATTTTTACTGAACATATAGTTTGCAAGTCTCTGTGGTTGATTGGTTTATTTAACAAATAGTTGTACTACCTTACTGTTTGGTAGATTATGTTCAGAGGTCATTTGATTCATTTATTGGATTTATACATTCATTTTTAGTAGGCATATGCCTCATTGTGGAATATTTGAAAACTGTACAATGATAATTGTGGATTTCTATCAGTTTGATGCATTTGGCCAGTGAGATTGTGCTTGAAGTATTAGCTTGTGTTCCTCTTTTCCTGTGAGAGCCCAAGGTGATTGTGCAACTAAAAGTTATATTTTAAAATGCACTTGTGTGCCCCCCCCCCCACTTTTTTATTTTATTTTTAATTCAAAAGAAATGAAAATTTAATTCAATTGGAACTGACATTTACCAAATATATTGTTCTGAAAGAGTTATGTTTGCTTGCTCTGTTGTTGTTGTTGTTTTATTTTTTATTTTTTATTTTTTTGGATGACGAGGAAACCCTTTGGGCAAACCCCGGGTGCATCTCATCAGTCACTTGTCTGCAGTGAACAATAGCCTTCTCTGTGCGATTATTTGTTTATTTTTAAAATTTTTATTTTTATGTTCTTTTAAAAATTCTTGTTTATCGCTTGTTCTTCACTGTGTAATTTATGCGTTATTTTTCTGCCAATGAAGCCCCTCAAATTTAATACATGGTTTCCTGAATTTACTTGTGGTGAAACAGGTTTTTAGGTGCCATTAAGCAATACTTGTGTCTGTCGTTGTTGAAGAACAGTGCTTCGACCCTAATGATTGTTTTCCAGCTTTCTTGCTCCATTTTCATTAGTCTGGTGTCAAGATTTAGAGCTGGATTGAAGGCAGAGATTGGAGTATTTTTTCCTATGATTGTTCTTAGAGTTTTGGAAAATGTTGCTCAACCTAATTTTCAGCAGAAGATGATAGTGCTTCGGTTTCTAGAGAAGCTTTGTATTGATTCACAGATCCTGGTGGACATATTCATTAATTATGATTGTGATGTTAATTCATCAAACATATTTGAGAGGTATGTCTTATTCATACTTCCATCTTGGAGAGTTCGTGTTTTATTATGATGCAATTATACAAAAGCATTGACAATTATGAGAATTTATAAAATTGCAGCGAAGCTCATTTTCCCGTTGTCTTTTCATCCTTCTTAATATTTTGATTTGATTAACTCATTCTGATTATGACAAATTATTTGTGTTTTTCCATTATGTTATCTTGATGCTGTAGAATGGTCAATGGACTTCTTAAGACTGCTCAAGGGGTGCCTCCTGGTGTTGCCACTACATTGTTGCCGCCTCAGGAGGCTACCATGAAACTTGAAGCTATGAAGTGCTTAGTGGCTATTTTGAGATCAATGGGAGACTGGATGAACAAACAGTTGCGCATTCCAGATCCTCATTCTACCAAGAAATTTGAGGCAGCTGATAACAACAGTCAGGAACCGGGAAGTCTTCCTATGGCAAATGGAAATGGGGAGGAGCCTGTTGAAGGATCAGATTCTCATTCTGAAGCCTCTAGTGAAGTTTCTGACGTTTTGGCGATTGAGCAGCGCAGGGCTTATAAGCTTGAACTTCAGGTAAATAAACATTTTACATTTAGATGCAAGCAGTTCTATCTTTAGAGTTCAGACTATCTTTCAGCTCACTGTTGCCCATGGAATCTAATGTAAATTTTTGGCAGGAAGGTATATCTCTTTTCAATCGGAAACCTAAAAAGGGTATTGAATTTCTTATAAAGGCTAATAAGGTGGGCAACTCACCAGAGGAAATAGCAGCTTTCCTAAAAAATGCATCTGGTTTGAACAAGAGTTTGATTGGTGATTATATTGGGGAAAGGGAGGAGTTACCTTTGAAAGTAATGCATGCGTATGTGGATTCTTTTGACTTTCAAGGTATGGAATTTGATGAGGCAATCAGGGCCTTTCTACAAGGCTTTAGGTTGCCTGGTGAGGCACAGAAGATTGACAGAATCATGGAAAAGTTTGCTGAGCGTTATTGCAAATGTAATCCGAAGGCTTTCACCAGTGCGGACACAGCCTATGTCCTTGCTTACTCTGTGATAATGCTCAATACTGATGCTCATAACCCTATGGTTAAGAACAAGGTATGTTCACAAATTTAATTTGAAGCAAGTGGATGTTTGAACAGAATGTTGATGAAGTCTCGTTTCTTCTGTTTGTTTGATAATATTATGCAGATGTCACCTGATGATTTTATAAGAAACAATCGTGGCATAGACGACGGAAAAGATCTACCTGAGGAGTACTTGAGATCATTGTTTGAACGAATAGCAAGGAATGAGATTAAAATGAAAGAAGACGATTTGGCTCGTCAACAGAAGCAGTCTTTGAATTCGAACAGAATTTTAGGCTTAGACAGTATTTTGAATATTGTGATCCGTAAGCGTGGGGAAGAAAAGCATATGGGGAGCAGTGATGATCTTATCAGGCACATGCAAGAGCAGTTCAAAGAAAAAGCTCGGAAATCTGAGTAAGATCAACTAGCTCTTATTATGTTCAAATTTATAAATGCTTTAACTGCTGCAAGTTACCTCTGAAACTTCTATGTTTAGTAGGCATACAACTAAAGTAAGCTTAGTGGTCATTGCGGCACCTGTTGAATGAATCAGATCATGATGAAAAAAAAGAAGAAAAGAATCATATCACTCCTTACTGGTGCGGTCATTGGTCGTGGTCTATGATGCATGGATACGGTTATGAGATATGAATATGATTTGATACAAATACGCCGTTACAGAAATTCATGAAAAGTATGATATTATATAGTAGAAGTTTAGAAAAAAATAAGCAAATATATTTGTTGTATTGATTTTTCGTTTAAAACATGTATAATTTAGTTAAAAACTTGATATATATGTTTAAAATAAAAATCAAGACAACAAATATGTTCAATTTAAAACATGAATAACAAACATCAAAAGATTTGGAACATTCATAAAATCAGTTAAGATGCAAGAATAAACTCTCACACACATTCACAAACTCCCAAAAGGAGTCCCAAGCCACTTTTCAACAAATTCACCAACTTACAGTGCATGAATACAAAATTAAGGGAAACGTAAAAATATAGCCTTTGTTCAATTTCAAGCATCTAGGATTGACCCATGAAGAGGAGGAAGAACGAGAAAGATAAAGATAAGGATTTTTTATATTATTTATTTATTTATTTATAAGGTAAGTATGTATTGATGAACAAAAAAGGGTTTAGCCCAAGTACATAAGACATATACAAAGACTAACCATCAACTCCTCTAAAGTTAAAGGAGTCAACAAGATTTACAAAAGAAAGGTTATGAATATTAGAATAGCTAGAGTACCACAAATAAAGAGTTTTAACAAGGGAAGACTTAAGATCAATGATAGACTTCTCAATGCCATCAAAAGTTGTAGAATTTCTCTCCCTCCACATGCACCATAAAATGGCAGGGGGAACCATGTTCCAAATCACTTTCGCCTTCTTATTCCCCCCCTTGATCTACCACCTCGACAAAGGATCATAAATAGATGATGGTAGCACCAAATAGACCCCAATCATATTGCACATAGCATCCAAAAACTCCTTGGAACATTGCAATGAATAAAAATATGGTACACCATTTCAGCATCTACTTTGCAAAGAATACACCTATTCGGCATATACCAACCTCTTGGGCTCCTGGCTAGATGATCCAAAGTCACGCATTTGTCACTACCCACCAACCAAAAAAAGAAGGCCACTTTAATATGAGCTGAAGCAACCTATTTAATCTTTGCCGGAAGAAAAGGAACCCTTTGAGGTCTTAAACAATTGTAGAAAGATTTTACGGAGAATAAACCTTTAGAATCATTAGGCCAAACCAAGGAATCATTCTTACCCACTGAAATCTTACTATCAGTCTATCATAAAGAATTTGGTAGAAACTCATCAACTCTCCAATTCCCAATCGTTGAAATGCCTTAGAAAAATGACATTCCAATGGCTAGCACCAATGTCCCCTTCCAAATAGTCCTTAATCAAGGCTTCTTTGTTCAAAGCAATACTAAGAAGAGAAGGAAACTCCAGCATAAGAGGCAAAGATATAGAAAGAGGGAGGACGTGTCTCTTAGGTTTAACCCCAAAGGAGACAAGAAGAATGAGAAAGAAAAATAGGCCAAAACAGAGAGAGAGAGAGAGAGAGAGAGAGAGAGAGAGAGAGAGAGAGAGAGAGAGAGAGGATGCCATTTATTTATTTATTTATTTTCTTTTTAAAATTTATGCATTTACTCTTATAAGAGTTGAAATAACATTTAAACTCCTTTATTTAGAAAAATTTACAATTCAAGGTCGATTATATCAATCATGAATCCCAAAAAAAAGTATCCCCCATGTATTCTCCATGCATCCTGTAAGCATCCACCAAGTATGCCCAAAGTATCTGCAAATTTAAATTTTTTTATTTTGGGATACGTATAGGATGTATCCGATATGTCTTCCCAGCTATTTGAGGGGTATCGTATCCGATACGGATATGATATAGGAAACATTGGGGGTTTGAAGTATCCATGCTTCATAGATCATGGTTGACATGAACAAAGTTTAATTAGAGCATGATTATGTGACACAAGCTGAGTTGGCCGACCACCTCTTTATACATTGTGTAGTGGTCTGGGATTTGTGGGCTTTGTGTTTTAAGAGTTTTTGGGATTCATTGGGTGTTGCCTCGCTCGGTTTTTAGTGCAGTTAAGGCATGGAGCCATGGAGGTGTAGCAGTGTCCAGAAGCGCTCTCTACTTATTAGAAGATGGTCCCACATGCTTTAATGTTGACTTTATGGTTGGGAAGGAACAAAGGACATTTGATGGTGTAGAGAGTTGTGGGGATCAGATTAAGGACAGATTTATAGGTTTTCCTTTCACCTGGGGTAACTTGAGAAATATAGATTGTAGAATGCCTTTTAATACTTTTTTGGAGCATTTGTCTTTAGAAGGATATTTTGGTCCTCCTTTTTGGGTTTATACAGCCTGTATACTCAATTATATTTCCTTTTTTCTTTTCAATAAAATTTTACCTTATCTCAAAAGAAAAAAAAATTAAAGCATGATCTATCAATAGATATATTTTTCTTCTAGAAAAATAATTTTAGTGTGCACTTTTGTTTTACTTTGTCTATTAATTACTTTTCTCCAATTCCAATGTGGGTTCTGCTTGTTGTGAAATGTTGATTTCATTTGTTTGAAGGAAACAGCCATGTAGATTTTTCTTTGTGATATTTACTTGCTTTGGCAATTTGTAGGTCAGTTTATTATGCAGCTACAGATGTGGTGATCCTTAGATTCATGATTGAGGTATGCTGGGCTCCTATGTTGGCTGCCTTCAGTGTTCCACTTGATCAAAGTGATGATGAAGTAGTAATAGCCCAGTGTATTGAAGGCTTCCGTTATGCAATCCATGTTACTGCAGTAATGTCCATGAAGACTCATAGAGACGCTTTTGTGACTTCACTAGCAAAGTTTACTTCCCTCCACTCACCTACTGATATCAAGCAGAAAAACATAGATGCCATTAAGGTTGGTATTTTGGTTGATCCTCTTGTACTTGCCATGCAGGTTGATATTTTACTGAAAATTGTTTTAGTTACCAATCCTATTTGATTTTGTGATGCAATAACATGCTTAAAAAAATTGTAGTATCCAGGTATTAGTATTATCGTTTAATGTGGGTCAGTTTTCTCTGTGTGAAGTTTTTACTCTCTTTCAAATACTTATTTTTTATTATGAAGTAATTATTTTGTTAATAGCCAGAAAAGAAAGATCCTGTACATGCATGGTATACAAGCAAAACAAGCCATGAAATTTATCTGGTGAACTTTGTTCATCTGGTGAACTTTATTATGCAGCTTAATAATATGCAGAATGCTTACATGAAATTAATATGTTCACTACAACCATCAATTTGAAAGTCCACTTGACTTCAGCTCTCCCAATTTTTTATATAACCTATCTGGCTAAACTGATCTGAGACCTTAAAATGAATTTTGAAGTAAGAAGAAAACAAGCCCAAGTTCGCCTATAGGATAAAAATGCTTTTAGTTTTTATTTTTCTTAAAACTCATATCTCTTTGTCTGAGGTGATGACCATATCTCGGGATATTTTAATATTATATAATTTAAAATTTACAAGAAGTCTCAAGAGTTGCTGATGCAACATCATTTTGTTTCTTTTATATGGTGAAGTAAATGAAATATATCCTTGCTATTAATTAAGTCACCTATTAAAGTTAATAATCATTTGTCAATTCATTGTTAGGCTGGCTGAGAACTTCTATGAACTTTCTTCCCCCGTTTCGCACCATCTTTCAGACAGCACAATATAATGGGGTTGTAACAAATCATTGTATTAGACATTGTCAGTTTTATCTATAGTCAACTAAGAAAATAGAGGCTACTTTAGCTGAAATAAACATGGTTTCTTTTTTTTTTTTTTTTTTGAAAAGATAATGAATACTGACGCAAATTATATCTACCAATCAGATCTTCTCAAAGAATGGACAAGATTTCTTTGGGAAAATTCATCTCCCTGATAAATATTGTTTATGGAAAATAAGTTCAGTCAGAAGACAAATAATAGTAGTATGTGGCTAGACTCGGAAGCGTGGATATAGGGTACAATACGATATGATATGGATATTCTTGAAAGGGTAGGATATGTTATGATGGGGATACGTTAATAAATAAATATATCTATATATTAGATTTGTTTTTGGTATAAAAAATCAATAACAAACATCACAAATTTTAAATTATGTATAAAACCAATTAAAATATATAAATGAATTAAATGTAAAAATACATAACCATAAGATACATCCATTGTTCGCATAATGCTAGAAAGAGAGATGAAGATGTGAAATAACATTTTGAACCCCCTTTTTTTGTTTAAAAAAGATAAAGTTATAAATCAACCCTTGGAACACCTTGACGTAAGTTTTTATTGATCAGCAACACACCCTTGGCGTAATCCACACGTATTCCGGATATATCTCCCAAGTATCCTGATGATTTTATTAATTTTTAACATGTATGGCATATATCCGATATGTATCCCTTGTATCCAAGTGTATCTGATATGGATATGATGTTGATTCAAAGGGGGGTTTGAGGTATTCATTCTTCACAGTGGTTAGAGAAGCATAATTGGATATTTTTGTCTTTTAAATCTGTGCAATTACAAAACATATAGAAATGAATTGTGCAGAGTATAATAACTACAATCATATCGCATCATTTGATGACACTTGGTCATAATCTATAAGAAGGAAATGGATTATTGACCGAGTATGAACAAAATTTGAACGCATCTTTCACAAATTAATTTGTATGTTTATGTATATCTCAGTAATTTTGGGGGAGCATCTTTGGGTATCGTTAATGTGTTATAGAAACCTTTCATAATGAGTAATGACATTATATATGCAACATCCTTTAGTAATAACTTCACTACCATTGGAGTGATAAATTCTTGAATTTTAAGCAAATAGCCATTTGCCATTTGTCATTTGTCATTTGTCATTTGTCATTTGTTTACGAGATATGAGACGTGATTTGGCATTCAACTATGTTCCACAGGCAATAGTTACGATTGCAGATGAAGATGGCAATTACTTGCAGGAAGCCTGGGAGCATATTTTGACCTGTGTTTCCCGGTTTGAGCATTTGCATCTCTTGGGAGAAGGTGCTCCTCCAGATGCAACCTTCTTTGCAATTCCTCAGAATGATATAGAAAAATCAAAACAAGCCAAGTCAACCATGCTCCCTGTTTTGAAAAAGAAGGGACCTGGGAGGATTCAGTATGCAGCTGCTGCTGTGAGAAGGGGTTCATATGATAGTGCTGGTGTTGGGGGCAATGCTCCTGGGGTGGTTACATCTGAACAGATGAACAATTTAGTTTCTAACTTAAACATGTTGGAACAAGTTGGGAGCTCTGAAATGAACCGCATATTCACACGGAGTCAAAAATTAAACAGTGAGGCAGTAATTGACTTTGTTAAGGCTCTCTGCAAGGTTTCTATCGAAGAATTGCGGTCTCCATCTGATCCACGGGTTTTCAGCCTCACAAAGATTGTTGAGATTGCGTATGAATCATTCCCACTTTGTCTTGGGCATAGTTGATTAATGTTTCATGTTTTACTGCTAACTATATGCTGCTATCAAAAGATTGTCATTTTTTAATGGTTTTTTTTTTTTTTTTACTTTGTATTAATATTTAAACAGGCACTATAACATGAATCGTATCAGACTTGTATGGTCAAGTATCTGGCATGTGCTTTCAGATTTCTTTGTAACCATTGGCTGCTCTGAGAACCTTTCAATTGCAATATTTGCAATGGATTCTTTACGCCAATTATCAATGAAATTCTTGGACCGAGAAGAGTTGGCTAATTATAATTTTCAGAATGAGTTTATGAAGCCTTTTGTCATAGTTATGCGTAAGAGTAGTGCTGTTGAGATCAGAGAATTAATCATCAGATGCGTCTCTCAGATGGTTTTGTCCCGTGTCAATAATGTCAAATCAGGATGGAAGAGCATGTTCATGGTATTGAAATCTTCTCCAATCTTCATATATTTTATTGCTTAATTTGATTTTGGCCCTTTATATTGATTATCAATTTGATGTTGTGCTGAATGCTGAAAGTGTTGTTAATGTTCGTAATTACTAAGTAATTTTTTTTTCCAGGTCTTCACAACTGCAGCTTATGATGACCACAAAAACATTGTACTCTTGGCCTTTGAAATAATTGAAAAGATTGTGCGAGACTACTTCCCATATATTACTGAGACTGAAACCACCACCTTTACAGATTGTGTGAATTGTCTAATTGCATTCACCAATAGTAGATTCAACAAAGACATTAGTTTGAATGCTATTGCTTTTCTTCGGTTTTGTGCGGCAAAACTTGCAGAAGGAGATCTTGGCTCCTCGTCCAGGAAAAAGGACAAGGAAGCATCTGGAAAGATTTCTGCATCTTCGCCTCAAACAGGAAAATATGGAAAACAGTACAGCGGAGAGTTAGATAAGGATGATCATCTCTACTTCTGGTTTCCTCTGTTGGCTGGTAAGGGAAATGCATAAATTGGTGTTTTTCATTGTGCAAAGCATTTGTTTTGTTTTGTTTAAACCAAACAACAGAGCTAAAAGCATCATTGAGTAGCAAAGAATCCCAACTAGGTTGGCACCCTCAGAACTCAAACTTGGTTGCTCAAGTATTAAACTTGGTTTTATGGTTAATAGTTTTTATACATTTGTCCTTTTCATGCAGGTAAGAACCCACTGATAAATTTTTAATGGTTGGCCTTTCCTTGTTGCAGGATTATCAGAACTCAGCTTTGACCCAAGGCCTGAAATTAGAAAAGGTGCCCTACAAGTGCTGTTTGATACTTTACGCAACCATGGTCATCTTTTCTCACTACCTTTGTGGGAACGAGTATTTGAATCGGTCTTGTTTCCAATATTTGACTATGTTCGGCATGCCATTGATCCTTCTGGGGGGAGCTCACCTGAACAGGGGGTTGACAGTGATACGGGTGAGCTCGATCAAGATGCATGGCTCTATGAGACATGCACCTTGGCCCTCCAACTAGTTGTAGATCTTTTTGTTAAATTTTATACCACTGTCAATCCACTTTTGAGGAAAGTGCTGATGCTTCTGGTAAGTTTTATCAAGCGTCCTCACCAAAGCCTTGCTGGCATTGGTATTGCTGCATTTGTCCGTTTAATGAGCAATTCCGGGGATCTGTTTTCTGAGGACAAGTGGCTAGAAGTTGTTTTGTCATTAAAAGAAGCAGCTAATGCAACACTTCCTGATTTCTCTTATATTGTTAATGGAGACGGTATGGTTATGAGCCATGAAGAATCTTTAACTAGGCAAGATAATGGAGAGTCTGCTGGATCTGGTATCCCTGAAGATGATTTAGAGAACCTGAGGACACATCGTCTCTACGCTGCTATTTCTGATGCAAAGTGCCGAGCTGCTGTTCAATTGTTATTGATTCAGGTAGATTACATTATTTTGATATCATGAAACTTTTAGTCACATGCCTTTTACATTGCTTTGAAAACACCATATTTTTTGTTGAAATTATCGGTACTCACTGAAACTTGTGGGAAGACATCGAAATTCATGGAATTTCACCACATCATACATTTATAGAATATCACCTAACATTTCTTGAGACCTGAAAAATTAAAAATTTTAATTTTAAAGCAGGGGAAATTTCGTATTTGTATTTCAGTTTGACATATACAATCGAAATATGAATGACTTATAAATTCAAATAGCTATGAGAATTAGTTTTAAAACATTGGATTTTTGCTTCAAATTCATATTATGTTTGTGTGTGCACAAATATTTATATGATCAGCCCATGGATTTTTTTTTTTTTTTTTTTAAATATTTTCTGCTCTACAACAATGCAGCAATGCTTGAATTTGTATTGTTAGCATTATTATGGTCATCATCATTGTTTTAAAAAGCTCTTTTGAGGCTCGCCTTGGGGCAAGGCTATTCAAAAACGCGTTTAGGGCTTAACAAATTAAGCAAGGCTCTCATTTGGCATACGCCTCACCAGTCGAGGCATAGTCAGGGTGTGCTTTTTATGCCTTAGCACATCAGGCATACGCCTCATACGACCTTTTGATTTAATTCTTTTTTTTTTTTTTTATTTAATTTATTTAATTTTTTATTTGACTGCATTAAATAAGTTTCAACCATGTTTAATTTATTTTTTTATACATTTTATATCAAACCATGTATACTAGTAGAATTATGTTTAATACTTTTTTTTACATCTTTATGTACAATTTTTGTATAACTTAATCCATGATGCAATATGAACCTTTATCTTTAAATAACTATACTATTATAATTTTAAATGTCCCAAAAATGCTTATACACTTTTTTAAATCTTTGTGGTATTAATTAATTATCAAAATGCTACTAGTTGTTGTTGTTTTTTTTTTTTTTTTTTTTTTCTCCTCTTATCTCTTTTTTAAAATGAAAATTACTAATTGAAAGGCTTATGCTTTATGCCTTGAGGCTTACTTACGCCTCGCTTCGCAAGGAGTAAAACGCCTCGCCTAACTCTTTTGCCTTTAAAAACATTGATCATCATCATTGTTGTTGTCCCTTGATATGAATCTAGGGGTTCATTAACCCTGATAAATTCTGAATTGAAACCTAGGAGAAACTGGGGATGACCTAAGCAGGAGAATCATGTTGCCTTGGCATGTCTTATTTATATTATTATATCTTCTGTTTGGATTTCCGTGTTACCACTTTTGATGCCGCATTGCTCTAATGTTTTCCAAGAATACCCCACTTTTTTTTTTTACCATTTTTATCATACATCAAATATCTAAGTACGAATAAGGAAATTATTGTTTCCCATATGCCAACTAAGATTACAACCCAAAACCAACTTAAGCTCCTCGTTCAGCACAACTTCCTACAACTTTTGCTACTGCAACCACTTTTTGTTACTGAACTGGGCCAAATGCAGCTTCTCATCCCTCCCTCTATGACAATGCAACCTTGCAAGCCTTCCTTAACCCTGTTTGCTGCCTAACACATCCCTGAGTACTTGCTGTTTAGCAATGCAGGTTGCTGTGTGTGTGACAACTAAGGAAGTAAAAAACTTATGTGGTGATTTTGTTTGCAAAACCGCGTTCATGGACTAGGCTCTTCTTTTTATTTTTATTTTTAATGTACTGTGGAATCCTGTAGTTGTTGATGCCTTTTAAGTTTGTATAGTTTCATTATGTATCGTTTTAATGTGATGTATTTATCTATTTTGTAACATCAATTATCCTGTTGTGTGCATGCGTCGCATGACCTGTTGCTATTAATTATAATTAGTTGCCCCCCCTTACTTTTCCCCAACATTTGTAGAGGTGTGAAGTAAAATTAAAGATTAAAGGAAGTCTGACAGGTTACTTTTTAATTTAATTTAACCTCCATGGTAATTTATGGTAACATTTCAGAACATTGGATTTGAGATCTCTTACTTAATATGGCAGGCGGTGATGGAGATTTACAACATGTATAGGCCTCAACTTTCAGCAAAAAACACCATTGTACTCTTTGATGCTTTGCACGATGTAGCATCCCATGCTCACAAGATAAACAGCAGTAACATACTACGTTCAAAGCTACAAGAGCTTGGCTCCGTGACCCAAATGCAAGACCCTCCATTGTTACGCCTTGAGAATGAAGCCTACCAAATATGCCTTACATTCTTACAGAATCTTGTTCTGGACAGGCCTCCAACTTATGAAGAGGCTGAAGTTGAGTCCTACCTTGTTGACCTTTGCCGGGAGGTCCTACAGTTCTATATAGAAACTGCACGCTCTGGATTATCCGAATCATCTCTCAGTGGACAACCCCACTGGCTTATCCCTATGGGTTCTGGGAAACGGAGAGAATTGGCGGCTCGCGCACCTCTTATTGTGGCAACTCTTCAGGCTATATGTGGTTTGGGAGACTCTTCGTTTGAGAAGAACTTGGCTCAATTATTCCCCCTCCTTTCAAGCTTGATAAGTTGTGAACATGGGTCAAAGGAGGTTCAGGTGGCCCTGAGTCAAATGCTCAGCTCGTCAGTGGGTCCTGTTTTGCTTCGATCATGTTAATCTTGGCAAAATCTGATCCCACATTTTTGAGATGTATGATATTTTTATCTGAGTCTTCCAGTTTCCATTTTCTTCTTTCATGCTTTATAATAATTTTTCATGGAAATATAGTTTGATATTGTATGTTGAGTTAGAAATGATTTTGGATTGCCTAGTGCTTCTGAACCTTCTGTAGTTTATTTAAGGGGCGTAGCTCCTTGATTCAGAATCCATAGATGTTATCAGGAGTTTTTGTGTTGTATGCTAGTCAAATGTTCTTTTAGTGAAAGAATTTCAGAACATAATTTCATGTAAAAAGTTGCTTATTGAGCATATAAGGTTAGAGGTTTTCTCTGGTTATGCTGTGCTATATTCTGCAGGTGGCGGATCCAGAATGTCAATGTTTTTGACTTGCATAATGACATAAGATAAAGGAAAACTATCTTTATTGGGGGTCAGGATTCAGGAATAAGAGAGAATTCTGTGGTTTCAATGATGATGGACGGGTAAGCCTCATTTTTCGCTTTGAATTATTTTCCTTGATGTGTTTTTAACTGAGAAGGTGAATACATAAGAAAAAATTACGTTAGTGAAATCTTCATGATCTTGATCATTATCACCAGCCGCATTTCTTTTAATTTATTTTGTGGTTTTTCTACAGTGAACTCTGATGTGGCATAGAAAAATGTGTTTTTTGATACTGAACTTTGCTATATGGGTTTCATAGTTTGATATGCGAAGACACGTGCCTACCTTTTTATCTTTATTTTTTTGCAGTGTGTTAAAACAAGTTCAGAATCAGTCCAAAGGTTTTATGGCTTGTTTGCGTAAGCATATTTATAATTATTCTGCTTATAGCTCAAAATCATGTATGCAGCTTCCTCTTTTGTTACCATGACTATGACTAAGTGAGGCAGATTTTTGCAATAAACCTTTCAGTATAATTTGGCTCCCTTTCCCACATTTCATGAAATATCCAATTTTTAGATGCATTGGGATAGTGGAATGAACACAAGCAATATTCTAGGCTATTTGATAATTTAATTGTATTAAGGGTAAATTGTAGAAACTCTTTTGTACTTTAGGTCATATTTAATTTTAGTACCCTGAATACTAAACTAGTGGAAGTAGTTTGTAGCTATTCATGATCTCATGACCACTGAACTCTAGGTTAGTTTTCACTTTGAACTTTAAATATCAAGTGATGGTTTACAAACACCTAAGAAGCGGACACTTCCCAGAAGGCGCCATGGCATTGTCCGATGCGTGTTTGACATGATTCTCCTTTGACACGGTACCTTCTCTTCCCTCCTTATCCTCCTTTGTGTTCTTTCTTCCTTTTATGATTTCTAAAAGCAAAGTAAAGGAATGCATTTTGAATGATGTTTGTGATGCTACTTAATGTAATATATTATATGCATAGGTTTTGAGAATTGAAGTGTCAGCATGTCCATGTTGTGTCGTATTTTTGTGTTTGTGCTTCTTTGCTGTTTACCATTAACTCCACAAAATGACATACTCACGGATTAGTGCAGAGTTAGTAATGAATATTCTAGGGTTAATTTTGACTGATTTTAAGGTTTAGGATATTGAAGTGACGGGAGATGATCCGGGGACCATTTCGATCGTTCAAGATAGATTGCATGGCTC
Source organism: Liquidambar formosana (assembly GCA_039720395.1). Taxonomy (NCBI): domain Eukaryota; kingdom Viridiplantae; phylum Streptophyta; class Magnoliopsida; order Saxifragales; family Altingiaceae; genus Liquidambar; species Liquidambar formosana. The sequence continues at coordinate 19,295,768 of CM077831.1, read as the reverse complement.
CTAGTTGTGTGATCCCGTTCGGGATGGTCCACACCTTATCATTTTTCGTTGAAGTGAAATACAAGTTCAAGTTTTGGGAGGGTTATACCATTTTTTATAGAAATGGTGGATCTAGGTGGGACCATGTATTGATTGATACCACTATAATAGATCTAACCACCTTAGAATATATATTTCTAATTTCATAAAAAATATATATTTCTGAGTTTAAAACGATCAATGATGCAAAATATTATGTCTACTTTTATTTGCATAGAAAATATGCTTTGTTTGAGTTTTAAAAAAAAAATAATTTTATTTGTTAGATGAAGAGGTCTTTTTACCTTTTTATTTTTTATTTTTATTTTTATTTTTAAAAAGAGCAAATATGACCATTGATAGAATTGAATAGCATAAAAGGATTCAGATGGTTGATTAATGTAGTTGACCTCATGTAGTTGGGAATAATATGGCTTGAGTTGAGTTGAAGTGTAGATAAAAGGGTTTTTAAATTAAAATTTTACTTTGATTGAAATATCATTAGCCCATAGATTTTAATAAATCTTTATCCCAAGGCATTCAGTTCGGATAACTTTCACTGGGCATGGTTGGTACCATTGAATTCCTCGTGATTACTTTTATAAGATTTCTTCAATCCCATCCCCTAAAAAAAAGTCTTCAATCATTATTTTATTTTTATTTTTGCTAATGGTCTTCAATCTATTGAAAGGACAAAGGTTTAGATTGGTACATATACTTCTTATTTTGTAATAGAAAAAGTGATCACATGATCTCATGATGTTTATGACGTAAGGCTGTAAGCAATTCAATTTGACCAATTTTGTATTTTCTTGTTGACTTTCCATCTTAGGCAAGATTAGACATTCCAATAGGCACACAAACATATAGGGTTCAATATCATCATGCAGCCACGGACGGTTCGGATCTTACATGACGTGTTTGATGTAGTGCGGATGATTGGATCTGGTCGAATAAGGATGAGTTGATTTCATTGGGGATTGCAACTTATGCATGTGCGGGATATACGAGACAACCAACTTATGCATAGAGTATAACCCCTATGCATGCTGATGATATAAGAAAATTAATGTGTTCTTAAGATTGGCTTCGTATATCTATAAATTTATTATATAGGGGCTCTTATTGGCACCCTAAGACTTGTTTTTTATTTTCCACTTATTATACATTTTAAGGTTTTATGAAAGATACAAAAGGTATTTTAAGATTTTATGAAAGATATAAGAGGTTTTTGTGAAAATTGATAATGTAGTCCATTAGAAAACATAATTTTGAACAATTTTCTAGAAGAAAGTTTTTTCAAAATTTATTGTTTAAGTGGATTTTCATAGACTGTAAATGATGAAAAAAATTCACTTAAATGATATATTTTTGGAAAAACATTAAAAATGATATTTTTTAGTGGATTACGTAATCGGTTTTTATAAAAACCTTTGATATTTTTCATAAAACCTTGAAATATAAAATAAATGGGGATGAAAAGTAAGTCTTCTTTGTATATATATAATAATATAGTGTAGTGTCAAAATTGACTTACCAAAGAGAATACAGTATTGCCTTGTAGTATGGTATGGTTGTATATACGGAGTATTATTGTAGTTAAAAAGAAGGGTTAACTCGAGTTAAACCTTTGAATGTTAGTTAAAAAGAAGGGTTAACTCGAGTTAAACCTTTGAATGTGTCGAAGTTTCTACCGTTAAAAAATCCTCTGGAAATCCTTCATCTTATTGTGCTTATAATCAGTAAGGATTATACTTGCTACTTAGCTAGTTATGTATGCCTGATAGGTCCCACTGTCCCCTCTCTCTTCAATAATTCAAAATTTGTGCATTTTTTTAAATAATGGGTCCTTTTTGACTCTCAGTCCCTTTTTTCTTGTAATTTTTCCTTTTTCTATGTCTATATTTATTATTTAGAGGCATTCTCACCTAATGGGTCTTACATGGGTTACATATAGTTTTATTTTTTTATTTGTAATGTCAATTTTGAATCCTTCATAAATTTGAATGATATTGAATGACAAGAATTATTTAATAAAGTTAATTTCTTAACACAATTAATTTATTAGGTGAGATCTTAGGTCTCTAAGCATGGGACAGGATATCCACTACTAAATAAGATCATCTTACTACGGAGTAGTGATTTTAACTATAAAAAAAGAAAAAGAAAGGCTAGTTTGATTGGAAACGCTCTAAAAGAGAATGGAGGAAGTTTTTGATTGGGGTGGCCGTCCATAAGACCATAAAATCCAACACCATGATTACCAACAAAGCAACTCAGTCAATCGCTCCTCTAGTTGCGGAGACAACAACCTGGAAAACCAAAAAAAGAACTGAGTAAAATGAGAATGAAACGGCACTTTGGACAAGTATGGAACTCAGCTGGCATCCACCAAACAAGACTTTATCAACACCACATTTTAAGGGCTTGGTCTTCACAACCTTTCTAATAACATAATATTATTTTAGTGCTGATCTCCTTTTATTGAACGAGTAAATCTCAAATACCATCTTACGGAGGAGCATTTGATCAATTCAACTTCAATCAACATGTTTGAACGGCGGTGAGACTTCTAGTAATGCCTTTGGGAGAAGAATAGTTTCAATTAAACAATTAAAATCATTTAAATGAATTTAGCAAGGCTTACTATTTGATGGATTTTAAGCAATTTTTTTGATGTTCGCGTGTTCCTTATCAAAGAAAGGAGTCCTATCTTTTTTCTCAATTTTTATGATGTTCACGTGTTCCTTATCAAAGAAAGGGCACACTCTCTCTCTTTTGAGAAATGGTCTAACAAAGATTGGCAAATTAGAGGGAGTTGCTTACTTGCTTGGTGTTTTTATTGTAGGGCCCTGTACCAATAGAATTATTGCTAGATGACAAGAGGTTCTCAAAAAGATCCATAGCACAAGCAAACACCACATTCACATCCATATCCACAATTTTCTATTCTTTCATTTCAAGCACCGAAATCATTTGTTGCCATTTTCCCTCTCCTGCTTACCCTACCATTTTGACTATAACTACCATTCCTTCACCACCACCTCTACCTGACTCCCCCCTCCCCTCTCCCCTCTCCCTCCTCTTTCTCTCAACCATGATGAATTCTTTCGGAATTAACTTAAGCCTTCTACACAAGTTTGCTAGAACCTTTTTTCATCCAGTCAATGCCTTGGACAGAGATAAGAGAGGTAAGGGGAGAAAACCCAAGGGACTATTCTCTGGTTTCAATTGGTTAACCTCGTCTTTTGCAGCCATGGAAGTGTCTAACCAAATGCAACAAGTGTTTAAGCTCATCGACGCAAATGGCGATGGGAAGATATCTTCCTTTGAGCTCAGTGAAGTGCTTTTGTGCCTTGGACACGAAAAGTTGACGGCGACAAAGGAAGCCGAGAAAATGGTGAGAGAAGTCGACTATAATGGAGATGGGTTTATCGACTTAGACGAATTCATGGACGTAATGAGCAGTGATGGCAAAGTTGGCAATACTGGCGAGGAGGAAGATTATCTGATGGATGCTTTTCTCATTTTCGACAGTGATAAGAATGGACTGATATCGGCCAAGGAGTTGCAGGAGGTTCTTATGAGCCTTGGATTCGATAAATGCAGTCTTCAAGAGTGTAGCCGTATGATAAAAGGCGTCGACAAGGATGGCGACGGGTTTGTAAATTTTGAAGAATTTAGATCGATGATGAGAGGATCTGCGAGTTGAATATGGGAAGAAGGTGCATCCTCTCTTATCTTTCTTGAAGTTGTAATTGAAGAATTGAGAAAATTTTATCACGGGAAGAAGGCTTAATTAACAACATGATTTGCTTCTTGGGAGAAGGGTCTTAAATTAAAGGAGCAAGCCAGGCATGTAGTGAATGGGGGATTAAAACATTTTCGTATAAATGGAAACAAGCTTTTTCCAAAGCGCAGGCTCCTTGTATGTGTGAAATACGCTCTTCAATCATCATGATCTAAATGGCAAAGGGTAGACCCGCAGGGCTCCTTCGCTTTCTGTTTTCCACTTTCTGCTTTTGTAGACCTTTTTTGGAGTCTTTTATCCACTGGAATCAGATGAGGTTCTCTCTCTCTCTCTCTCTCTCAATATATACGCACACATATACACACACAATAATTGTTGATTCAAGTGACAAAGTTTTATCAAAACCCAATAAGCCAAAATAGAGATAGAAGTAATTTGTTATTGGCCGGTTTGCCTTGACTTTAGTTTATGTCACATATATGGACTTTCTCTTTTGTATTGTGTATAACAAAAAAGGCAATGCTATTGGACCCCCTAGCCTTAATAGCTAACCCTCCATGATGTGACGTGAAATCAGAGGTAGAATAATAAGGCCTAAGAGCATTAGTCCTAATCTATTCATGCCACATCATGAGCTTTTTTTTTTTGAAACTATTAAGGGAAGTCCACAAGCATTTCTTGCAAAGAAAAGGAAAAAGAGAGATTAAACTCACGTTATCCACACCATAATTGCCCCAAGTTATTAATATGCCAAGACTACATATATGTTTCTAATGTGTCTTTTTTTGGCCCCTATATGGGAGGGGTCAATTTTGAGTACTTGGAATGAAGAAACCAAGGGGAAAGCAAAAAATTAGCCTTCCCTTGATTAGATAAGATAGTAGGGAATTCTAGTTCACATATGCGTAGGTGCTATTGCTGCAATCATAGAGTAAGTCTGACGCAATGGCACTTATAGCGAGACCAAGGGACACATCTTTAATCCATCATTAAAATTTTGAATCCACAAGTTTCCTTTAGTCCATAGGGAGAGATAAAGAGAAATTCTTTAATATTCGGTTAACAAGACTGAATCTGCCTTGGGGGCTACAACCCTCTTCGAGAAAACTAACCCCAATCTTTGTAGGACACAAAATAAGTAGAAATAAAATAAAAAATTTACAAAAAATACTAAAAATTAATTACGGAAACTTCTAATACTAAGGCCTATAATAAAGGCATAATTGACGTTAAACGAACTTGACTTCTATATCTAAAGTTATTATTAGACCTGTTAATAGATCAGATCAGATTTTGATTCGAATAATCCGTTAGTTAGCAAATCAAATATGAATATTAATTAATCCGGTCCAATAATTATTGTCAAATCATCCCTTTTCTTCACCTTTGCTTTCTCTGTTACAGATTTAGTGCCTCTATCAAATCCCAGGGTGATAAGGTTCACGAGAACGATAAATGACACTCACATCAGCACAAGGCGAGTTGAGATATGGGATGTCATGCTATGTTTTATTATGGTCTTGAACAAATTTCTTGTAATTTGGCCATCTAAACTTCAGCCACTCAACCTCAATTCCATGGGTTACATTTTTCCTCTTTTCTTTCAACCCCTATTTATACTAGATAGCGAAATGAATTGCCACAAGCAAAGAAAAATCTTTTTGAGTTTTGAGTCTGATGAAGATGCAGAAGAGAGCTTAATGTCGTTAACAAATTTGAAGCAAAAAATGACAACGTTGATGGCCATTTTAATGAGTTGTCGATGTGGCAAGTCCTCCACCATAGATATATCACACTAGAAGATAACGTGTAGCAACCCAATTCAAAGTACTAGAGATGTACAGTTTTTTGAAGCAATGGATAGGATCTTTACCAAGAATCGAACTTGAGAGATAAAATGGGGTTGGCTAACCTCTCTTTTGTGTTGTTTGGTTTGTTTTTATGGATAGGTGAGTAAATATATTCCAAAAAAACCAAGACGAACACAAGGATCGAGACAGGCCCACAGGGCAACAGACTTCCGACATGGAAGTGACAAAAAGGAAAAAAACCCTCACAACCCGAGGGAAGGGAAAACACAAGCAGCAACAAACCTCACAACTTGAGGGACATGCAAAGAAAGAACAGAACCCTAAATGAGGCAAAGAGCCTAATCTATATCAATACCTGAAAAAGCAACATTAAAACCTTTGGAGTTAGGGGAAACCGTTGAATCACCCTTATGGAGGAACTCTGAGACGAACTCTTTTTCATACAAGAGCATAAAGGAATGCTAATTTCCTCTTTGGTTTGATCGAGCCTTTCCTTAAGATGCACATAACAGGCTTGACGAGCAATCCATGCCAAGATCTTCATTCTATTACTAAGGCCATGTTTGTTTAGCTGGAATGGAATAGATGGGAATGGAATCTGATTCTATACTTGAAGTAGGTTATAATGGAAAGAGATTTAAAATAGTTGTTCAAATACACTACTATTCCATTCTCATTTAAATTAGGGTAATTTGTATGTACAATTACTTCTCCATTGTTTACCTATACCACTATATTAAGAGAATTCTCTTTGTGGTTGAAGTCCACCTAAATTTACTAAAAAAACCCTTACGACTTCATAAAGCTAATAGATAATTTGGCAATTTCATGAAAACAGTAACCCACCCACCCCAACACGTATCTCCATCTCTTCCCCACTCTTTCTTCCACTTCTATCCTTCTCTAAATCTCTCCATCTGCCTCTTAAAAAAAACACATAACTCCCTATCTCCTCCACGTCATCACTATAATAATAATAATAATAATAATAATAATAAAACCTTCCATTCTCAAAGTTCTTTGTTTTTACCCTTCTAGGAATTGAAAATCATCAAGTATCAAATATCAAATATTGGTGATAGAGATGCCGAAGTCAATGAAGAATAGTCAGCTATGTTCTTAGTTTTGTTTTGCTGATATATATGATATTAATATTAAAATATGATATTAATGTCTAGCTAGTTAGGTGCTATTTAAAACCAGGGAAGAAATGCACAAATTCCTTCCCTCTGTTACATTAACCATGAATGGTAAACCCCTCTAATGCATCATTCGTCTTTTGCTTATCTCCCATCGTCACCTCGCCATCGATTCTTGGAGAAAAAAAACTCATTGTCATTGCGCCTTCATTCACCAAGTACGACTTCAATTCCCTACATAATCACCAACTTACTGGAAGTACAACTTCGACTACGTAATTTTTTGTTAAATCTCCATATTATTTTGCTAGATAATTGCACTAGACATAATTTTTGTACTAAAGTTTTTAAAGTCATTGGACCTTGCGCAGTGGATCTCAAAAGATTCAAATATGTTATTTATTTTTCACTTAGCTTTTCTGAAGACTTTTGGATTTAACAGGATCCAAATGTTTAAAATTTGTGTAAAAAATTGCATGAAAGTGCACCTTAAATCTAACTAGCACTATATATATTATTATAATGAATCTCCTTAAGGTTTGTTCGTTTTGTGAGAATTGGAAGTGGGAATCGCAAATTCTCGGGAATCTATCATGTGGTGGTGGTGAGCTAGCTAACAGAACTAAGATGGAGTTAGTATGTATGTACATATGCAATTCACAGTGGATGTTGTGTTTAATTAGGTGGATATGAAGGATGGCATTGAGAAGAATTGAAGAAGAAGACATATAGCCAATGAAGAAGAATTGAATAAGAAAAACATAACTTTATTCGTTTGGGTTAATTGAAAAGGAGGAAGTGTAAACTACTTCAAATGCTACGTTTAGCCATATTAATTAGGGGTAAAATGGGCATTTAGGATCCCTCTTTTTGTATTATATCAGCAAACAATGTTAGGGTAAATTGCACCTACACCCCATGATCATGTCAAAATCAATTACCCGTAGGATGCAAAAATTTGTATATAGTGATAGTACGGGTGTTGTACCACAGGGACTGTACTAGGATTATTTTAATTTTGAAAACTGAATACTAAAATAATTCAAAAAGATGATTTTTGTAGTTTTGAACTCTATGTAATGCAAGCAAAATAAATTTATATTTTCTTCAAGAAAAGAAATACTTAGGGTCTCGAATCTACCACTAATCTTGTATAAAAATACTCTTATTGTAACGTGTTTCAAAAAGTTATTATTTGGTATGAGCAAGACTCATTGTATCTACAAGTCCAATGACATCATCAAGAAAGGTTCATATATTTGTAAATTACGCATAACTCATCAAAGATATAGCATGAACTGTCTCACCTACTCTACTCTAAACTAATTTGTGAGCACGACTCATCTTGTCTAAGCATGAATCATCTTAATCTCCAAATATATATACAGTGAAAACCATTGCATAACCATTGTATTTAAAATCACAGAAATTAAACCCAATTTGAGATAAAAACACTAAAACCAATTGTATCAATAATACAATCCTCATACACAAATAATCAAATCCACAACACAATACAATAAAATACACAATACTTGATTAGGGCTTCATCTCCACCCTAAGACAAAGATTAGTTGGCCATGTAGATAACCAAGAACTAGTTTCTCCCCTTAGCCGTCTTTGTACCTCTTCTTCTCCCTTTGTTATGTGAATTCCCTTGGTATTTATAGGAGATGGGGAAAGGATCCAGCTGATCCCACAAGTCAAAAGCAATGTCCCTTTTCTTTGAATTCTTGGCTGCCCATGTTCTCACTTTGACAAATTTTGCCAGATTCAGATTTTTGCAAATAAGTCCACTTCCAGCTCATTTTTGACTTGGAAGACGTTTGAATCAGGAAATGCCATAAACTAAACAATTGTAGTCCTTTAAGTCTTCTTTCTAGAGCCACCAATTTCACCCAAATTGGATATGGGAATCACAAGTTATGGCCAGATTACCACAAATTGGTCAATCTGTCCAGATTTGCTGCTGAATTTGGGATCATGAATTTCTTTGCTTAAATTTGAATTTCAGCTGTTCAAATCTTTAAAATTGTTGACCCAACTCTTGTTGCAGTTCCATGAAATTTTAGGCAAGTGAGAAACCCACTTCAAGTTGCATTTATTAGCTTAAGTAGTCCCGATTGTCATCTTTTCTGGTATAAACTCAATAGCCCTTCAATAAATCAAAAACACTTTAAACACACCAAATTAAATATAATAAAATAACTAGAAAATATAAATTAGGGAGTAATTTCAATGAATATTTTGTGCTTATCACCCCCTGTGTTTACTAACTGTAGACACCCCATTTTCATCCTCTTCCATTTGACCATTCTACTTTAGGAGTATTACCACATGTAGGTTTTTGCATCATTTTGGAACCAAAGTTCTTTAGTTAGACTCTATACATCCCAAAGAATCTATGGTATCTTCCGGGGTTCAATTTGGTTAAGTCTTGATAGCTAATAAGAACTTTTGCGACTTGGAGGGCATTTATGTCATTTCACTTGCATAGCTCTTGTTCAATCCAATTCTTGCCAAATTCATCCCGGGATGATCATAATGTCCTTAGGATGTCATTTTTAAGCTTGGTTTAAAGTTTGGTTAGCATTAGATGTGATTTGGTAGGCTCGGTTTGACTCCATTCATCGACCATTCTTATAATTGCTTCTTAATTTGGTCTAATTGATTCAAATTAATGCTTCATTAATGTCAATTGAGTCTCAATTAATGTGTTTTAATGTTTAAAATCATCTTTGAAAGAGTTTGGTTGCAACCATGACTCCATTAGGGTTCAAACCCTAGTGTTGCCTTAATGAACCCAATCGACTCTAATGAGCCACCTAGACTTAACCCATGACTAATTGACCAAACGTGGCTTAATTAGAAGTGTTTTAAGCTGATTTTAAGTTGGGAATTAAGTCATGGTCGTTTTAAGTTCGGAATCAATGAATTTGGACTTAAAACAAACCCAATATATGAACTTGATGACCAAGGAAGCAAGCCAAAGGAGGCTAAAATGCCTTATGGTGGCTATATGGGCACCCAAAAGGGCCAAACGGCCAGCCAAGAGGAGCCAAACAGCCACCCAAGGTGCCAAACGGCCACCAAGGGTGCCTAGTTAGCCCTCCGCGGTGTTTTTCCCTATCCCACCCTCTTTTGACATTATCTCTTTAATTAATTCGGATTTTCTATGAATTTTTGAAGAGTTTAAGATAGAAATCAACTCTTGAGGGTGATTTTGAGCTTTTGGATCATTCCTAACTAGATTTAATCTTTGCCCTCCATTCTACCCACCCTCTAGCTATAAATAGGGGTCTTCTCCTCCTTCATTCGACACAAAATCTTTGTAGAGTTTTCCTAAGCATTGAAGAGCTTGAGTTTTTTGAGTGAGGGGAGAAATTTCCTAAAATTATCCTCTCATAGACTTCTCATTCCAAGAAGATCTTGGGCTCAATAGTAGTAGGAAAATTTCTTAAAAGTACCATCTAATAAGTGACCCATTTTAGCAAGCTTGGAGACACCGGGGCTCTGCCCGACTCCCCACTTCCAACTCGAGGCTTTCAAACGGAACCTTGCCTCGATTCTGTCAGGTATAACTCTCAACTTTTGTTCAACAAGTTTAAGCTTATGCCATGATATAAATGCTAATATGATATTGCATGCTCCTTTGAATTTTATTAATCTTAGGATTATATTAGTTTTTGATCTTGAATTAAACAAGTTTATCAAACCTAAAGTTGTTTTTATCAAAGCAAGTTATTTTCAAAATAAGAGTTTGATTATAGATTGGATTCTAATAGAGTCCTATGAGGAGTGAAACTCTCCCCCTAAATGATTTATTCGAACTATGCAGACTTTGATCTTTGTAAGAAGTATGTAGGCCGCTCACTTGAGCCCAAGTCTAACTTTGCTTAGACTTTATCTTTTAATTTTCATAATTTCTAGTTATTATGCATGGTTAAAATGAATTAAACCCAACTAATAAATGAGACCGATTCATCAGGCGAAATGGTTGCCAATAGGTCATGGCTCGGAACCTTCCCATTTCGTAACCTAGCCCCTGAATCCTTATTTTTGGTTCAAGACCTTCCTATCTTCCAACATATGGAGTCAAACTTGTTTTTATAAAAAAAATATTTTAGTAGTTTCTTCGTACCCTAAAAAGGAGGTGGCGACTCCCTTTCTTTTTGAAACTCTTTGAAGAGTAAAACAGAACTCGATTCCCAGAGTCGATTTTCGGCATCCACACTGACAAATACACTGATACCCCTCATACTTTCTAAAAATACACTGTATTCCCTTACTTTCAAAAATAATATGCACATACACCCCACTCGTCAATTACCCGTCATAGTCATTAACTATTTTTGTTGATGTCATACAAGAAAAGGTCCTTAATGCCTATTTTACTGCTACTATAGCTAGCTTAAACACAGTGTTTAGGCAAAGGGTAGAGATTAGAACGATCAAATGTTGGTTTTCAAGTCCCATCTTTGTGTTGAACTACTAGTTTGACTGAAATTACAAGGGGAAAAAAGAAGAAATAGAATGAAGAGGTAAGAAGAAGAAATAAGGTAAAGGGGTTTGAGTAAAAAAAATTTAGGTTTTTGGTAACCCATAAAGTACAAGCCAAGAACCCCATTTTTCATGAATTTTCTATAAATTTCATAAATACACATTAGTTATTCTTTGTTATGGAATTTAAAGGAGAAAATGGAGTTTATTTGATTTTTGTCTATATATATATATATAGATAACCCATCTCATGATAGATCTTACTAAGGAAGGAATCCTCATGTTGAAAACTAACATCTGGTGGTTTTATGTGGCATGCAACAAATTCAATTGACACTTTCTATATTGAAATCCACATATTTTTTCTTCCATTTAATTGTGGATGATCTTCCATCATTAAAACAAGGCAATTATGCAATCACAAAAGTAGTGTTAACTTTAACACAATACTAGGCATTTTATGCTCTATTTTTTGGCATCAAAATAGAGCATACGTAGTATTCTCTATGTGTGCTTTCAACTTCTACCTTAGATTGAGTGTAGCCAATGCCAATTAGAGGCAATTCATTTCACCCAGCATTGTGTAGACACCCCATTTTGTACCACTTAATAATTCTAAATCTCCTTTTGGATCCTAATGATGAGGTTTATTATTTGTCTCGATAAGCGCGAAGTAATCCTAAACAAGTCTAAGAAGTAATAGCAGAAAGCCTTGATTTTGCAGCCTTAAGCCCAATTGCGTACACACCTGTTGTGGGTGCGAATGCAGCTATGTGTACGCAGCCACTTGGGTTGCGTATGCACCATCCTTTTTTTTTTATTATGGAAACTCTCAATTTGGTATTTCTTTCCCTCTAAGCCTATCTACTGATATGGTAAACCTAATTCATTGATACGATTGCGGCCAGTAGCCCGGGGATGACTCTCTATACCCTAATAGTCCTTATATAAACACCATTGTAGTTCTAAGTCAGGGAACAGAACCCTAACAGAGAGATACACCCAACTTCAAAGAACCCTAATTGAGAAAGAACGTTGTGATTTCAAAGGCTTGCAAGGGAGAATTGAGCAGCTTTGAAGGCCAGTAAACTTGAGGGTAATCACCTTTCCTTAATTTCTTTGAATATTCATTATAAAATTAGAACATGATTTAAATATGATCGCATGTATGATGGAATGATTTGTTTTTACCGGTCATATGCAAATATAATCATATGTTCATGATGTCACATATGCGTAGGGCCTTCCGGACTTCATGTTTGGTTCATTGTATGCTAATACATTTATAAGATGTGTACAGGTTGAGTATCTAATTTCTTTGTATATATATTCTATCTTGTCTAGTATATTCTGTTTATTGTCTTTTGACTTGCGTACTTGTGGTTAGGATAGATGTTGTTCTACTAGATTAAGGTTTGGTGCCTACGGGTTGTGTACACTACCCATATGGTTGTGTATGCATCTCATTAGGGTAGAAATTTTTATAAAATTTCTTTAATATAAATTTTTTTACCTATTGGAGCTAAAAGACCGATATATCCCTTTTCTTGAAACGAACCCTTAACGACCTCTGGTTTGGAATCCGTTTGAACTCGATTTTCAATGGGAATGTGAAAATTCTACAAATAAGTTATGGAAGTTGTAGAGATAATTTTTGAACACCATGAGCAACCTTTCTTTCTAGGGTTATTTAAAAATAGACGCTTGAAACATTGTTGTTGAGGTTTAAAATTGTTTATCAGTATAAACATTGTTGAATTTGGTTGAGATAACTCCAAATGAGTTTATTTTAATGCGAGCATGTGTATATGACTGAGTTTAAGATATTTACATATGACATGAGATTTCATGATGCATCATTGTGGCACATTTGTATTGTTGAATTTATATCTGTTGATTGAAATAAATTAAAATGTTGATGATGATGATGGGAGACACTCAGGATTGAGCATATCCCGCATTTAGTGCACTAATATACAGACTCATTGGGCAAATAGGCTGTGATCTGTATACACATATTGCAAGAAGGCATATGTGTTGTGGCTGAATGGTAGAACACATTTGGCATGGGGCCTATGTGTATTATTCGTGGATCACATTAGGCATGAGGCCTATCTGTGTTATATTGAATTATGTTTTGCAGGTTGTGAGATACAACATTGACTCAGGTTTGAAATATTATGTGAAATTATCAGTTATATGCCACAATGAGACATGTATTTTTTGATTGATGAAATTGATATAATTTCAATTGAAATTATAAATTATTTTGTAGTTTCTCACTAAGCTAAATAGCTTATATTGTTGTGATAAAAAGAAGTATTAAATATTGCATGAGACATGTACATGTATAGATTTGATTTGCTGAGAAAATTATTTTGTTCGTATGAGATGACTATTAAAGTATTGAAATAAAGAGAATTGATTTATTGATAATAGAAGGAATTTTCTTACTAAGCAAGATTGCTTATACGTTATTCAAATAATGTTTTTAGGATAAGGAAAAGATGATCTAATAGTAAGGCAAGGAAATTTTGTGGAAATAAATAGGATGCTTTATTTAGTGTTTTGTTACATATTCTTGATTATGGGAAAATGTTGTATTGTAATTATTAAGATATAACAGTGAGACTTGTATCTGAAGGAAGAAAAAGAGAACAGAAAAACCATGTAAGTTCTAATAATATTACTAGAAGTAGTTATGATATACAGGTTATTATCTACCTACTGAAGGACTACGTGATAGAATTTTGGGGTTGTGACAATGGGTGAAGGTAAGTGTATATTATTTTCGAAAGTAAGGGCGTACAAAGTAATTTTAGAAAACAGAGGGATAGTCAGTATAGTTATCAGATAACACAAGGCGTGTAGATGTAATTTACCCTTGTTTATATTATTCCTACTTTGTAGCCGCTGATTGTCCCCAAGAACATCATTTCCTGAATCTTAATGGTTATGAAATCCTATTAGCCCCTAAAGCTGAACCTGAACTTGAACTTGAACTTGAACCATCAGCCCAAAAATTATCTACTAAAAATGAGTAGTCTGGATCCTCTGCTTGGGAGTATTTTGGTTTCAAGCAGATTGCGCCACATCATAAAAAGCCAAATCCAATGGCTGGATCAATCATGGGAAACAAAATGCCACAAAGAAGTGTTGTTTTAGACGAAATATATAGCATTTAGCCATTGACACTATTATTTGTTTTATAGAAAATAAAAAAAAAATTAAAGCCCAAAGCACAGTTCTTCGAAACTCATTCCATTCAATCTTTCTTGAGTCTCTTCTCATTCCTTATTACTCCCCCCAAAATTTTGTCATCTCCATTTGAACAGGGGATTCACCTCCGTCCAAACCCATTTATGAAGATCAAAGTTGGGAGAGCAAAGGAAAACCCTTGATCGGTTAGTTTTTTTTCTCTTTCCTCTTCCAATGAAAAACCCCCTAGATCAACATTCTAGGGTTTGTAGTTTGGGAAAACCATAGAGATGAAAACCTATTATGAAAAAAATAATAAGAATAAAGAGGGAGAAATTTTGAGATAAATATGCAGAAGATGCTACTGCACAAACTACCATAATGTAGCTCGGGTTAGTTATGTAGAAATAGATATTTGGGAAGAAAAGAAACATCCTGAGTTGATGTAAATTTTGGAGAGGAGATTTGAGGGAAAAGAGAGGAGAGAAAGAACTGCATCTGAGAAGATGAGATTTGGGGTGAGCATTAAATGAGGCATTCCCTTTCTTCTTTTTTTTTTTTTTTTTTTTTTTTTTTTTTTTTGTGAAAGAAAGTTTAGGTGAGGGGAGGCAACCCTAGTCCAAGGCTAGGGCAAGCTGCAGGCCTCGCTACCAACCCCCGTTGGTAAATGAGGCATTCCTTGATCTGTGTAATGTCAACCTACCACTGTGGGCTTCTTAGCTAAATGAAGAGAAGCCATCCACTATTACTTAACGAGTTTAGATTAAGTGTCAGGGTAAGTTACATTAAGACCCCTATAGAATCTGACAAATACAGATTCATCCCCTCACGTTTATGAAATTACATTGACACCCCCTACTTTACAAAATAAACCATCAAAGAGACCTTTTCCTCTAACTTCTGTCCATTAATCCATTAAATTATACTCACATATTTTGAAAATACCCTAACTACCCTTATTGGATTACAACTTCCATGTTAAATGCATATAACTCACTAGTCCAATATATAAATCCTTGGCTACAACCAACCTAGCTTTTGGTAAAACCCCAATTCACCAAAATCTAGAGCCAACCCAACGTTGAAAAAGATAATAAAAAGGAAAAATGCAAATTTATTGATGACCAAATGGCTTCAGTTGTGAACTTTGTCTCAATTTGAATCATGACATTCTAGAATTAGAGCTGGCACAATTTTGAATTATGTAATCATTCATGAAAGTTTCAGTTAAGAGTTGCAGAAAATTGAAAAAGGAAAAACAGTGTGATTAACTTGATTTGTGCAGTGTGATTTTAACCACGATCTGTCACTATTCGAGGAGCTCGATGGGGTGATTTTTACAGTGGGTTCACCTCGTGCTATGTTTAACTTGATTTGGTGTTTTTTTCCCCCCTTAAAAACATGATATATTGATATGTTCATCTTCTTTAGTTATTAAGTGGTTAAGTTATCAATTTAATAACTTAATAAAATGTCATCATAGTGAGAGACGTGCCTTTAAATTATAAAGTCATTAAGTGATTAAGTTATCAAGTTATCATGTTTTTGTTTTTTAACTTGAAAATTATGCTAGTCTTATTTGTCTTCTGCTTTATTTTTTTCCCGCTTGGGTTGCTGATTTAGATCAAACTATTTGATTTTTCAAGCTCAAAGACTAGTGTTTCTTGATTTTTCAACTGCTGATTGCTTCTTTAACCTGGTGAGTTTATCTTTATTCTTATCTTATTGATTTTGTCTGATTTTTCTTTGATTTTTTTCCCTTCTAGTTTTGATAAAATTATTTGATTTTTCAAACTCAATGATCGTTGGTTCTTTTTTATTTTAAGCGTGATTCTCACCGTTTAATTTTTCTTAGGAGAACGAAATTCGTTCCTGTTCTTAGGGTTTTGATTTCGAGGTCTTCATCTCCCTCAATAGGGTTTCGAACCTTCAACCGTCGATCTGCGTCGTCGACGGCTAGCTCTCAATTGGAGTTTGGGGATACTGTCGTAGGCCCACCAGCAAAGAAGCAAAAGTCGGTAGGGTTTCGAACCTGTGACCTTCGATCTGTCTCGTCGATGGCTAGACCTCAAGGGGAGTGTGTGGATACTTTCGTTGGCCTGCCAGTGAAGAAGCAACCGTCTAGACCTAAAAAGAAGAAGAAGCAGCAGTGGCGTGGGCATTCTTCCATTTGCCTACCAGAAGACAATCAAAAGTGGGGAGGCGATGATAGCGATTATGATGAAGAAGAACAAATTCTTTTGTGTCTATTATTTATTTTGTATCCCTTCATCTGGGTTTTATTCTCTCTTTAGGGTTTCGACATTGAGACCGATTACGGCCATAATATAACTTCAGGAGTCGTAGAGTTGGATTTTTCAAAGAATGAAGACATTACTAGATGTGCCGAGTTTGCAGTTAACCGACATAACGAGAAAAAGGTTAGGTCACCCTTTAATTATTCTGTATGTGTATATCAGTAGATGTTGTTTTTTATCTTAGGAGGATAAATGATTTGATGTACTAATTAAGGGCAATTCCAATTCTTTATTATTAATTGAGTTATTGTGGTTTGCTTTTTTTTTTTTTTTAAAAAAAATTTATTTCTATTAATTGTATCGTTGTTCCACATGCTGTAGAAGGAGTCTCTCGAGCTTGTAAGGGTTGTGAAGGCCAACATTGAAATGGTTGCGGGGTTTATTTTTTATCTAACTTTGGAGGCTAAGAACCATGATGGTGAGACCAAAACCTACCAAGCAAAAGTTTCTTAGGATATAGAGGAGGTGCATGTGTTGGAACAATTTGAGCTTGCCTCTCCAAAACCACTAGTCACCAAGTAAGGTAAATTGTTGATTATCCTACATCACGACTATTTCTATCCAAAACGCATATTGATTATTCCTGGTAGCATTTTTTTTTTTCCTTTTTCCTCATGGTAGCACCGTTTCATTCATTATAAAAAAACGATGTATTTGCAGACGTTTTCAACTTATTGGATGTGATATGGCTGTAAATCAATGTAGTTGGTATTCATTCACTAACAAAATTAATGAATTTAGGGAGGTGGGTAAGAACTGTGGGTTTCTTCCCTTTTTTTCAAGGGTTGAGACCGTTGACCCACAATATGGTTTTCATGTTGTATTTGCGATTAAGTTTTGAGGATGATCCAAAGATTGTATCTATCTATACTATTAGAAAGCTGCTGGGTGTAGTCAACAGGGCGGTTTGGGATGGGGAGCCTCTTCCCAACCCCAACCCTAATGGGAATTACCCATCCCAACCCCCTCCCAAACCCACTTCGGGTTTGATATCAAATTCCCATTCGCGTCCCAATTAAATTTGAAAATCCCATTCCCATCCCATCTTGTCCCATTTATAATTTGCTAGACGAGACAGAGTAGGATGGGACGGAAAACCCATTACGTCGGGCAACTTAGATTTGGTATTAAAAAAAAAAGTGAGAAATAATCCTTTTAATTTTCCACATTTATAATGAGAGATTTTCAAAATTCGTTAATTAAATTCATTAAACTACTTTCAATTAAAAAATTTCTTAAAGGCCCTAAATAAATATTAATAAAATACATCATAGCATCTGAAAAGTAATCACATCATAACAATTATATATATGATGTATATTCAATAAAAGTAAGAACTTAAACGGGGTGGGTTTGGGATGGGTTTTTAAAGAATATCCTAACCCCGCCTTGAACCCCAACGTGTTTTCAAAAAAAAATCCCCAAACCCATCCTGGCCCCACTAAATAGTGTCCCAAATCCTTCCCAATAAGAGCGGTGTTGTAATACCCGTAATTTTTAAATAGGGTATTAAGGGTTTAATCTAGGGTTAACGTAGCTAATCCCTTGATCTTTTCGAATGATTACATGCATGGGTAGTGCATGTGGATGATATTATGATGTTGGATGTGTTTTGATGCTTGTGTTGGTGCATTGAGTATCTTTCGGGTGCGTTTAGCCTTATTTGCAACTTAAGGGTTTAAGTTGCTGAAATTTGGCTAAATGTGGGGAAAAAAATGAATTTTTGTAAATCTTCGTTTTGAAGGATAATTTTTGGCGGTAATGGGAGTTTATAATATTATAAGACATTGGTGATTTTATGGGATTTTATTAGCATGTTTGGATTGGGTTCCACGCATGTTTGTTTTAGGAAAATCTGTCGGGCGACGGATTTTATACTAAAACTTGAAATTTAGATTTTGATATATTGGGTATTTGATTTTTTTGATATTTTATTTGGATTCAAATGGGTGGTTATTTGCTTATTTTCATTAAATAACTTAAAGTAAAAGGAAGAAGAAAGAATGGAGAAGATTACTTAAATGTTTTTAATGAAAATAAGGCAGGGATGTGTACTGTGTGGGTTTATACACATTTGCCTGAGTTACTGGGCATTTTCAGCAAGGGACGATCGATCGTGCCTTGGCGACGATCGATCGTGGGTGTCCCAGAAACATGATTTTGGTTCTGTTTTTCACGATTGATCGTGCCCTCAGACCACGATCGATCGTGCATCGCGGTTTTTGCAAATTTTTTTTTTTGCGTAAAATGACGCAAATGCCCCTCACCCTTTATAAAAACCCTCCCCACACGATTTTAGACCAAATCTGGTCTTTTTGAGGAAGGAGAGAGAGAGAGAGAGAGGGAGAGAAGGAGAAGAGGGGGCGGAGGCTCGACGGCGACTTGCCAGAGCACGGCGACCTCGATCCGACGCCGGCAAGCTCGGATCTAGCGTATTTTGGCCCGATCTACGCGCGTATGGTTGTGGATTTGGGTTTTTCTCTCTCTTTGAGGCTTGGGAATGCATTATTATGGTTGGATTCATCTTCCCCAACCTCTTAGTGGAGCTTGGAGCTTATTCACGGTGTTGTGAGCTTGGATTTCGTGGGAGTTGGCATGGGTTGTCATCCTCACCAACTCTTTCACATTTTTAGAGGTATTTCTCACATTTTGGAGTTAGGTTTTGTAATTTATTTTGGGTTATTGTCTCATTCTTACACTTATGGGTTTATTCATGCATATTGGGGAATTTTGGTGGTGATTTGGAGTTGGGACCTCCGTTACCAACATCAACCAAGCCATTTGGGAGCTAGGGCTTGGATTGGGAGCGTGCATTTGCATCCTAGGGCTTGGAGTTCATACCCACGGCACCAAAGGTTACATTTTTCTACGCATTCGGTTGAGGTAGGTGCAATTTACATAGGTTTAAACTATTGACATGATAATATGGTATATATTATCATATTATTTGGTATTCTTGGGCCTAGAATATGAATATACATGATTTATGGAATAAATCTTAAATGGGACTTTAGGGTATTGGATAACATAAATTGGAAGTTATGTTTACTAATGAGTTGGTTTATTTTATACATTAAATGGAATATAATTGTACTGATTTTACGGGTATTTATGATGTTATCATAAATTGGTATAATGATGTGATTATTTTCCACTATGGTTTATGTGGTATATTTTGAAGATGATTTTGGTTATAAAATCATTTTATGGTTTATCGCATTGCATGTTGGCATAATCATGCATTAAATGGATTTAATGAATACTGGGTAAAAGTATTGCATTAAAAGGGGTCATTGGAATTGGACTACTTGCAGTCAATGGGACTTTGCGGTGTTTTCCATTCCTTTGGTCCTGGGGTACTTTCCGGTTCCAGGTAGGAACCCTTGTGTTCCCGAATCAAAGGCTACTTTCCGGTTCCAGGTAGGAACCCTTGTGTTGTCCTCTTGGAGGTAGGTTTAAATCCTCCGTATCCGCGCGAAGACTCCTGCGGGAGTGGTTGGTAATAAATGGATTTAATGTAAATTGGACATGAGTCACATGCATTGGCCATTATGCATTATTTATTTTAAGTTATGGGTTATAACTTATTTTCGAATTTGTAATATACTTGGTTAGTATATTTTGCTTTAAATGATATAATGGGTTTTATTTATATCATTGCTTTAGTTTACTATGTCAAATTGTATCTACTGAGTCGTCGGACTCACGCCTATTATTTTAAATGTTTTCAGATAATCCAGGGATTGGTTATGCTATCTTGGGCGGAAGACGCTCTTAGTGGAATTTCTTTAAGTTAATTGTTAATGTATTTTCATGGGAAAGAATATGTAATTAAGTGGGTTTCTATTGGGTTAATGTAAATGTAAATTCAATTCGGGTTGTAATTTTAATTACTTATGGTTGGGTGTATGTGGAATGCGATGCATGGGATGATACCACTTACATGGATGACAGGAAATTTTTATGTATGGATTTTTATAACAGGTTTTCACGATGGTATGTCCTATTTACGGATGGGTCATGCCGAAAATTTTTAAAATGGTTGAGGTTTTAACACGTGTCATCCACATTTTATCAAAGGATTTATTAAAGAAAAAGCTTGTTTTATTATTATTGATCACGGCTTAATTAATTTGGGTCGTGATAGGTGTGGGGCGGGGCCTTGAAAAAACCCATCCCATTAACATCCCTAGTTGGGAGGGAGTGGGGTTGCAAACGAGCTGAGCTGAGCTGAGCAGAGTCGAGCCAAGCTTTGTAGTGTTCAAGCTCAGTTCAGTCAAAAGCTTGTTTATTTATAAACGAGCCGAGCTTTAAACGAGCTTAATTTATTGTGCTCAAGCTCGGCTCAATAAGATTTGGAAAAGCTCAGGCTCTTAATAAGATGAGCTTGAGCTCGAGCTTGGATTTGAGCTCGTGTTCAAGATTGGTTTGAGCTCGTGAATGTGAGTTTTAAACACTAAGAATTAACATACTTCCATTCATAAGTCATAATAATGTAAACCGCCCTACAAAATAACATAAATCTAAAAACAGCTCTTGAAAAAATGAATTAAAAGAAAGTCTAAAATTAAACTTTAAAGAATTAAAATTTAGTCCAATAATCCAAAAGACTATTACCCAAGTCTAACAACCTACAAAATCAAATAAATAAACTTTGGCAGACTTCAAAGTTCCAAAAGTTTTCTAATGGTGGGAGGAATTTGATTTCAAAAAAATGAAAGTCAACCAAAAAAAGTAGCATCATTCCCATGTTCACCATGAACAATTACGGACTTTGGTGAACTAGTAGACTAGCAGCTTGTTAATAAAAACCAATAGTTCAAATTCCAAAATTGGAACATATAGATAACCCCCAAAAGCTTAAAGACCATTCACCATTAGACTTCCACCGGATCCTGCACAACAAGTTATACAAAGTTAATTTGATGTTAGAAAGTCTAAAATCAATATATTCAATAAAGTAAATAAAGTCATGGGTAAGGTAAAAGTTCACAAACCTTAAAAATCTTCCTGAGATAAGTATAGATATAACTACTAAAGAAGTATTATATCCTTCATGTTAATTAATCCACTTTGCAAAGAGAAGCCAAAAAAAAAAAAAAAAATAACAATAATAAAATAAAGGTGGGAATAAAAGCACATATTGATTAAGAATAAACTTTCCTTTATGCTATCGTCAGTTATGTCCCAAAGTAAATTTGTACAGCATGCTTAAACCAATCACTAAGCTTTATGAAGGGTATAAAAGCAACAAAAGAGTCAACAACCCATAGAAAACATCTCCCACTATATATTTGCAATGATACTTACAATCGGTGACTTCTTAATTCCACGAAGATTGCGTGCCCAATCTACTCCACACATCAAAACCTGCACTATATCAGTTGCCAAAGATGAACGATATGGATCAATAACCCTACCCTCAGTGCTGAAGGTCGACTTCGAGGCCACTGTAGTAATGGGAATTGATAAGATATCGCCAGCCATCTTAGACAAAATATGGAACTTAAGATTATTCACTTTCCACCATTCCAAAGCATCAAAATTATCATTTGCACCATCCCCACATATATAAACACCCTCTTCCGAGTACACATCCAAGTCAAACTTCACCGGTTGAATAGTATCAACCCTCTTAACAAAAGACTCAAATCTCGACTTTCCTGAGGCAACACTTCTCCAAAAACTACTAGAATTGTTGCTACTTGAAGAAACACAATGCTAAGTGTCTTAGGTTGTACTTGGTACGACATTGCTGCTCGAAGTTGAAGTATGGTTAGCAACATACTCCTCAAAAATCTTATATAAAGCCTCTCGAACACTGTTAATGTTCCTAGTGGCTTCCCCTTCTGGGTATATCTCATAAAAGCAATATTCAACTAACACCATTTTGTATCTTGGATCCAAAACCCCAGCTATAGCCATCAACAAATTACATTCATCCCAATACTTTTCAAATTTTTCATTCATCTTTCTAGCGATTGCCTTAATCATTCATTTTATTGGTAAAATCACCAAAAAAAATTTCAATCATTGTCTTGTAAATCTAGGGTTTGTGATTTTGGGGTTTTTCTATTACAGATCTATTTTTGGAAAATCATAATCCTCTGTTTGGTTGCTGAGAAGGTCAAATCTTGTGGTCAAAATTTTTTATACAAGAGACAAAAATTGGGAGTGGACGGATTTGTTCCGTTTGTGGCTTGGTTGTGGTTCTTGAGGGCTAGTAATTAACCAGTTGGTATATTTGTTCTTCCTTTCTCATTGTAATGTGTCTCCTTCTATGCTTTTTGGGTGCTCTGTTTTTTGGTTGCTATTAGCTTCATGATAGTCTTGGTATTAGTTATTGTCTTTTGCTTGTTGGCTGTTTGTGTTATGGCATCTTAGAATGCCCAGGTTTGGTGTGAGGAAGCCAGAGAGGTAGAACAAGGTCATTTAAGAATATAACAGATCTTTCATTTACTGTGAGTGGTACCACATGAACATTATAGGCATAGATGCCACATTTCCCAGTTGGAAGTACAATGACAACCCATGAAACTATTCATCACACCCTCACAAACACAAAAGTGACAAGTCATGGCAGTGGGGTGTTAGAGAATGTGAACAATAGCAAGGCTTTGGGAACTTATCTATTATATAGTCTAGGGTAGTTTTTATATCTCCTTGGATTGCATTTGTTTGTGAAGATGAGTATTAGTTTTTGTATGAAATGACCCTTTCCCCTTGTATCATAGTATAGAATATATCGGCATTTGTGCGAATTTTGCAAGGCATCATTTTCACTCAGAATCTACATCTGATGCATTTGGTCTGAAGTTCAATGGAAACAACAATTGCTCGGCTTCTACTTTGGCATAGTAAATGTGCTTCTTGGATATTGTTTTGGAACGTGTAGCTCCATTTCCCTTCTTGACTGGTGCGTGGCTTGGGACTCTGCATGGGATTGCTAGGATCAATTTGTTTTTTTGTTTTGAACTAGGAGTGCTTAAGTGAGACCATTGGCTCTTTCCTGAGTAGTAGTTTTAGTCGGGATGAAAGATCCAAGTACTTAGTTCATAGACTTCATTAACATCTGTAAACATGGCACACTTCAAAGTAGTTGATAATTGAAATTGGCCATCTACCACAATCATGATATCAATTGGGTATCCCTTAGATGAAAAATGATAATTAGAATGGACCTAGCTAGCCATTTAATGCATTGTATTTTTTTGATGATGAAGGAAAATTGGCAGAAGTATTACATAGTTTATGGAATGAAATCTTACATATAACTTCATTGGCATGCTTGTTTTTACATATATTTTTAAAATCCATTTCCATTTGATGTTGCCTTGTCTAGCATATGCACAAGAGCAATCTTCTTTTTTTTTTTTTTTTTTGGAATTCCATATTGCCTGTGTAATAAATAGAAATACCTTTTTTTTTTTTTTTTTTTTTTTACAAGGTAGCATACCCTTATTGACTTACTGAAATTGAGGGAAGTATATATTATACCTTTCTAAAAAAAACTTTTTTTTTCCCTCATTTTAGTAATTATCCATTATGACCTTGATTTTTTTATTGGTATTCATCATATTTTAAAATATGGAAAATATATTGCATACACCATCCAATGATGTGCCGCCCTGCATTGAAAACACAAACTTAACTAACTACCAC
This sequence comes from Liquidambar formosana, assembly GCA_039720395.1. Lineage (NCBI taxonomy): Eukaryota > Viridiplantae > Streptophyta > Magnoliopsida > Saxifragales > Altingiaceae > Liquidambar > Liquidambar formosana. The sequence continues at coordinate 19,271,392 of CM077831.1, read as the reverse complement.
ATGTGCTAGTTGTGCTTCTGGATTTTTTTATGTTTGGTTTACGAATTGTTCAATAATGATTCAATGTTGAACCTTTTAATTTTTCTTTACACAGGCAATGCTAGCTCCACCGAATGCAGAACCGGTTTTTGGCACAGAAGCAGATGTGGAGAATTTACAATTCCATGGCTCTAAGAGAAGGAATGTGCTTTATGCTAGACAGGGGTGGTGATAGGATGTGTTACTAAGTTGTTTTTGAGAAAACCCAAGGTGGCAAAGAAGGGGGCAAAGAGTGGGATGGATATATGGTTCTGTAACAGAGGGTGGAGATCAATGTTTAGTTGGGTATTGTTGGGAATTTTTTGGGTGTTTAGTTGTCCGTTGTCCAGTTGGGAGTTTTGGCATTTCCAGTTTGGGTTTTTGCTTTGGGTGATTTCTATGGTTCTAGCGTTGCTGGTTTTGCTTAGTTGAGTTTTCCTTGCTTCATCTTCTATTGTGGCCTATTACTTGGTTTTCCTTTTTGCTTGTGTCTCTGGTTGGGTTGGCCTATTGTTTTGGACTTTGACTTTGATTTTTTGGGACCAGTGTTAATAGATTTATATGCTGTTATAGTCTATTGATTTGCTTTCTCCATGTTTAAATTTCAAAGAGATGTTTATACTCCTTGTGCAAGGAAGGTAATGTTACTCTATTTTTGCATCTCTTAGTTTGTTTTGTCCATTTATTTCACTATCAGTGTACATGTTTTGTAACTTGTAAGTTGATAGAATGGCTCAATGGAGAGAATTTTTAGGATGAGAGAGAGTGTGTATGCTTCTTTCCAATAATGTCTTTTAAGAGAGGGAGAGAAAGAGAGAGGGGAAAAAAAAAAAACCTAGGGCACAAAACGGGTCGGGTCAGAAAAACAAGTCGAGTTTAGATATGGGTTGGGTCATAATTGAGTCGGTTATCCATTTATTTAACTGTCTGTATACATGTTTTGTAACTTGTAAGCTGATGGAATGGTTTAGTTGAGAGAATTTTTAAGAGAGAGAGAGAGTGTAAAAAAAGGGTTGGGTTAAAAAATGGGTTGGGTCAAAAAATGGGTTGGGTTTAGATTTGGGTTGGGTCATAATTGGGTCGGTTGCGAGTTGGTTTTGGGTATGCACAGTGATTGGGTTGGGCATAACCCAACCCAAACCCGCCCAGATTTGCTAGGCCTATTTTGAGGCTAAAACAACACTAGTTAGGATTGTGATTGCAAGGATAAAGCCTCCCCACTTGAGGCTTGGTTTTTTAGTTTAGATAATGTTGTTCGAGACCTGTGCGTATTAATATCTTAATTATCTTAGATGGGTTTGTTTGAAACTTTTATTTCACAATCTTGATTGATCAAGAAACATGGAGTTTGCTTGAGGCTCTGTGTTGTTTGGGTTCGTGAAATTGTGGTACTTGTTGTTTGGTAATTAGTTTGAATGAAGAAAGAAGAAATCATGAGGAAAATGGAGTCATTTCTATTAGATAATCTGTTATTAACGTGTGAATTAGAGCATCTCCAACTGGCTGCTATCTAAGTTGCCATTCCTCAAATGTAGCTGCTCCTTTGGCACAGTGTTTGTCATTGCCAAAATAAGCAACATGCAGATAATGGACCTCTTTTCCTAAAATTTTATTTCATTCGTTGATGTTATTCTTATTTTTTATTTTATTTTTTAGTTTTTGACCAAAATGAGCTACCGTTGAAGATTGAGAACAAGATCTATGGTTGAAATATTTGGGTTTAAAATACCAGATACAGTTATCAGTAGTTTGCTTGTAGTGGAGAAGTTTGCATAAACAGGTCTAATTTCTCATGTTCTACTACTTTTATAGTCACCAATCACCATATATAATGAAAATTAGACTATACGTACTCCTTCCTTTTGGCAAAGTCTTTAGAAATTATTATAAAATTCAAAGACCAAAATAGTCGTGTATATAGTTGAATGAAGTTCCACTAAAATTTATGAAAATTAATAGTATGTGGGAAACCAAGTTTAAAACTATGTGTGCAATCTAGTTCCTCAAATTTTGCGAGACCCCAGAAGCAAGGAAAGAGTACCTATAAAATTGAGGATACAAGATATCACGATTTAGAATTGCTACTCCATAGTACTATAGTAGTTTTTTCTCTCTCTACTATACGTAGTGATTTCAACTACCCTTCCCATTTTACAGATAGCCCTTGTAGAATATTTAATGAGAAACCACCTTATGTCCTTTATACATGCCATGAGACTATTCAATTAGTTCCACATTGTGAACTTCTTAGTTCCTTGAACTCCCCCTTGCCTCCTAATATTGATCTGCATTGAAGCTCGATTCCGAGTTGGTGTTTTCCCAAGTAATAGTTTAACTTTATCTGCTTCTCCATTGACAAAAAAAACGAAGCTTGCTTCTCCATCAATGGAAGAATGGTTCTCCAATGTCTTTAACCTATGTGATTTGTCATGTCCAAAATGTTATTTTCGTTTATCTTCAAACGTGGGTGAGTCTTTATCAATCGAAACAAGCTTTTGGAAGAGTTTGTCCGTAGGTTGTTCAATTTGTTTTGTTTTAATCGTGGTGTATACTATTTCAATTTTGTTTCAATCGATTTTGTTTAATCGGTTGTGTTGGAAATTGTTTTAAAAATAAAATTTGTTTGAAAACACATTCGACTAGTATACTGTTACTGTTTTCTCAAGAAAGTTGAATTAGTCTTTTTTTTTTTTTTTAAATTTTATTTTAAAGCAGTATAAAAGAGTACACTCCTACTATATTTTTTTTCTTTTTGTTCTTTTATTTTAAATTTAATATAATATCGTCTACTATTTTAAATTTGAGGAAGTCTTGAAATTCTTTTATTTTAAATTTAGAATAATATATTATACTGTTACGGTTTACTATTTTTTCTTTGTTCAATATAAAATAATACTCTCTCTGCTCCTAAATAAATGGCCTACTTTCCTTTTTGGGATGTTTCAAAATTATTGTCACATTTCAAAAGTCATTGATTCTTTTTGATTCATTTCCTAAAATAACCTTAATTTTCTAATGTTTTGCACACACTTAAGGGAAAAATTGGAATATCGAAACATATGTATTGATGTGAAATCATTTAACAGGGTTTCCTTAAAAAGTGTGTTTTTTCAAAGGGGACGATCAATTAGGAACAGAGGGAGTATACTCTTACTATTTTTTTTTCCCTCTTTTTTGGTTCTTATATTTTAAATTACTTTTACTGTTTTTTTCATTCATTTTTGGTTCTTATATTTTAAATTTTGTTTGATCAGTTGCTTTGAAAATTGTTTAAAATTAGCATAATATAGTACTTTTGGGATGGTAATCCCATATTTTATGGCAAGAAATAAGGATAGTGGACTTTGAGTAGTACGATTATAAATATTTTTAAACTTAAAATAAGGGTAATCGAAGATCACAACATTACAATAAATGCAACGAGGGTAGCATATTTGACCATTGACACACTTGCCAACCATTAAGTTTGAGAGTGTTATGCTATGTTGAAATTTACTTTCATTAGCCACACATGCAACTTAATCCTTATACTGCATTCTGGAAACATTGATCACTAGTGATCAACTGCAAGCAGCAAGAAGCAAATGTTTTCTCAACTATTTCATTTTGACAAACATACATTGCTCAAGAGAACCTAATTAATAAACGTGGCTTACTTATCAATATGCATAGATTTAGAGGATGTTTATAAACCCAAGAAGATAATAGACAATGTCTATCCATCATATATGCATATATTTGTGTACTTGTCACATAATAAACCAATCACATTCTAGTGTAGATATGTATATATGTGTGCGTGCATTTATATAACTAAGCACAAGCTTTTAAAAGAGTACAAATAGAAAAGAAGATAAGGTTTTTTATTTCTTCATTCATTTCCTGGTTATGTGGAACAAGTTTTCACCTCAAACACCTATGGAACTCCAAGAACCCATTCAACTGCATCTTTAGTCACCTTCTTTTTTTCTTTTTGCCACCAGGAATCCATTCATCTACACCTTCATACTCCTACAAACAACAAAAATGACACCATCAATATCTATAAAAAAAAGAGAGTTGTATGCAGCTAAAACAACAAATGAAACAAAATTTGAGGGAAAAGGGGTCAGTGACCTCAAAACAGAAATAATCACCTTTATAACCTCTAGATAGTTAGTCCAACTTTCAAGAATGACTAAAGGTTTTGAGAGAATTAGCAATGCACCAACTTGTCGCAGCCTCTATGTTGCAAGTTGTAAATAGATTTTAGATTTTCAATTGCCACTTTTTTTTTTTTTTTTTATCAACCAAACAGCACTAATGTAATGTATTTTTGGGATTCTTTGGTGGATATACATATTGCACTACTTATTTATGGATAAATGTAATTGGTTAAGTCTCACTAGTTAAATTGCCCAAAATGGATACATTTAAGCATTATAAATATCAAACCAACTAGGGTTAGGGCTAATTCGGTATCCTCTACCATCTTAGTTAGGTCTGACTCTTTATCCTCGTCCATCTTTTCTCCTTTTTGTTGCTTCTAGTGCTTCTCCTTGCCGTTGAGGAGCTCATTTTCAATTGCCACTTAGTTCCCTTGTTATTACTAGATTCTCTAATAGAAACAATTAACTTTGCCTCATGATTTCCTCTTTCATTCAACCTTATTACCAAGCCACTCATATCACAATTTAATGAACCCCAACACAAAGTATTAAGAAAACTCCATTTTTCCTTGGTCAATCAAGATCATGAAATAAAAAAAAAAATATATCAAAACAAACCAATCTAAAGTAAACAAGATATTAATACATACAAAGCTCAAAATTTAAAACGTCTAAAATATAAAACCAAGCTTCAAGTAGAGACCTCTCACCCTCAGAATCCCTTGTTTCTAAACCATGAAAAGGAATATTTCAACTGACAAGCTAGATGAAGAATATCTTGATTTCTTAACCTATATGCCTATATCTTCGAAGAATTATGGAACCATTTCTAGCCCCTGAAACCACATCGTATCCATCACCTTTAACTAAAGAAACAATCCATGTAGTGACACTTTCGCCTTAAAATCCCATCTTTCTACATAGTAAAATAATATAAAATGAGGAAATCTCATAAAGACTAAGACTTATTTATTTATTTCTTTGCAGAAAAAGAAAAAAAAGAGTCCCTACAACAAGTGTAGTAGTATGATATGTAGAGTATAATGCAGCGAAATTTGTAAAATAACTCTTTTCTTGATAGTGTCTAAAATACACTTTATACAAATGCCTCATAACCACTCACAAGGAAAGACACTATACTAGTATATACAATTTAGTACACCCCATTAAGGACACCTCACTCACACCAATTCTCACTACACTTGTATACGCACTATGGGACTCACACACTCACCCACAACTATGCTCTACACTACACACATCAATGCTAACTTGTGATTGCTCTCAATTCTTATCTTTCTTTATACTAGTTGTTGCCAACTTTAGGAGTCAATTGTGCACTGACTTAGTTGCTTCTAGGTTTTTCAAGAATGGCGGTGGACTAAGAAGGATCTAGAGAGAAAGAAAGAAAGATAAATATAAAGAACAGAAAGAAGGGGAGATATTTGGAGAGAGAAGGATCTAGAGAGATGGAGAAGATAAAGAAAGAGAAGAAGAAGAAGGGGTTGGAAAAATCTGGAGAAAGGGAGTTGGTGATTTCTTCAACATGATATAAATATACAAGTCTACCAACCCAAAAAAAAAACTATTCTCACCCAAATCTTTATTAGCATATATATGTCCCCAATCTATGTCCTTTGCTAACATTTTTTTCCAAGGGGTTGGAAAAAAAAGGCATTTATATGCCAATAACTCCAAAAACCTCTAGAACCATTTCTTGAAAATGAAATAACACCATATTTATCACCTTCAAATAAAAACAATTTTCAAGTAGTGAATCCCATCTCTCTAAATAGTAAAGTAATAGGAAATGTGAAATATTCTTCAAGCCTTGACACTTTTAGGGAAAAGGAAAAAAATTTAGTGCAAGGAAGCACAATTACAAGAAAAGAAGGGAAAAAAAAAAGTATCATATGCCTTTATCTTCGAAGACCTCTAAAAAACTATCTCTAGCACAAAAACAACATCATATCTATAACCTTCAAGAAACTATCCTCAAGTAGTGATACTTTAGCCTCATAATCTCATCTTTCGAAATAGTAAGATAATATAAAATGAGAAAAGTGCATAAAGATTGAGTTATTTTTTAGGGAAAAAAAAGAAGACAATTTCAGTGCAAGAAAAGACAAATACAAGTAAAGAAAATTAGAAAAAGGAGTATCTCACATAGGAGAGCTGGGAATATGAGGTGCAACTTACGAGGAGGTTTACAAAGAAGAAGGCTAGAGTTACAAATGATTTTTCCGTATCCTCCAAGTCCTCACTTCTCACTATGGCTATTTTTTACGGTCCAGAAGTTGACACCTTCATCGTTGGTCCTATAGCCAACAACAACGATTGCATGATAAATTGTTTTACATTCTTTGGGTCCTCTATATATTTCCTACTCTATCATAGAGCCAAAAGTGGGAGGAAAAAAAAAATCTTTAGCAAAACCTACCCTTTCATAATTCCAAGAATAGAATGTTAGGTTTATCTCAAGCTACATATATAGATAAGGTATTAAGGCGGTTTGCGATGCATAATTCTTATAAGAAAGCCTTTCAGACATGGAATTCCACTCTCTAAAGATCCGTGTCCTGAGACACCTCAAGTGGAGCTAATGAGGCATATCGGTATCAATCGGTAATGTTACTTACTATTCATTATACATTTATTCATTATCTATCTTTGCTTTTCATTATTTATAGAACACCATAAAACTCGACTTGTTCATAACCACAAGGACTCGACAACTGAAGCGTACACTGATGGCAAATGATGTAAAATCTCATCAAAAAATTAATTATTCATGCAAGAAAATGCGATAAGGTGTGGAAAAATTGTAAGGAAAATGAAGGAAATCAAGCACCGCTTTGATTCTAGAGAAAGAAAGAGCTAAAGCTTTTCGCCCCTGGTTGCTTTTTCCCCATTTATTCGCTCGTTTTTGTTACCCCATTCTTGCAAATAAATTCACAGGCCAACCTTGAATAGTAACTATGGCAACCCATGTAACTTGGATCGCAAAAATCCAAAAGGTATTGAATAGACAATGGGGGAAGTTAGTATAGACAGACCAAAAAAACTATTTGTGCATCTCTAAGACAAAACCCAACTATAACAATTTGTACATGTCCTTGGTGTTGAATGTCCAAATAAATGTCTGGAAAAACTCAAGTACTATATCCATATCAGATTGCAAGGTACAAGCGCTATTATAATAGAACTGGACCTAAAGAAAATCCTTCCTCTTCCCTCCTATTTTGCCCATAATCAAAGTTATCTTGTGATCTGTACCAAAACAAAAATCAAATTTAAAACTTAAACTAATTACTCTGATATAGCATTTAAGGTCACATAACTACGAAAAATATATCATTTACAATCCTAAAGTTCATAAATAAATATTACTAAAGATATGATACAAGATTAGTCATCAACACTATCTGCCTCAATATTTACCAATATTTGCTCATATTTATCGATACCGATATTTATCAATATTAACTAACATTTTTCAAAATGAAACTTAGTAGATTTTTATGTCAGTACTTGTTAAGAAAAACAAAATTTTAACAAAAATTTCACTGATATTGGTGAAATTTTTTGTTCATGTATGTGTATATAGCAAAAATACTCAACAAATGTGCACTAAGGAAACTTGTTGAAACTAGAGGCCCAATTGAAATAGGAAAATACTCAACCCACGGCCCAACCTCACCCAGGAACCAGTATGCCAAAAGGGATGGTTATAATAAACAAATCTATTATATATATAAAAAAATGGAGGAATGGTACCATGTTTTGTGCCACGTGTCAACATAAGATTTTTTTCATTTTTTTTTTCCTTTCACATGCTGAAACAATGACAACGGGAGAAAACTTTTTTGGAAAAATTACTTTTTTGTAACGGTTTTCCAACCTAATACGAAAAAAAGGATATTTTTTTGTCAAATTGCTACAAATTGACTACAAATGTGCACCAAAATGACAACTAATTTCCATTGTCTCGTATTAAGTTGGGAAGTAGTCACTAAAATGTAATTTTTCCAAAAAGTTACTTTTAGTGACTTATGGGAAAACTACTTTTAGTGATCACTTTCCAACTTAATACCAAACAAAGGATATTGTCTGTCAACTTACTACAAATTGACTTGATAGGTGTTTGAAAAGGACTACTAACTTTCTTTGTTTGGTATCAAGCTGGGAAGTGGTCACCAAAACAAAAATTCCTCACCTTTTTCTTTTTTTTCTTTTTTGGTATTACTTGCTCTTTCTCATGCGGTGGAGGTAAGTTGACGCTTGGTGTTCACTGTATATCTCTTTGTTTTTATATTAGGAGGATTAGAATATCCACACTATACAATATTCAATCCAAACTTAAGACTATACTATATTTCTCCATTTTCTTTATGCCTATTCATTTCCCCTCCTAAAAATTAAACGTATGAAACTGTAAATAGTTATAATTAAAAAGAGAGACAAATAGAGGAAAGGAGGATTAAAAAAGAAAATGTGATCAGCCGGAATCTTCAAATTCTCCTGATTTGCTTCTGACATGGAAAAAAAATAAAAAATCTATTTCAATCAAAATTCTTCCATATGGTTAATTACATAAACTTGAAAATATTGATACTTTCTCTTATTTTCTTTTCCTTCTAGCTTTTTCTCCTATTCTCTTTCTTAGTCTAGACTTTTCTCTCATCTTTTTATACTCTAATCTCAAACAAATTTTTGATATTTTTCCCCATGGTTTTTCACTCTTTGTGAAACCCACTCGAAACCTCATAGAAGGCCAAGATTCATCGTTGTCATGCAATCTACAATATGCACAGTCGGATTTTGAGACACCTTTAATGGCTATACTTGCTTTGGTATATACCAACATGTTAAAACCATGATTGTGGGATGGGCTAGGCTCAATAGAATCTTAATCTTTTTCCACCAAATATCATAACGTGTCAATTCCTTCATTTTTTACAAGTTTCCACTATTAAATTAATTATTTTTCAAAATAATTTATCTTTTTCAGGAGTGTAATTAAATTTTGTGTAATTCCTTACGCTAACATCACACCAAAGATTATTTTGATTGAACTATTTAATTGATTTTTGTCTATATCTTTTAAATTTAATTGACATATTATATTAACAAATACATTTTATTATTTTAGAGAATAAGTATTTTGTTGAAATTCTAATTTGTTAATAATATTATTTTTTTATAAATTAATCTGTACATCGCACGGGTTTTGAAGCTAGTATATTATATAATGTTGAAATGTGTCCACCACGATTAATCCCTTGTATATATATATGTGTGCGTGGAACCCAAATCTTCTATCCCTTTCTCTATCACCCCATTCAGTTTATGCCATGTGTCCAACCAACTTTTCCATTCTACGACACAAACCCATTGTTTTGAGTTTATTTAATAATAATAATAAATCCTATAATAAAAAAGAGTAGTGATACATAGGACCACTATTAGAGGACCAAAACATAGGACCACTAACTTGGTTGAATCTGATTGGTCAGTGGTATTAATACCTTTAGTAGCTAAAAAAGAACTTAATATGGAAAGCCCTCAATTCCTGGTTCAGATAAATGCTCCCAAAATTTAGATAAATGAGAATCAATGCAAAGTATTCAAATAATTAACTATGACACATCATACAAAATATGCATCAAGATAATACCACAACTCAACCATTATCATGACAAATCAGATAAATTAGGAATTTTATCATATAACAATGGGGAGTTCCCCACCCTCCTCCCCCCCCCCCAAAAAAAAAACCCAAGTACGTTTTTAGAATCATGAATATTCAGATAACTTGTGACTTGTTTTAGATAACAGTAGGAATTCCCCCCTGCATTGTTTTCCCCTGATTAGTGCCATGAATATTCAGATAAATTGGGATTTTTTTTAGATAACATTGTGATGTTTTTAACATAATACTGAATGTAATATGACACTCAATATGACAAATCAGATAAATTAGGAGTTTATTATATAACAGTGGGGAGTTCCCCATCTGCACCACCCCCCCCCCCCCCCCCCCCCCGCCCAAAAATAAATAAATAAATAACCAATTACGTTTTAGTTACGAAAGAAGGGACGACAGAGTAACTGGGACGACTAACACTGTTTGTTTGGGTTTGTTTTCCTAAACCAATCAGATTCAATTGAGTTTGTTTTCCTTTATTTCCTTCCTATTTTTAATGGATTGCGGTTCTTATTCTTCCATTTTTATGCCCCATTTTTTACGGATCACAACCATCGTGTTTTAAGTGTAACTGGTATGAAGAAAGAGATATTGCTTTTATGTTTGGGCTTCGTATTTAGTTTTTTGCAGTATTCTGACATTGGAATCACGGTGATTGTAAAGGTTAGTTGATTCAGTTGACTGTGTTCTTCATGTTTAGTTAATATTCAATTGATCTTGATCATGATTGTAAAAGCTACTTCAGTTCGGTTGATTGTGTTCATCTTTTTGGATCCATATTCATTTTATCTTGATCATGATTTGTAAAGGTTAACTCAGTTTAGTTTATTGTGTTTATGTTTTTGGACCCATATTCAAGATAGCATGTGTTTGTGTTGGGTACTGCATATATACGAAGCTGCTGCTTGGGTTTAATTGGGGGGGGGGGATTTTTGGGGTCTTGCAAAAAAAAAAAATGTAACTAAAAAGTAACTTTTTTTGGGGGGGGGGGGAGGGGGTGGTGCGGATGGGGAACTCCCCATTGTTATATGATAAACTCCCAATTTATTTGATTTGTCATATTTAGTGTCATATTGCATTTAGTATTATCTTTAAAACAGCACAATGTTATCTAAAAAAAAATCCCAATTTATCTGAATACTCATCGCACTAATTAGGGGGAAACAATGAAGGGGGGAATTCCTACTGTTATCTGAAAAAAAAAAAAATCACAAATTATCTGAATATTCATGGTTCTAAAAATGTACTTGGTTTTTTTTTTTTTTTTTGGGTGGGGGGTGGGGGTGGGGAACTCTCCATTGTTATATGCAATGTTTTAAAACCCAGACCGCTCATTGAACCAGAAAAGTCACTAGGTTAAGGGTCACCGGTTCAACCGTTGGGTTAACCGGAATTGAACTGTGATGTCATAATGACATAATAAATATATTAATTATTAATTAATTATAAATTTTCAAATTACAAAAAAAAAAAAAAAAAATAATAATAATACGATATGGAGTAATAACAAAAGAAGAAAAAATAGTCCCTAAAAAGTTTAAAAATCTTCTAAACAGTTTAGGACACAGTTTATAATCACATCAAGAAACAATAATAATTAATTTATGATAGCATGATATTCTCATATAAAATAATATAATATAATTCAAGTAGATCGGAGTTATGTGAAAAAAAATTAAAATCAATAAATTATTATACATCTTCTTCTTCTCAAATGTGCACTGTGAGTTGGTGGTGAGTGACGGTAGCATCTTTCATTCAACTGAAGAGAAGAAGAGAAACAAGAAAAAAAGAGAGGCACAAATTTGAATCCCCATTAAGTTAACTGAAAGTCTAAACTATCAAATCATAATAATCAACAAATATAAATGTTATGAGCATTAGAGAGAAAATTGTATGTGTTTGAAGATTTGTGTAGGAATCACTTCTTCCTTCAAGTTTATGCCCCCTATTACAGTAGATAGTGTGTAAAGGAAAGAAAAGCAAGAGAACCAACAAAAATTCAGAGGAGAAAAGAAAGGACTAGCGACGACAGAAGGAAAAAGAGACAACTAGAAATGGGAGAGGAGAGATCAAAAAAGAGAATAACAAGGAGAGAAGACATAACTAGCCGTGAATAAAGTGTTGCAAGAGTGAGAGAGTGCAAAAAAAGCCCTAGTGAATCGAAAGATTTGAGGCTTTTCGCTAATTTTCTCAATTTTTTAACAATTTAAGACCCGGCCGGTTCTATCAACCCGCAATCGGTTCACCAAAAACCGGCGGTTTAAACGGTTTTTTCAAAATACAACGATTTTTAGCTTGAAACGGTTTTAAAGGTTTATCTGGACCGGAACCTGGACTGGCTAGTTCAACCGATTGGACCGGCCAGTTCGATCGATTGAACCGTTGACTGGTCTGGGTTTTAAAACATTGGTTATATGATAAAATTCATAATTTATCTGATTTGTCATGATAATGGTTGAGTTGTGGTATTATCTTGATGCATATTTTGTATGATATGTTATGGTTAATTATCTGAATACTCTGCATTGATTCCTGTTTATCTAAATTTTGGGAACATTTATCTGAACCGGGAATTGAGGGGCTTTCTATATTAAGTTATTTTTTAACTATTAACGGTGTTAATACCACTGACTATTCAGATTCAGCCAAGTCAGTGGTCCTATGTTTTGGTCTTCTAATAGTGGTCCTATGTGTCATTTTCCAATAAAAAAAAATAATAATAAACCCAATTGATAGATTGTAACTCATGAGTAAGCATAGTTATTAAACTCGAACTGGACAATGACCTTAGCCAAGGAGTGAATCACTGGGTCATCGATTCAACTGTGGATCAACCAGTTCAACTATAGGTCAATCGATTCAAATCGAGCACTGTTTTTTTTTAGTTCAAATGTATCTTACAAGACTTTTTTTTTAGGTGTATGTATTTGAATGCCGTTAAATAATATAAGTTTTACATTATGTCACAAGGAAATCATGTGGATAAATGGTAAGGTGTCACTTGTGACTCTTTTTTTAGGTGTCACTCTACTAGAGTTAGTGATTGACAAATAAATATAGGGTTCAACTCCCCAAGTTGCTACTTTTGGAAGGCTTGGGACTTTAATGCACTTAACACTATATATGATTGGTCCAACCAAACAGTATCAATTCTTGCAAAATATGGTCGGTTCAACCATTTTCGCCAAGTTTAGGTGGGCTAATTGCTTTAACAATCCATATAAAGAATCGAAACCAGATAGGTGACCGGTTTAGTCTAGGTTTAATAACTACAAGCGAGAGTATATACCAATTTATCATTTCTACAATAGGTCAAGATTTTTTTAAGAAAAAAAAAATGTGATCTATTCTAATGTGATCTTATGTGTCAACATTAGATCATGGTTTTTCATGTGAATTTGGACTAAAGATCACGGTTTTTTGACAAATTGTGATATTTTTTTTTTATAGAAAAGACCACGGTGTTTTTTAAATAACTTGATCTATTCTTCAAATTTAAAACTTGTATCATCATTGGTAAAATGAGGAGTTAATCATAGATAAGGCACTAAAAATTTTGTTAACGAAATATGCACTACAAAATTTTGGTTTCAGTGCATATTTGGTTTCAACTTAAATTCTCCTAGAATTGTTTCAATTTAAGGGAATGTTAGCCATTACCATAAATGATAGTGTAAATTTTAAAGTAGTGACATTTCAAACTTGAATTCCTACATTGATAATATCCTATTTATTACATAATTTTTTTTCTTCAATAAAGTACAAATGGAGACATGGAAATTCCATGCGAGAACCAAATAGACCCTAATTGAACTTCTTCCCCGGCCACTCTCCAGCTACAAACCCTCATTTTTCACAAGCTAGTCTTAGATCTTTACACGATTAGCACACTACTCACTCTCATTCGCACACACTTCACATTATACACAAAAGCGAATCACTTATTCACTCACACAAACTTTTAATGCACAGTACACAACAAACACACTACTAGCTTACACTCTTATATCACTCACACTTGTTTCACTCTCACAATATACACTCTTTACTAGTTGGCATCTGTGATTTAACCAGTGGTTTCTAAGTTTCAGGTATGGCCACCTCACTTGAGTGGTTTTGAGCCAGAATCCTTTGTTTGGGTGCATCCAACGACTCTAAAAGGCTCAGCTCCCATCCTATAAGTGTGTTTGTCTTTTTTAACCGTTAGATTACCCAAGCATTCAAGTAGAGGATCCTCTCTTAGTGTTTTTGTTTTTGCCTAAAATTGACTTATCAAAGGGTAGGAAAGTAATTTTTGAGAAATGCCACGTGAGCAGGCTTTGCCATGTAGGAAGAGTCTATTGGAGGGAAAAGTAATTAAAGGGCATGTGCTTTTGACCATGTCAAAAGGGAATTTGAGAAAAATAAGAAACAGTTGTTAAAGGACTCTACCACGATCAGAATAGTGGGAGAGGTAAAGTTCTATTGGGGTGCAACGGCAAGGATGAGGCCTACTACTACCACTAAAACAAGAGTTGTAGTAGTGAACATGAACTTGCCATAATCTGGACGTGGGAAGTTTTGTCTATGGTACTGTATAAAAGAGAAAAGGCACACACAGGAAAGGGGTTCCATAGCCAACACAAATCCTTCTCAGGAAATCAAAACCAGTTTATTTTAGCTTCATAGCTTTCCAGTGTTAATTTTATCATTTAGCTTCTTAGCGATCTTGTTGATTAGTTTATGCTTGGATTTCAATTATTGGACAACTTGCTATTTACGTATTTGGGATCTTTGTAAGTCTTTCTTTTAAATGAAGCATTTTCCTTATCATTTCTTTGATATAGCCCTGTGAATTCTGTTTACATATAGACTTTAGTTTAGAACCTTAGAGAGAAGAACCTCTATCTCTCTTTTATTGCCTTATTTCATTTTAATTTCAAATACATCAATGACCAAATAGGCATTTGGGGCCAACGGCTTTGAATTCAACAGCCTAGGAGGTGCTGAGGGGTTATGGTCACATGATCTTTAGGCTTTTGAGCCTTAGCACGCCCACACAACATTTAGTGTGAACAGTTTTCTAAAGATTCCACCAACCAGAGTCCAACTTCCCATAACTTTCTAAAAGAAGGACCCACTCAAAATACATTAAAGACAAGCCTCTGTTACCCTCACACACCACTATCTCCAATATGCAAAAATAAAGGTCGGTGGGATCTAGCTAGGTATGTTACTGTCAATGGGGGATGAAACATTTTTGTATAAATGGAAACAAGCTTTTTCCAAAGAGCAGGCTCATTGTATGTGTGAAATACTCTTTTCCATAATTATGATCTAAATGGCAAAGGGTAAACCCACACGCTCCTTCGCTTTCTATTTTTGTAGACCTTTTCTTAGAGTCTTTTATCCACTGGAATCAGATGAGTTTTTCTCTCTCTCTCTCTCTCTTTCTTACTCTCAATATATATATATATATATATATATATATATATACACACACACACTCACACAATAATTATAGATTCAAGAGATAGTTTTGTCAAAACCCAATAGGCCAAAATAGAGATATAAGTGATTTGTTATTGCTTTGCCTTGACTTTGGTCTATGTCACATGCATACGTGGGCTTTCTCATTTGTGTTGTGTATAGCAAAAAGGGCAATGCTATTGGACTCCTTAACAACGCCCTCAGAAGAACCTCTCATGATGTGACGTAAAATCAGAGGTGAAGTAGTAGGGTCCAAGAACATTAGTCCTAATCTATTCATGCCACATTATAAACCTTTTTTGGAGAACTATTAAGAGAAATCCACAAACATTT
This sequence comes from Liquidambar formosana, assembly GCA_039720395.1. Taxonomy (NCBI): domain Eukaryota; kingdom Viridiplantae; phylum Streptophyta; class Magnoliopsida; order Saxifragales; family Altingiaceae; genus Liquidambar; species Liquidambar formosana. The sequence goes on along the minus strand of CM077831.1, from coordinate 19,255,714 downwards.
CTTGCGAGAAAATAAAATATAAAAAAAATGACAAAATTGAACTCACATTATCCACACCATAATTGCCCCAAAGTATTAATAGGCCAAGACTACATCTATATCTATATCTATATATATATATATATATAGATAGATAGATAGATAGATAGATAGATAGATAGATATATATTGATGTTTCTAATGTGTCTTTCTTGGCCCCTATACAGGAGGGGTTAATTTTGATTTTTGAGTACTTGGAATGAAGAAACCAAAAGGAAAGCAAAAAATTGGCCTTCCCTTGATTAGATAAGATAGTAGGGAATTCTTGTTCACATATACATAGGTGCTATTGCTGTAGTCATGGAGTAAGTCTAATGCAATGGTACAGCGAGACTAAGGGTCACATCTTTAATCCATCATTAAAATTTCTAATCCACAAGTTTCCTCGAGTCCATATGGAGAGATAAAGAGAAATTCTTTAATATTCGGTTAACAAGGCTGAATCTGCCTTGGGGCTTACAGCCTTGACTAAGAAAACTAACCCCAATCTTTGTAGGACACAAAATAAGTAGAATAAATAAATAAAAAAATACACAAAAAATAGTACAAATTAGTTACACAAACTACTAATATTAAGGCCTATAATAAAGGTATAATTGACGGTAAACAAACTTGACTTCTATACTTGAAATTATTATTAGACTTGTCAATAAATCGGATTTTGATTCGAATCATCCGTTAGTCAGCAAATCAAATATGGATATTACCTAATCCAGTCCGATAATTCTGATATGATAACTTAAATAATATAGTAGTTTATATATTTTAGTAATTGTTAGTTTACCACAGATCTATGGTTTTTATAAACACTATATAGCAAAAATGTTGAAATTTATTCTCAAATTAAAAATATGTTTCTTATGATTATAAAATTTTATAAAAGCTCTCTCTTTCTCTTTGAAATTCATGCCCATTTTTTGTTAGCTATACATTTTGATAGATTATTGGTCGGGTAAAAAATCTAAAACTAACATGTTCAGATATGGATTTATATGTTATTAATCCATTGGATTATTAGATCGGATTCAAATATACATTAATCTGATCTATATCCAATCTTGATAGGTCTAGTAGGGCATGATTGATGCTTTAATTTTGTTGTCTTCCTTGGCTCAAAGAGACAGCATTAATTTTATTTTTGTAAGAGCTGGTTCGAATTGGTTTCATCATGATGGTTCATGCCGGTTAACTAAAAATAGTTTAAGTGGTTTGTGGTAGTTTTGAACAACTTTGCAGAAGAAAGTTTTTCCAAAATCTATCGTTTAGGTAGACTTTTTGGTAAAAAATGAAATAAAGGCTATAAATGGCTAAAAAGTATATTTAAAAGATAGATTTAGGAAAAACTTTTTTCTACAAAGTTGTTCAAAATGATGTTTTCTAGTGGACATCACAGCCGGTTTTCATAAAACCTTTTATATTTTGCGTAAAACCTTAAAAACCTAAAGAATGGGGGGTGGAGTGATAAAAATGGGGGGTTGCAATAGCCATTCCCTATGAGCAAAGGCCATCAAAGCAGGTGGCTCAAATTGACTAAGGGTGCATTTTAAGTAGTTTAAATATTCCTTGGGAATTGAATTGGCCCATTATATAAAATGACAGCTAGCTTTACAAATGGGATTGAAAATTTGAAATGGTCGGATTTCAAGAAATTTAAAAGTTGAACATCAATATTTATTAGTCATTTGTGGTGATAGTTTAAAGTTTTCTTTAATGGACCCATTTTAGACGTTGGATTGTAGCTATATATGTTCGGAAGAAACTCAATTTCCATCAAACATCTAAATAATGTATTGTATTTCCTTTGTTCCAAAAAGTCATTTTTGTTACTTTCTTCTATTTCAAAATGTTTGTCTATTTTGAAAAGTTAAACTATACATTTGCTTAACTTTTTTACACCATTTGTTCGGTCAAAAAATACATTTTTTACTATTATGAAGCTTGCTTCTCCATCAATGGAAGAATGGTTCTCTAATGTTTTCAACTTACGTGATTTGTCATGCCCAATCAAGCGTTATTTTCCTTTATCTTCAAACTGGGGTGAGTCTTTATCAATCGAAACAAGCTTTTGGAAGAGTTTGTCCGTGAATTGTATTGTTCAATTTGTTTTGTTTTAATCGTAGTGTATACTATTTCAATTTTGTTTCAATCGATTTTGTTTAATCGGTTGTGTTGGAAATTGTTTTGAAAATATAATTTGTTTGAAAACACATTTGACTAGTATACTGTTACTGTTTGCTTGAGAAAGTTGAATTAGTCTTTTTTTTTAAAAGCGGTATAACATAGTATACTCCTGCTGTTTTTTTTTTTTTTTTTGTTCTTTTATTTTAAATTTAATATAATATAGTATATTGTTACCGTCTACTATTTTAAATTTGAGGAAGTCTTGAAGTTCTTTTATTTTAAATTTAGAATAATATATTATATTGTTACTGTTTGCTATTTTTTCTTTGTTCAGTTTAAAATAGTACTTCCACTGTTCCTAAATAAATGATCTACTTTCATTTTTAGGATGTTTCAAAATTATTGTCACATTTCAAAATTCATTGGTTCTTTATCATTCATTTCCTAAAATATCCTTAAAAAGGTATTCTCATTTTTTTCTAATGTTTTGCACACACTTAAGGGCAAAATTGGAATATCAAAACATATGTATTGATGTGAAAGCATTTAATAGGGTTTCCTTAAAAAGCGTGTTTTTTAAAAGGGGACGGTCAATTAGGAACAAAGGGAGTATACTCTTACCGTTTTTTTCCCTCTTTTTTGGTTCTTATATTTTAAATTACTTTTACTTCTTATATTTTAAATTACTTTTACTGGTTTTTTCATTCTTTTTTGGTTCTTATATTTAAAATTTTGTTTAATCAGTTGTTTTGAAAATTGTTTAAAATTAGCATAATATATTATTTTTGGCATGGTAATCCCATATTTTATGGCACGAAATAGGGAAAGTGGATTTTGAGTAGTATGATTATAAATATTTTGAAACTTAAAATAAGGGTAATTTCGTCCGTTTGGGATCAAAAGGGGCTATGAGGTTAACGTTTTTGTTTGTAATTCAATTGTAAATGAAATGTTATACTATGGGGCTATGGCTAAAAAACCCAAAAAAGAAAAGAAAGATAGAATGGTGTTAAACGATGTTTGCACTAGCCAAATAAGGTACCAAGGGTTGTTTTGATGCCTCTACCATTTTCAGCTGCTAGATGATTCCTTTAATGATGTGACGCAATCTACTTAAAACCCAAGCAGAGGACCACCCATGTAGAGGATCGGGACTAAAAAATGAGGATCCATAACAGTAGAAATGGAAGCTATAACAAGAGCATATGCTCAATGGAAGATCACAACAGTACAATAAATGCAACGAGGGTGGCATATTTGACCATTGACAAACTTGCCAACCATTAAGTTCGAGTGTGTTATATTATGTTGAAATTTACCCTCATCAGCCACACATGCAACTTAATTCTTATACTGCATTCTGGAAACATTGATCACTAGTGATCAACTGCAAATAGCAAGAAGCAAATGTTTTCTCAACTATTTCTTTTTTACAAACATACATTGCTCAAGAGAACCTAATTAATAAACGTGGCTTAGTTATCAAAATGCATAGATTTAGAGGATGTTTACAAACCCAAGAAGTTAATAGACAATATATATCCATCACATATGCATATATTTGTGTACTTGCCACATAATGAGCTAATCACATTCAAGCATAGATATGTATATATGTGTGTGCACATTTATATAACAAAGCCCAAGCTTTTAAAAGAGTACAAATAGAAAATAGGATAAGGTTTTTTGTTTCTTCATTCATTTCCTAGTTAAGTGGAACAAGCCTTCACCTCAAACACCCATGGAACTCCAAGAACCCATTCAACTGCATCTTCAGTCACCTTTTTTTTTTTTTTTTTTTTTTTTCTTTTTTCCACCAAGAATCCATTCATCTATACCTTTATACTCCTACAAACAACAAAAATGACACCATCAACATCTAAAAAAAAAAAAAAAGAGCCGTATGCAGCTAAAACAACAAATGAATCAAAATTTGAGGGAAAAGGGGTCTATGACCTCAAAACAGAAATAATCACCTTAATAATGTCTAGATAATCAGTCCAACCTTCAAGAATGACTAAAGGTCTTGAGAGAATTAGCAATGCACCAACTTGTCACAGCCTCTATGTTGCAAGTTGTAAATAGATTTTAGATTTTCAATTGCCACTTTTTTTTTTAATTTAATTTAATTTATTTATTTTATTTTTATCAACTAAACAGCGCTAATGTAATGCATTTTTGGGATTCTTTGGCGAATATACATATTGCACTACATATTTATGGATAAATACAACCAGTTAAGTCTCACTAGTTAAATCGCCCAAAATGGATACATTTAATTAAGCATTATAAATATCAAACCAACTAGGATTAGGGCTAACTATGTATCCTCCTCCATCTTGGTTAGGCTTGACTATTTATCCTCATCCATCTTTTCTCCTCTTTGCTGCTTCTAATGCTTTTCCTTGCTATCGAGGAGTTTATTTTCAATTGCCACTCAGTTTCCTTGTTATTACTAGATTCTCCAATACAAACAATTACACTTTGCCTCATGATTTCCTCCTTCATTCAACCTTATTACCAAGATACTTATATCACAATTTAATGAACCCCAACACAGAGCATCAAGAAAACTCCATTTTTCCTTGGTTAATCAAGATCATGAAATAAAAAATAAAAAATAAAAAAAACCAGTCTAAAGTAAACAAGATATTAATACATACAAATCTCAAAATTTAAAACGTCTAAAATATAAAAGCAAGCTTTAAGTAGAGACCCCTCACCCTTAGAATCCCTTGTTTCTAAACCATGAAAAAGAACACTTCAATTGACAAGCTAGATGAAGAATATCTTGATTTCTTAACCTATATGCCTATATCTCAGAAGAATTATGGAACCATTTCTAGGCCTTGAAATGACATCATATCTATCACTTTCAACTAAAGAAACAATCCATATAGTGACACTTTCACCTCAAAATCCCATCTTTCTAGATATATAGTAAAATAATATAAAATGAGGAAATCTCATAACGACTAAAACTTATTTATTTATTTCTTCGCACAAGAAAAAAAAAAAAAAGAATCCCTACAACAAGTGTAGCAGTATGATACGTAGAGTATAATGCAGTGGAATTTGTAACATAACTCTTTTATTGATAGTGTACAAAATATACTTTATACAAATGCCTCACAACCACTCACAACGAAAGACATTATACTAGTATATACACTTTAGTACACCTCATTAAAGACACTTCACTCACACGAATTCTCACTACACTTGTATACGCACTATGGGAGTTACACATTGACACACAACTATGCTTTACACTACACACAGCAAGAGTAACTTGTGATTGCTCTGAATTCTTCTCTTTCTTTATACTAGTTGTTGCCAACTCTAGGAGTCAATTGTACACTGACTTAGTTGCTTCTAGGTTTTTCAAGAGTGGCAGTGGACTAAGAAGGATCTAGAGAGAAAGAAAGAGAAATATAAAGAAGAGAGATATCTGGGGAGAGAAGGATCTAGAGAGATGGAGAAGGTAAAGAAAGAGAAGAAGAAGAAGAGGTTGGAAAAATCTGGAGAAAGGGAGTTAGTGATTTCTTCAATATGATAAAAATATACAAGTCTACCAACCCAAAAAAACTAATCTCACCCAAAATCTTTATCAGCATATATCCCCAATCTATATCCTATACTGACATTTTTTTCCAAGGGGTTAGAAAAAAAAGGCATCTATATGCCAATATCTCCAAAGACCTTTAGAAAATAGTAGGCCATGTAACAAAAATTTAATACTGACCTGCAATTCCTATTTCATGCCAAATCATCTAAGATTATTATTTGTCTAGAAATTATTATTAATTTTTTTTAATACTTTACTTGGATAAAGTAGTGTTTGGACTTTCTTTTTCGCTTTTTAATCTGATAAAGTATTGTGGGTGCCTCTAATGGTCTGATCTCGGTCAAGAAAGAAAACAAAATGGTTGTTCAGAGTTGGTGATTTCAAATAGCTTAATTGTGCTTTAAGGGGTTAATATTAAGAAAATTTTGAATTATTTATAGGTTTTTGTCGTTTGTGGTTGGGTTCTTCTACCACTTACTTTGCTGAAATTTTGAATTTTTTTTGACATTTTTAGGGTGTTTTTTTTTTTTTTTTTTTTTTTTTTATTTTTATTTTTTTACGGTTTTGCGTATCTGTTTTGGGGTTCTTGGTTTTGATGGGATGAGTTATGGTTATTAGGGCCATTAGTGTTTGTGTATCTCTTAATTTTAATGAAATATTTTCTTTTGTTGATAAAATATATATATATATATATATATATATATATATTTTATCAACAAAAGAAAATATTTCATTAAAATTAAGAGATACACAAACATTAATGGCCCTTATATATATATGAGTGTCGCGCCCCGCTAACATGCACTGCTCGAGACTACGCACTAGCCTCAAAGGACTAGCGTAGAGAGAAGTCGCCACCCGGGAACCAAACTGACCCCTTGCAAGGGTCTAACTCGTCATTACCAGAGTAGGTTCGGAGTTAGGGTACGCCATTGGGAAGGTGTTAGGCACCCAATGGCGCCCGATCCATAGATCGGCCCCCACTTTATATCTATTAATCATATTTAATTATCTGACTTAATTAAGATTACCCCTATTCATTCAAATGATTAATTACACACATGTTATGGCAGTTATATACAACAAATACTAAATTAAATAAAGTAAACCCAAAAGAAATAATAAAGAAACGTAAAGGAACTATAAAAGAATAAAATAAAGGAAAAGAATAAATAACAAACAAGTATAACTATCCTACAAAAAAGAAAAGATTAAATAATAATAAACAAATATAACTAGCCTGCAAAAAAGTACAAAGAGATAGAATAAAATATTAATAATAAAGTAAGCATGAAGCTGAGAAAGTAAAAAGAGAAAGTCAGGAACCATACGTACGCACACTAAACCGTGCGTACGCCTGGGGACCCTATGCATGTGCTTTACAAGCTACGCGTACGCACCATTTTTAGTTCCTGCAACACTAAGGGTTAGATATGTGTACGCACTATAAAAAAAGTGCATGCATAGATTAACGCGCGTACGCACCAAAAGACAAAGCATACGCGAATAGTGACATGCGTACGCACATCTGATTTACTACTCTGCAAAACAAGTGGTTAAACCTATTTTCACGCGTACACGCAATCGATATGGGCGTGCGCATTCATATACACGCGTATGCGCAATCAATATAGCAAACATATCATGCGCACACATTCATGTGCGTGCGCACCATAATCTAAAATTAAATCACAATTTTCCTTACAATTGAACCAATCCTAAACCCATGACCACAGTACTAAGCATGCATGTTCAATCATAAATTATCATTAAAACTATTCCTAAATACATGTAAATAATTAGTAGATCATTTTCATATAAAAATAAATTAAATAGGCCAAGTGCGAAATATTTTACTAACTGCAGAATATAGATTGATCGTCCCCTCAGGTCCACTGCCAATCCTTCCTGGTTCTTTTTCTTTCTTTCTCTTAGTTTTCTCTTTTTTTCTCGTCTACTTAGCTTCCAAAAACCCAAAAGTTAGATCCCCCCTCCAAACCCTATACTTAGCTATATATAGGGAGCGATTAGGTTAACCTATGGAACCCTAAGAGCCTCTCTAAACACTCAGCGCCGCTCCTCTCGTTCCTAAAAGGTAGGCAGCGATCCCCCTTCCCATGATTTAGGGAGATTAGCTCGAAAAATAAAGAAAATAAAGATTTCCACGCATACGCGCAATCAAACGGTGCATACGCATGGCTGTATAATGCGTACGCATAATTCTGAACTGATCCGCATAAGTTACGCATACGCATAATGGGCCATGCGTACGCATAACCACACCATGTGTACGCAGGGTGGTGTCATGCGTACGCATATCCCATTCATGCGTACGCACCATCCCAACTCCTTCCTTTAACTCATCTTTAACGGCTATGATCGTGTGCGCGCGCATATCTTAATCTATTTTACATACCGGTCAATTCGCTCACTCAAATGAACCCAAAATTGGCAGCAAACTTTATAGACCTCATCATTGGGAACTCACAAAAATATGGAGACAAAATGAGGTGTTTACAATATAATCGTTTTACAATTAGTTGGTTAAGAGGATGCAAATGAGTTCCCTAAGTTTTTCTTAAGCACGATATTTGCACTTTTTATTATTCCACTTACATGTCATCTTTCAATTCATATTTATAATAGAATAGTTTTAATTGTATAGTACAACACATTACTCTTATTGAGTAATTATAATTTATTCATTCTAAATATCAATAATAATGCTATTAAGTAACAAAATGCTACCTTGGCTCACAATAAGAATTTTAAAGACGGTAAAAGTAGTGTTAATTATAGTCACATTTATCCAAATTTATTCGTCCAATTGATATTGCAATTGAGTTAATAAACTAAAATTTTAATTAAATAAAATATAATTATTCATATTGGACCATTGTCACATCAATTGAATAAGAACATTTGTATGAAAGGAATAGAGTGTATTGCCACACACTTCTCTATTAATGTGTTTGAAATTCTCTTATATTAAGAAATTTGTTTTGTCAATCACAAATTTTTTTTTATTAATAAATTTTAAACCCATTATTGGTTAACGCCTCATCCTCTCTTCTGTATTTTTCAAGTTACTAGCAATGCATTACGTGCTTTGCACGAGAAATTTTTTGTGACATTTTTTTTTTCAAAAAACATGTATAAAAGAAATATATTTTGAAAAAAAAATAAATTGTTCTATTAGGAATCAATAGTGTCCTTTATCTGGATGATGACAAAAAAAAAAAAAAAAAATGAAATCTTTTATATTGATGTCATTCATAGTTGATTTATGAATAATAAAATTTATATAGTAAAAAAAATGAAATCTTTTATATCAAAACCTTAGTTTATTTAGGAATAATAAAATTTGTTCTATTAGGATATTGTGATTTTTTTTTTTTTTTTTTTTTTTGCACAGGTTTAATTTTTGATATGGCATTGATATTTTGGATATTATAAAAATTATTATTAAGGATTTTTTTTGACACTTTTAATATATAAATCAATATGAAATAAGATAAAATAAAATAAACTATAATATAATATAATAAAACAGATAGAAATAAAAAATAAAAATATTAACATTAAGTTTATATTATATTAATGTCTCTTACATGTATAATAGATATGTAATTGACATTCAAACTTTTAATCTCTTTTTTTAAAAAAATTATTTGAAATAAGATTATTTATGTTTTTTAAATAGTTAATAGGGCTATAACAGTCAATCAATAATTTTTTCAACATTCATACTTTTATATTTAATAATAAAAAAATAATAGGGTTATAATAGTCAATTAAAAGTTTTTCCAATGTCCATTCTTTTATAGCTTATATATATATAAATAGTATATATTAGTACAGTATATTTTAGATTTTGAGGAGACTATCCTTGGCTTATTTGGTGTTTAATAACTTTGAAATTCTTATTTATTAAGAAATTTGTTTGCCCATCACAAATTATTTTATTTTATTTTATAAATTTTAAGTCCATTCTTGGTAAAACGCTTTACCCTTGTATCTTTTTTTTATTTTTTATTTTTAATGTTATTAGTAGTTCACCACATGCGTTACACGTGAAATTTTTTGTTTGATTTTTTTTTTAAACATATATGAAAGAAATATATTTTGAAAAAAAAGCTATTGTTCTGTTAGGAATCAATAGTATCTTTTATTTGGATGACTACAACAAAAAAAAGAAAAAAGAAAAAAAAAGTGAAATCTTATATTGAGATACCTTTTATAGTTATTTGACTGGTATAAATAATCTTAAAAAAATAATATTTTATTTATATTGAAACTTTAGTTTTAGTATTGATACTTTAGTTTTAGTAGGAATAAAGAAAGATAAAAAAAATTCTATTAGGATTTTGGGATTAATTTTTCGTGTGGCAGGTTTAATTTTTTGATAGTTCATCGATATTCTAAATATTATAAAAATAATTATTGAGGATATTCTCATCTATAATTTTGTTTGACACTTGTAATATATAAATAGATGTAAAATAAGATAAAATAAATAAACTATGATATAATATAATAAAACAGATAAAAATAATAAATAGAAATAATAAATATTAAGTGTATATTATATTAATGTTTTTTTATAGGTTTAATAGATTGACATTGAAACTTTTAATGCTTTTTGTTCTCTTGAATATGAAACAATACTATATTTATTACCTTCAAATAAAAACAATCTTCAAGTAGTGAATCTCATCTCTCTAAATAGTAAAGTGATATGAAATGAGGAATGTTCTTCAAGCCTCGACACTATTAGAGAAAAGGAAAAAATTTAGTGCCAGGAAGCACAATTACAATAAAAGAAAGAAAAAAAAAAAGAAAAAAGTATCATATGCCTATATCTCCGAAGACCTCTAAAAAATTGTCTCTAGCATGAAAACATCATATCTACAACCTTTAAAAAATTATCCTTAAGTAGTGATACTTTAACCTCATAATCCCATCTTTAGAAACTGCATGTAAGATAATATAAAATGAGAAAAGTGCATAAAAATTGAGTCATTTTTAAGGAAAAAAAGAAGACAATTTCAGTGCAAAAAAAGACAAATGCAAGTAAAGAAAATTAGAAAAAGGAGTATCTCACATAAGAGAGCTGGGAATATGGGGTGCAACTTAAGAGGAGGTTTATAAAGAAGAAGGATAGAGTTACGAATGATTTTTCCGTAATCTCCAAGTCCCCACTTCTCACTATGGCTGTTTTTTACTATACAAAAGTTGACACCTCCATCGTTGGTCGCATAGCTAGCAACAACGATTGCATGATAACCTATTTTGTGTTCTTTGGGTCCTCTATATATTTCTTACTCTAGCATAGAGCAAAAAGTGGGAGAAAAAAAAAAAAAAAACTTTAGTAAAACCTACCATTTCATAATTCTAAGAATAGAATGTTATGTTTATCTCAAGCTGCATATATAGATAAGGTATTAATGCGGTTTGCGATACATAATTCTTATAAGAAAGCCTTTCAGACATGGAATTCCACTCTCTAAAGATCTATGTCCTAAGATAGCTCAAGTGGAGCTAATGAGGCATATCGGTATCGATCGGTAATGTTAGTTACTATTCATTATATATTTATTCTCTATCTATCTTTGCTTTTTATTATCTATAGAACACCATAAGACTCGATTTGTTTATAACCATAGGGACTCAACAACTGAAGCGCACATTGATGGCAAATGATGTAAATCTCACTGGAAAATCAATTATTCAAGCAAGAAAATGCAATAAAGAGTGGAAAAATTGAAAGGAAAATGAAGGAAATCAAGCGTTGCTTTGATTCTAGAGAGAGAAAGAGCTAAAGCTGTTCACCCATGGTTGTTTCTTCCACATGTAGCACTATTTACTCACTTTTGCGACCCCATTCTTGCAAATCAATTCATAGGCCAATCTTGAATAGTAACCGTGGTAACCCACGTAACACAAATCACGAAAATCCAAAAGGTATGAAACAGACAATGGGAGAAGTTAGTATATATAGACCAAAAAACTATTAAGGATATTCTCGTCTATAATTTTTTTTTTGACACTTTTAATATATAAATCGATATAAAATAAGATAAAATAAAATAAACTATAATATAATATAATAAAACATATAGATATAAAAAGTAAAAACATTGACATTAAGTTTATGTTATATTAATGTCTCTTACATGTATAATAGATATGTAATTGACATTCAAACTTTTAATCCTTTTTTTGAAAAATTAATTGAAGTAAGATTATTTATGTTTCTTAAATATTTAATAGGGCTATAATAGTCAATCAATAATTTTTTCAACACTTATACTTTTATATTTAATAATAAAAATAAAAAATAATAGGGCTATAATAGTCAATTAAAAGTTTTTCTAATATCCATTCTTTTATACCTTATATATATATATATAAATAGTATATATTAGTATAGTTTGTTTTAGATTTTTTTTTTTTGGGGGGGGGGGGGAATTCCTTTGAAATTCTTATATATTAAGAAATTTGTTTGTCCATCACAAATTATTTTATTTTATTTTGTAAATTTTAAGGCCATTCTTGATAAAATGCTTTACCTTTGTATCCTTTTTTTTAAAATTTTTTTTTTAAATATTATTAGTAGTTGACCACATGTGTTGCACGTGATATTTTCTGTCTAATTTTTTTTTTTAAAAAAAAAAACATATATAAAAGAAATATATTTTGAAAAAAAAGCTATTGTTCTGTAAGGAATTAATAATGTCTTTTATTTAGTAGGAATAAAAAAAAAATTATATTTGGATTTTTGGATTAATTTTTCATGTGACGGGTTTAATTTTTTTAGTTCATCGATATTCTAAATATTATAAAAATAATATTTAAGGATATTCTCTTCTATAATTTTTTTTTTTTTACACTTGTAACATATAAATAGATATAAAATAAGATTAAAAAAAAACTATTATATAATATAATAAAACATATAAAAATAATAAATGTTAAGTGTATATTATATTAATGTTTTTTTTACATGTTTAATAGATTGACATTGAAACTTTTAATGCCTTTTGTTCTCTTAAACATGAAACAACACCATATTTATCACCTTCAAATAAAAACAATTTTCAAGTAGTGAATCTCTTCTTTCTAAATAGTAAAGTAATATGAAATGAGGAATGTTCTTCAAGCCTCAACACTTTTAGGGAAAAGGAAAAAATTTAGTGTAAGGAAGCATAATTACAAGAAAAGAAGGGAAAAAAAGAGAGTATCATATGCCTATATCTCCGAAAACCTCTAAAAAACTGTCTCTAGCACAAAAACATCATATCTATAACCTTTAAGAAACTATCCTCAAATAGTGATACTTTAGCCTCATAATCCCATCTTTCGAAATAGTAAGATAATATAAAATGAGAAAAGTGCATAAAAATTAAGTCATTTTTTAGGAAAAAAAGAAGACAATTTCAGTGCAAGAAAAGACAAATGCAAGTAAAAAAAATTAGAAAAAAGAATATCTCACATAAAAGAGCTGGGAATATGGGGTGCAACTTAAGAGGAGGTTCACAAAGAAGAAGGCTTGAGTTACAAATGATTTTTCCATAACCTCCAAGTCCCTACTTCTCACCATGGCTATTTTTTACTATCCAGAAGTTGACACCTTCATCGTTGGTCGCATAACCAGCAATAATGATTACATGATAACCTATTTTGTGTTCTTTTGGTCTTCTATATATTTCCTACTCTATCATAAAGCCAAAAGTGGGAGGAAAAAAAAAACTTTAGCAAAACCTATCTTTTCATAATTCTAAGAATAGAATGTTAGGTTTATCTCAAACTGCATATATAGATAAGGTATTAATGCGGTTCGCGATACATAATTCTTATAAGAAAACCTTTCAAACATGGAATTTCACTCTCTAAAGATCTGTGTCCAAAGACACCTCAGGTGGAGCTAATGAGGCATATCGGTATCGATTGGTAATGTTAGTTACTATTCATTATATATTTATTCCCTATCTATCTTTGCTTTTCATTACCTATAGAACACCATAAGACTCGACTTGTTCATAACCACAGGGACTCAACAACTGAAGTGCACACTGATGGAAAATGATGTAAATCTCACTAGAAAATCAATTATTCAAGCAAGAAAATGCAATAAAGAATGGAAAAATTGTAAGGAAAATGAAAGAAATCAAGTGCTTCTTTGATTTTAGAGAGAGAAAGAGCTAAAGATTTTCGCCTGTGGTTGCTTCTTCCCCATATAGCACTATTCACTCGCTTTTGCGACCCCATTCTTGCAAATAAATTCACAAGCCAACCTTGAATAGTAACAGTGGCAATCCACATAACTCGAATCGCAAAAATCCAAAAGGTATTGAATAGACAATGGGGGAAGTTAGTATAGATAGGCCAAAAAACTATTTGTGCATCCCTAAGACAATACCCAACTATAGCAATTTGTACATGTCCTTGGTGTTGAATGTCCAAATAAATGTCTGAAAAAACTCAAGTACTATATACATATCAGATTGCAAGGTACAAGCCCTATTATAATAGAATTGGACCTAAAGAAAATCCTTCCTCTTCCCTCCTCTTTTGCTCATAATCAAAGTTATCTTATGATCTGTATCAAAACAAAAATCAAATTTTAAACTTAAACTAATTACTCTGATATAGCATTTTAAAGTCACATAACTATGAAAAATATATCATTTACAATCCTAAAGTTCATAAATAAACATTACTAAAGATATGATATAAGATTAGTCATCAACACTATCTGCCTCAATATTTACCAATATTTGCTCATATTTATCAATATTAACTAACATTTTTCAAAACGAAACTTAGCAAATTTTTATGTCAATACTTGATAAGAAAAAAAAAATTTTGACAAAAATTTCATTGATATTGGTGAAAGTTTTTGCTCATGTATGTGTATATAGCAAAAATACTCAACAAATGTGCACTAAGGAAACTTGTTGAAACTAGAAGCCAAATTGAAATAGGAAAATACTCAACCCACGGTCCAACCCCACCCAGGAACTAGTAGGACAAAAGGGATGGTTATAATAAACAGATATATTATATAATGTTGAAATGTGTCCACCACGATTAATCCTTTGTACACACATATGTGTGTGTGGAACCCAAATCTTCTATCCCTTTCTCTGTCACCTCATTCAATTTATGCTATGTGTCCAGCCAACTTTTCCATTTTACAACACAAACCCATTTTTTTTTATTATTGTAATTAATAATAATAATAATAATAATAAATCCTATAATAATAAAAAATAGATCCAATTGATAGATTGTAACTCATGAGCAAGCATAGTTATTAAACCTGAACCGAACAATGACCCTGGCCAAGGAGTGAATCACTGGGTCACTGGTTCAACCAGTTCAACCATGGGTCAATTGGTTCAAATCGAGCACCATTTTTTATGGTCCAAATGTATCTTATAAGACTTTTTTGTAGGTGTATGTGTTTGAATGCCGTTAAATAATATAAGTTTTGCATTATGTCACAAGGAAATCATGTGGATAAATCGAAAGGTCACTTATAGAGTTGCTTAATTGACAAATAAATACAGGGTTCAATTCCTCAAATTGCTACGTTTGGAAGGCTTGGGACTTTAATAGTTGAATGCACTTAACACTATAAGAGATCGGTCCAACCAAACAGTACTAGTTCTTGCATAATATAACCGGTTCAACCGTTTTCACCAAGTTTAGGCAGGCTAATGCTTTAATGATCCATATAAAGAACGGAAACCAGATAGGTAGCTGGTTCAGTCTAGGTTTAATAACTATAAGCGAGAGTATATACCAATTTATCATTTCTACAATAGATTAAGATTTTTTTAAAGAAAAAAAACGTGATCTATTCTAATGTGATGTTAAGTGTCAACATTAGATCACGGTTTTTCATTGCGATCTATTTGGACTAAAGATCACGGTTTTTTGACAAATTATGATCTTTTTTATTTTTTATTTTTATAGAAAAGACCACGGTGTTTTTTAAATAACTTGATCTATTCTTCAAATTTAAAACTTGTTTCATCATTGGTAAAATGAGGAGTTGATCATAGATAAGGCACTAAAAATTTTGTTAACAAAATATGCACTGCAAAATTTTGGTTTCGCAGTGCATATTTGGTTTCAACTTCAATCCTCCTAGAATTGTTTCAATTTAAGGGAATGTCAGCCATTACCATAAATGACAGTGTAAATTTTAAAACAGTGGCATTTCAAACTTGAATTCCTACATTGATTATATCCTATCTATTACATAAAAAAATTTTCTTCAATGAAGTATGAATGGAGACATGGAAATTCCATGCAAGAACCAAACAGACTCTAATTGAACTTCCTCCCCGGCCACTCCCCAGCTACAAACCCACACTTTTCACAAGCCAGACTTAGATCTTTACATGATTAGCACACCACTCACTTTTATTCGCGCACACTTCACATTATACACAAAAGTGAATCACTTATTCACTCACACAAACTTTCAATGCACAGTGCACAACAAACACATTATAGGCTTACTGTGGATGTTGGAAATTGACTCGGGGGGGGGGGGGAATCGAGTTTCTGTTCCACTTTTAAAAGGGTTTTCAAAAAGCAAAGGAGTCGCCACTTCATTTTTAGGGTATGAGGAAACCACTAAAAGATTTATTTTAAAACAACAAATTTGACTCCATTAATGGAAAATAGGCAAGTCTTGAACCAAAAACAAAAATGCGAGGGCTAGGTTACGAAATAGGAAAGTTTCGAGCCACAGCCTGTAGGCACCAATTTCTCCTGATAAATCGGTCTCATTTATTGATTGGGCTTAATTAATTTTAACCATGCAATAACTAAAAACTACGAAAATTAAAAGATAAAAACTAAGCTATGTTGGACTTGGGCTCAAGTGAGCGGCCTACGTACTTCTGATGAAGATCAAAGTCCACGTAGTTTAAACAACCATGTTGGGGGGAAGAGTTTCACTCCTCGTAGGACTTTACTAGAATCCAATCCATAATCAAACACTTGTTTTTGAAAAACAACTCACTTTGAAACAAACAACTTTAGTTTAAAAACTTGTTTGATTTAGGATCGAAACCCTAATATAATCCTATGAACAATAAAACTCATGGAACCATGCATCATCACACAAACAACTACATTATGGCAATGGAGTTTAGAGATTATACCTGACAGAACTGAGGTAGAGTTCTATTTGCAACCTTGGGGTTTTTGAGTCAAAAATTGGGCAGAGTTTCGATGCTTTCAAGCTTTAGTGATGGCCTCAGGGGAGGGAGTCGTAAGTTGGTCAGAGCTTCCGCGACTTCAAGCTTTAGAATGGGTTGCAAGTTAGAAGGTACTAATAGGAATGTTCCCCATTAACTTTTGAGCCAAGCTCTTCTTTGGAATGAGTCTCAAGCAAAGGGATACTAATAGGAATGTTCACCCCACACTCAAGGACTCAAGCTCTTCATTTTCTTAGGAGTACTCTACTAAGACTTGGTAGAGAATGAATGAAGGGAGGACCCGTATTTATAGTGAAAGGTGGGTGGAATGAATAGCTAAGATTGGATCTAGCTAGGGATGATCCAAGGGCTCTAAAACACTCCCAAGAGCTGGTTCCTATCTCAAACACTTTAAAAATTTGGAAGAAATTCGAATTCTAGCAAGAGAATGAGTCTATTGAGCTCATACTAGGGTAAAAAATACATCAGTGACCAACGGGCACCCTTGGTGGCCATTTGGGCACCTTGGGTGGCCGTTTGGCCTTCATTTGGTGGCCATTTGGCCTCTCTTAGTGGCCATATGACCATCAATAGCCTTTTTGGTGAATTTTTGCCTTCTTTTGTGCATTTAACTCCATCAAAGGACAACTGGGCACCCTTGGTGGCCATTTGGCCTTCCTTGGTGGCCATACGACTAGTAGTAGCCCTTTTAGTGCATTTTTGTACTCTTTTGTGCACTTTTTCCCTTTTATGCTATGTATTTTGCCCATTTTGAGTCCAAATTCATTGATTTTGGACTTAAAACAACCATAGCTCAATTCTCTACTTAAAATCTGATTAAAAAAAATCTTAATTGAGCCACACTTGGTCAATTAATCAAGGGTTAAGCCCATATGGCTCAGAGAGATTAATTAAGACTAACCGGGAAAACATTAGGGTTTGAACCCTAATGGAGTCCTAGTTGCAATCAAACTCTCCCAAAAATAATTCCAGCGATTAATACAACTTAATTAAGACCCAATTGACATTAATAAAGTATTAATTGGACTCAATTGGATCAAATTAAGAAGCAATTATAAGAAGAGCCGACGAACGGAGTCAAACCGAGCTTACTTTGGACCATCCTTAAGCAAATCGTCTCCAAACTTAACCAAATTTTAAACCAAGCCTATAAATGACATCCTAAGGTCATTAGGATCATCTTGGGATGAATTTGGTGAGAATTGGATGTCAAATAAGAAATATCTAAGTGAAATGACATAAATGCCCTCCAAGTCGCAAAAGTTCTTATTAGTTATCAAGACTTAACCAAATTGAACCCTGGAAGATACAATGGATTCTTTGGGATGTATAGAGCTTAACTAAAAAGATTTAGTGCCAAAATAATGTAATTCTCTACATGTGATAATGCTCCTAAGGTAGAAAGCTTAAGTATTAGGGGATGAAAATGGGGTGTCTACACTTACACTCTCATATCACTCACACACTTGTTTCACTCTCACAATACACACTCTTTACTAGTTGGAATTCGTGATTTAACCAGTGGTTTCTAGGTTTCGAGCCAGAATCCTCTGCTTAGGTGCATCCAACGACTTTAAAAGGCTCAACTCCCATCCTATAAGTGTGTTTGTCTTTTTTAGCCGTTAGATTACCCAAGCATCCAAGTAGAGGATCCTCTCTCGGTGTTTTCTATAGATTCCACCAACCAAAGTCTAACTTCCCATAATCTTCTAACGGAGGGACCCACTCAAAATATGTTAAAGAAAAGCCTCTATTGCCTCACACACCACCTTCTCTAAGATGCAAAAATAAAGGTTAGTGGGAGCTAGCTAGGCATGTTACTGTCAATGGGGGATGAAAACATTTTTGTATAAATGGAAACAAGCTTTTTCCAAAGAGCAAGATTGTATGTGTGAAATACACTTTTCAATCATCATGATCTAAATGGCAAAGGGTAGACCCATAAGGCTCCTTTGCTTTCTATTTTTGTATACCTTTCCTTGGAGTCTTTTATCCACTGGAATTAGATGAGGTTCTCTCTCTCTCTCTCTCTCTCTCTCTCAATACACACACACACACACACACACACACAAATTTTAGATTCAAGAAACAGTTTTATTAAAACCCAATAGGCCAAAATAGAGATATAAGTGATTTGTCACATATGTGGGCTTTCTCATTTGTGTTGTGTATAGCAAAAAGGGCAATGCTATTAGACCTCCTTAACAGCCCTTAGAAGAACCTTCCATGATGTGACGTGAAATCAAAGGTAGAGTAGTAGGTGTCACAACCCAAATTAATTAAGTCGTGATCAAATATAATAAATCAAGTTTTGTTTAATAAATCCTTTGATAAAACGTAGATGACATGTGTCAAAATCTTAACCATTTTAAAGTTTTTCGAGCATGACCCATCCGTAGATGGGACATACCATCATGAAACCTGTTATAAAATTCATTTTCATAAAAATTTCCTGTCATCCATACAAGTGGTATCATCCCATGCATCGCATTCCACGTATACAACATGAAATAATTAAAATTACAACCCTGGTCTAATTTACATTTACATTGGCCATTGGTCCAAATGAAAACTAAATTAATACATATTCCTTCCCATGAAAATACATTAATAATTAACATAATGAAATTTCCATTAAGAGCATCTTCCGCCTATGATAGCAAAAACCAATCCCTGGATTATCTTAAAAACATTTAAAATAATAGGCGTGAGTCCGATGACTCAGTAGATACAATTTAACATAGTAAACTAAAGCAATAATATAAATAAAATCTAATTATATCATTTAAATCAAAATATACTAACCGAATACATTAAAAAGAATTCAAATCAAATTATAATCCATAACTTAAAGTAAATAATGCATAATACCCAATGCATGTGATTCATGTCCAATTTACATTAATTCCATCAATTACCGACTACTCTCGCAGGAGTCTTTGTGCAGAAACAGAGTATTTAAACCCAACCTCCAAGAGGACAACACTACACCTTCGCAACCTCGCAAGGATAGAAAGTAGCCTCTTCTTTGGGAACACAAGGGTTCCTACCTGGAACAGAAAAATACTCGGATTCAGGAACATAGCTGTCATCCCTACTTAGGACCGCAAGCAACTCAGGACTAAAAGAAAGGAAAACACTGCTAAGTCCCTGTCACACCCCATTTTTGTCACCTTAGTTAGGGTATATCATTTTATGTAGGATTTTGAGTCCTTTTCGAGTCTAGTCTTTTGCATTGAGTTTCTATGGCATTGAATATCATGTGTATGAATTTTGAAGTGATTTGGAGTTCATTTCAATAGTCAATAAGAGCTTTTGCGACTTTGAGAGCATAATCGTCTTTTAAGTCGTATATTTTCCATTTGACCTTGAAAGGAATCCTGAGTCATTCCTTTGAGTTCATATGGTTATATAGAGTCTATATATAGGTTCAATTTCATGAACTAATGGTTTAAGATCAAGTCGGCTCATAACGGTTCAGGTTGGCTAAAAGACCCTTTCTTGGTTTGCTTAAATTGACTCACAAGAACTACTCAATTTTCTCTAATTTTACTTCAATTGGGCTTTATTTACATCCTAGACATGTTTAAAAAGGTTAAATTTTGATTTGGAAAGCATTTGGTTTAACCTTGTGTGCAAACCCAAGCTTTACGACGGTGGTGCACCATGGTTAGCCATCTTTGTAAAACCTAACCATGCACCCATGGTTAAGGATTTCTATCCTAAAATGCCTAAAAATGTGTTCCCCTTCGAAACACGGTCGTTTTGGCTTTTATTTCATCAAAATCGGACTTAATTTGACCCTTGTAGGACTTCTAAAGCGATTAGGAGTCAAAACCGGAGTGGACTGAAGAGGACCCTCGGGTAACCGTCTGGGGCTGGACGGTCAGCCGTCTAGGCCCAGACGGCTAACCATCCAGGCCTAGTTGGTCACTCGAGGAGTCCATCTTCGATTGGGTTTCTGACTCCTTCTTCCCTCCTATGACGGATTCCTCTGCCCTTGCAAGTTATTTCCTCCTAGGATTGTGTAAATTTGAGTTGTTTGAGCACCAAGAAAGTCTCTAATAGCCTTAGGATCATTATTTAATGAATTAATCTTAACCATTAGTTTATGAGGTCAGTCCTCTATATAAAGAACATAATATTCAGCACATAAGGGGCTGCAAGTACATTTTATACTTAGAGATCGAGAGAAGGAGCTACAAGTTTGGAGAGCTAGAAGGACATCAAGGGGAGGCTCTTCAACCCTAGGCAAGCAAGAGAACAAGGATTTTGAAGGTAAGAGAGGTTCTACAAGAGGTAAACACCCTTTTCCATTGCTGAGTATAGGTCTTCTTCTTCTTTTTCTCCTTCTTCTTCTATGATAGTTCTAGTGCATATTGCAGTTCCACATGTTAGGTTAATTCAATGCTTTTATGATGTGATATAAATGATTTTAAGATGATTCATGGTCTTATATGCCTGATAGTCTTTAGTTTACTAAGGTTTTGAAGGTATTATCTTTTCTCTCTTCTTAAATCATGCATAGTTCATATATCTTAGTTGCTGTGATAATTGTCATGAGTTGATGCTCCTGTTAGTTAATATATATAATATGAATGATATTCATGATAATTTGAGCATGTGTTAGAGTCGTTTCATAGGTTTTAATGCATAGTTGTGAAATTAGGGTTTTGGTAACCCTAAATTCACACAAGTTTCATATAACATGTTTAGCTTAACTTTTTGAGTTGTTTTTCATCATAGTCATTCTATATATGCTGCATATAATTGAATCATGCTAGGTTTGCATTCATAGAGTGGATTTTATAGGGTTTTTGGAGAGATTATCCTTTTCTGAGGATAATTATCCGTTTTGTTAAGTAAGGTTTTGCATGAGAGCTTTCTATGATGTGTTGAAATGTGAAATCACTTTTATTGTGTTCTAAGTGTCACACCCCATTTTTGCACCACCTTACTAGGGCTCATCATTTCATGCATGTTTTTGTTTTGTTTTTGAGTCTAGTCACTTGCATTAGTTTTCTAGAGTCACAAGGACAACGGATATGAATTTTGGTTCAAATTGGAGTTGATCTTGAGGGATAATAAGAGCTTTTGTGACTTGAGGGGCATAATCGTCTTTTAAGTCCCAAACTTTTCATTTGACCTTGGAATGATCTCCAAATTGTCAATTGGAGTTCATATGGATGCATATGAGGTATTTCTAGGTTCAATTTGGTAAGTCAATGGCTCGGGATTAAAATGGCTCGATGTAGTTCAAGTTGGTTAATTGACCCTTCCTTGGGTTAGCTCTAATTGACTCACAATTACCAACCAAATCTTTTCAAATTGACTTTCATTAGTCATCATTTTGTACCGGTTGTCATCTTAAGTCCCGTGGCCCTGATGATGAGTTTAGTGTGGTTATTTACGGATTATCCTTGAAGAATTAGTGCGAATCACAGCATGAGATTTTTGGTTAAAATGAAAAGAAAATTATTTTATTAAATTAGCCATTTTTATCATGACACTAACACGTGTACGTATGTGATGAGTGTGTGTACGCACATACGATACATGTGCATGCGTGTTAGCGGTCAGTCTCCCAATTTTTATAAAAGACAATTTCCTTTTCCTATTCAGATTAGAAGTCTTTTATCATTATAAAATACCTTTTGATTATTCTCCAAGGAAACCTAGTCCAGGAAGGAAAGGGAAACTCCAGATTTCAGCTATAAATACTCTCTTAATGTCTTTAAACAGGAGAGGAGAAGAGGGTTTGGGGGGAGTGAAATTCGTCATAATTCAGCAGCAGATTTTCTGAAAACCAGCAGTCGTATTTTAATCATAACTTTTTCATCCGAAGTCAGAATTTGATGAAATTGGTCTTGTTAGAAAGATAATTCAATTCTCTACAACTTTGTATTTCACAAGCTTTGTCCAAATCCAACGTTTTCATACCCAAAAACGCGATTGAAGTTGCTGCTGCTGCAAAGTGACGAGAATCACTTTTTCTTTTCTCTTGTTCTCTTTTTGTTTTCTATTTCTTTTCAAAGTTGAGTGAGTTTTGATCTCTTTGCTGTGATACCACTTTAACAAAGAGGAGGATTCGTGTTGGTTTGATTCACTCTAAAGACCTGAGGAGCCACGAACAATTACAAACACAAGGGGAGCCACTTCCTAAGGTATTCTCCTTCTCTATTCAAGCTTAAACTAGGTTCTCATATGGGTTAGGCTTATTGCATGTTAAAGGTGACTTTTTTATCATGTATTAACACTCTAGCTAGTTAATATACATGGAATATCTATTTTTTATCTACTGTTTAGCATGCTTTAGGGCTGTCCTTTAGGTTTTTAATGCATAGTTATGATTCGTGTGCTCCTATTGTCCTTGTGTTAGGATTAGTGTCATTGCATGTTAGAGTTAGGATTTTCATCATGTTATATTGCTTTAGTTAGTTAATATGCATGATTTAATTTCTGTTTAGTTTGGTTTTAGCATGATTAAAGTATGTTTTGTATGTTTTTAAGCATATTTGTGAGTTTAGGGTTTTAGAGTCATTGTTTCGTGTTTGTTTTCATATAGCATGATAAAGTAGACTTTTTTATTGGTTTTTCTTCGTGTTTGCTGTATATGTTTTTCATATGGAGTAAACATGATAGTTTTGCATGCATGTTAGTATGTTTTAGGGTTTTTATGCATGATATGGTTCTAGGAATATGTTAGGACTTATTATTGTTCGCTGTTTTTGCTATTGGCATGCTTAGTGGATGATTTTAGGTCATAATACTATTCTGTCCAGATTTGCATGTTAGTGTTTTTGCATGGTTTTGAGCACTTGTAAGGGTGCAAATAGGTGTGGTATTTGTCCCATGGCAAATAGGGCTGCTTATGTCTGAAATGGCTAAATGCTTGGAGCTAATTGCGCTCAGGTAAGTGGGTGTGAAGGTGCCCCAATTCACCTTTCTTCTTAACTCATTCTCTTCTCCCTATCTAGGGTTAATTTTTAATACAAGTCCTATGGTTTAATTAGAGGTTTCCTTAACCAACAAAATTCTGGTTTTTATTAAAGTTTCCATTTTGTGGATTTCTTTCCTAAAATCAAACTTTCTATCAAATTCAACTCTTTTGATCAAATAAGGAAACCTAGGGTTTTAACCATAGGTTTATATTAGGTCTTAACCCTAATTCTAATCGAACTACGTGGACTTTGATCCATGTATTTCGTTGCATGGTACGTAGGCGCTCTTCGTGAGGCTCAAGTCTGTTCTAGGATCCAAGCATCCTAGGTTTATTTATGTTTTCTTTTCTTCTTTTTATTTTCTGTTTTTATTTGCTTATTATGCATGGATGGATGAATGAAATATATGATATGCATGCAATTCTTGTGATGATATACTTGCTGATTTTTGTATGGAAAGACTTTAATTTAGCCCAAATGAACTGAGAGACCGAAAGGGTGACATGGGTGCCTATAGGCTTTGCCTAGAACCTTCCCGTGTCATAACTTAGCCTCCGAATCCCCGATTTCTTTGGTTTTCAAAAGATTGGTTTTTGCCTTTCCTTTTTTATGGAGTCATTCAAATTGTTTTCCTAAAACAAACTATTTTTAGGGTTTTCCTTGTTTCCTTTAAAAAATAAGGTGGCGACTCCTTTCCTTTTTCTTTTTCAAATCCATTTTCTTTCAATCCCTTGTGGGCCCAATTTCCGGGGTTCACAGTTTGGCGACTCCACTGGGGATTTGTGGGCTAGACTCTATAAATTTTAAATGGGCTAGGTTAATTTCTTATGTTTAATTAAAATCAATCACATTGCATCCGCTTGATTGTGTGCTTTCATTTATTGCATTGTGTGCGCAAACTCTTGCATGCTAGGATCGATGTCCCTCGATGTATCCTTGCCAACGATCAGCCTAGTCTCAACCTTGGTTTTCCTGATTCCATGTGTTGGGGCGAAAGCTATCAACCTCTCTTGCCTAGTACCCTTGGGCTTGCCCTTGGCTATATTAAATGAGTTAATCACGTACTGCTGGACCCACGCGGCGTTCCTGATGCCACATGTGGTTAGGTATAAGGATTGCTCAAGCAAGTGAAGGACCCTAGCCTACCCTTATCATTAGTCCATATAGACAGACTTGTAGGACACTACGGTCTCACCTTTATGCACCCACAATTGTTTGTAATGATGCTATGCCGTGTTTGTGGTGTGAGGCTTTATATCTTATGCCCTTAACATAGACCTTTAAACCCTAGCCTTCGTTAAGGCCATGAGTTAGGAGGAATAAATTAAGGAAATAGGATGTAAAGCTATGTTTGTGATGTGCTAGTCCTAGGGGATTAATTAAACCTAGTTGAAGGACTCTATGCCCTATTCTTTAAAACATACCCTTAATCCATGACCCTTGTAAAGGTAATTGGATAAAAGGAATGAATTAATTGAACATGGTGTAGAGAACGAATTCATTAAGGAAAATATGGAGGTTTAGGACAGGTCCTTAGGCTAAAGGTTAAAACTTTTCTATCCATAGACGTGCTGGCTTGGATCCGCAATCCACAAGGGCGTCTAGTGAGTGTTGAGTATACCCATCAGACAGACATGGCCGACGAAAGAACTAGTGAGGGGCACTTAGACCTTGAGGCTTGCCTGAAAGCCATCATGGCCAAGCTTGACCATACCATCGAGACATCCGATACCGCATTGAAAATGGCTCAAGAGAACCAACAGAAGATGGCGGATCTTGAACAAAATGGCTCTAAGGCCCATTCCTCGGGTATACCCCATGGGGCTGGCACCGAAGAGGGACCTCAATCCAATGAGAACACCAAGACAAGGGGGGAAAGTAGCTCGAAACCTGAGGTCACCAACCTAGAAGGGGAAGCCAAGGGGAAAGGTACTAGCAGTGATTCCGTGTTAGCTAGCAAGGTAGAAGCTTTGGAGAGAACCATAAAAGGGATTCGCAGGGCTGATGACATGGTCGATGTGCGGACTCTATCCCTGTTTCCAACGGCTCGTATTCCACTACAATTCAAGATGCCGGAGTTAGAAAAGTTCGATGGGACGGGTTGCCCTAAGACTCATTTGAAGATGTACGTGCGAGCTATGCACCCTCGAGGGGCTACTGACGAGCTTTTAGCTTAAATGTTCCATGAAACCTTGGCCACTTCTGCTTTGAAATGGTTCTTATCCTTGGATGAGAATAGAACTCGGACTTGGGAAGACATATGCAATGAGTTTTCAGAGCACTACAAGTATAACACAGAGGTGGACGTTACTCGAAGGGACCTAGAAACTACCAAGCAAGGGGCTTATGAAACTTTCTCCGCTTACATTACAAGGTAGAGACAAAAGGCGTCGAGAATGACGGATAGGCCGAATGAGGAGGACCAAATTCAGTTAGTGGTTAAGAACCTGCTGCCCGTGTATCACAAGCACCTATTTGCCCACTATTTCCTAAATTTCAAAGCTCTCATTGGGGCTGGCACGCAGGTTGAAGATGCTATCAATGATGGGACAATCAAGACTGAGGAAGTGAGGAGTCGCAAGACAAACTTTACTGGGAAGAACAATGCCGAGGTCAACACCATAACTCAACCAATCCAACCCTTTTCTCTCAATGATGTCAACCCACCTCGCCAATTCACTGACCTATTCATGCCACTCGAAAGAGTCCTTGAAAAGCTCATAAGTCGTGACCTATTGAAGCCACTCGACCCAAGACCTCCACCAAATCCCTTACCCAAGAGCTACAATGAGAATGAGTACTGCAAGTACCACCAATCCAAAGGCCATGCCACCAATCACTGTATTCGCCTTCGCCACCAAGTCCAAGACCTCATTGACAAGCAAGTCATTTCACCACCAACCCGTCCAAATGTCACCCGTAATCCTCTCCCATCACACAACAACACACCCCCACCTAACACCATAAATGCCATTGGGGTTGAATCCTCTCGCCCTCGCCATCCCATAAGACAATACACTCCGCTCCCCATGACCTTAACCCGTCTCTTCACCATTTGCCGCAATAACAGCCTTATCATGCCACTTCCACCAAAGCCAAGACCATCAATCCCTCACCAATATTGCCAATACCATCGTGCACCCGGCCATGACACCGAGGCTTGTTCTATACTAAAGAAGATCATCCAAGACCTCATTGACCAAAAGGTTTTGTTGTTGCCAAAGAAATCTATCCAACAAGAGCTGAAAGAAAGATATGAAGCAGGGGATCCTCAGGTTGGCCTATTAGGTGAAGCGTCGGGGAAATATGATTACTATGTGCTGTACTCAAGCCCAAGTCCGATATCAGATGAGCCGATAGTCCCTTCAGGTTGGGATGACTTGCCGACAGAGATGGAGAGCATTGACATGATAGAATGGGATGACTTAATGAATGACTCCGAGGAAGTCCATGACATATGGGCTAGCGATGATGAGTTGGACCATATAACCAGAGGGGGTCGTCATTTCAAGCCCCCCCACCTAGAATCTGAAAATCCGTTGGAAGATTCGGAAGGGCAGAGGCGTCCTAGCTTGCAAGAAGAAGAGGATGAAGTGCTTAGGCAGCTGAAGAAGACCAATGCTAACATTACTATTTGGGGCTTGCTCATGGCCTCGCATAAGCACAGACAGACCGTGTTGAAACTGTTGAATCAGATACAAGTGCCTGTTGACACATCCCCCGAGGGATTGGTACATTTGGTGAATCCAACTCCCAAGAACTCAACCATCGTGTTCACCGATGTAGACCTACCTAAAAGCGGGCCGAGCCATTCTCAAGCTCTCTATGTGACCGTTGACACTATGGGGAAGAGGGTTCCCACCGTTGCCACTGTTTTGGGTTTGGGACCCACTGATTTCACGCCATCTGGGCAGACTGTAAGAGCTTATGACAACACCCGCCGAGAAGTAATAGGGGTAGTTACTTTGCCTCTTATCATGGGACCCACTGAATTTAGGGTAGAATTCCAAGTGTTGGATGTGCCGTCATGTTTCAACTTGTTGTTGGGCCGACCTTGGATCCATCCTGCTGGGGCTGTGCCATCTTCACTCCATCAAAAGGTGAAGTTTCCTTATGAAGGAGCCATAGTAACACTTCAAGGGGACTATGAATTGAAACTCGCAGGTGTGCCTATATGTGAGATACAACCTGAATCAGCAGCGATACCGCTATCTGGGTTTGACTATGTCCAATGCATTGAAAAAGAGCTCGAAAAGGGTGAATTAATACCCTTGGACTTTTGCCCCCATGGCAACTTGCACGTCGGTGAAATAATGAGAAAGATGAGTTTCTTTCCAGGCATGGGGCTAGGGCGTCGCCAACAAGGGATCCCTACGTCTCTTCAAAGCCGTGTCACCTCATACACCTTCGAGCTAGGATATGAGCCCTCTAGAAATGATCATGCGGAAATGCTGAAGAGGAACAAAGAGAAAGTAAGAGCCAAAGCCGAGGGAAGCATGCCAGACCTGAAGATCTCGCCATATCGACCTACTTTGAATGGTTACTTCGTCAAAGAAGGGGATGATTTTCTATATTGCGGGTTTCCAGAGCCCACCTTTGACCAAGCTACCAAGATCCGAGTTCCGGGTTTTGAAATCTTCTTCACCGAATGGTATCCAATCACAGCTAAAATGGTGGATGATGATGCCATTAATGATGAGTTCTAGGAAAAGAAAGAGGAGGACTGGGCAGAGAACCTTGATGCAGGGGCTATGACTGAAATGTTCCAAGACATGATCCTCATCATGGAAGACTCGACCATTGAAGAACTCCAGGGTTCGTCCATTAGCCATGCTACCTTGCCACTCCTGAATTGGTACCTTGAATGTGGTGTCATTGCGGAGATCCATGAAGAAGAAGACCTTGGCCTACCTGATAGCAGCTTGTAGGTGTCTTAGTTTAGTAATATTTCCCTAATTCAATAAGATGTATCTACTTAACTCACCTTGTGGAGTCATAGTATTGGTACAGATTTGTTTGTTTTCCTTCTTCCTTTTGTGTGTCATTCCCATTATTCCTAGTCAATAAAGTGTGCTTTCTTTCTCTATATATGCAGTGTCTCTTTTCTCTCCTCTATGGATATTTATGGCATGGATATAGATCCTAGGAACGATGTCCCCCCGGAGCTCGTTGAGCAAAGGAAAAGGGGCGTCACCGAACCTAATATGGATTAATTGGAATCAATCAACTTAGGGACGAATGAATTGCCAAGAATAGTTAAAATTGGGAAAACCCTCTCCCCCATTGAAAAAGAAAAGATGATCTCCCTCTTGAAAGCCAACATTATGGCTTTTGCATGGTCTTATGAAGACATGCCCGGCATTGACCCCGATATTGTGCAACACTATATCCCCACCAATTCCCTAAAGAAGTCGGTAAAGCAGAAACTCAGAAGATTAAAACCAGAATGGGCTCTAAAAGTAAAAGAAGAGGTAACTAAACAACTAGACGCGGGTTTCCTCCAAGTTGTGGAGTACCCCGAGTGGCTGTCGAATATAGTGCCTGTGCCTAAAAAAGATGGGAAAGTAAGGATGTGTGTCGATTTCCGAGATCTCAACGCCGCGAGCCCTAAGGATGACTTTCCTTTACCCCATATCGACGTGTTGGTGGATAGTACAGTGGGACATGCACTCCTCTCCTTCATGGACGGATTCTCCGGGTATAACCGGATAAAGATGGCGCCTCAAGACATGGAGAAAACAGCCTTTATCACGCAATGGGGAACGTACTGTTACAAGGTAATGCCTTTTGGCTTAAGAAACGCTGGGGCTACTTACCAAAGAGCAGCTACGACCTTATTGCATGATATGATCCATAAGGAAGTCGAGGTTTATGTCGATGATATGATCGTAAAGTCCGTGGATAGAGAAGGGCATTTCAAGGCACTAGAGAAATTCCTAGAGCGAGCAAAGAAGTACAATCTCCGTCTAAACCCACAGAAGTGCGCTTTTGGTGTCACTGCAGGCAAGTTATTGGGGTTTATGATCACTCAGAGAGGTATCGAAGTGGACCCAGGGAAGATAAAAGCTATTGTGGAGATGGAGCCGCCTAGCACTAAGAAGCAGATCCGGGGTTTTCTGGGAAGAGTTCAATACATAAGCCGATTCATTGCCAACTTAACCATGGTTTGCGAACCAATCTTCAAATTGCTTAAGAAAGGTGTGCCAAAAGTATGGAACGAAGAATGCCAAGAGGCCTTTGAGACCATTAAGAGATACTTGAGCAATCCTCCAATCTTAGTTCCCCCACGGCAAGGTGCGCCGCTTTTGTTATACTTAACGGTCACCGAAACCGCGACGGGGGCTATGTTAGCTCAATATCTCGAAGGGTCTACAAAGGAGAATGCCATCTATTACTTAAGCAAGAAAATGACAGACTATGAAGTGAAGTACAATGCGATTGAAAAAGCTTGTGTGGCACTAGTATGGGCGACGCAGAAACTCCGACACTACATGATGTCCTTCGAAGTGTTCTTGATAAGTCACATGGACCCGTTGAAGTACCTGGTAGAAAGGCCAGTATTGTCATTCAGAACTGCTCGATGGTCAATTCTCCTCAATGAATTCGACATCAAGTACGTGAGTCAGAAGTCTATCAAGGGAAGCGTCATCGCAGACTACCTAGCCAGCTATCCGGTGTCATCATCCGCTCCGTTCAATGATCAATTCCCAGATGAGGACGTGCTAGAGATTGGTAGAAAAACTTGGAGAGTATACTTCGATGGGGCAGCCAATAAGAAAGGTTATGGGATAGGAGTCCTGCTGGTCTCACCCGAAGAGGCATTTACACCGTTAGCGGTCAAGTTGGGGTTCGAAGCTACCAACAACATTGCTGAGTATGAGGCCTGTATCCTAGCACTGGAAGCGGCACTTGAAGTGGGGATCAAAGAATTGGAAGTGTTCGGGGATTCAGCACTAATCATTTGCCAGATAAAAGGGGAATGGAAAACTCAAGATGAGAAATTGTTGCCTTACCATGCCTATCTGGAAGCTCTAACCAAGGAGTTCTCAGAGATAGAGTTCAACTACCTTTCAAGAAACAAGAACCAGTTCGCCGATGCCTTGGCGACCCTAGCATCCATGGTGGAGATACCTGAAAGGGGAAATGTGAAGCCGTTGGTGATAGAATGCCGAGACAAGCCTGTGTACTGTTGTGCAATCCGAGGAGGAGAGGTAAATGATGGCCGTCCGTGGTTCCATGACATAAAGAAGTTCATTGAAGAAAGGGAATACCCAGAAGGAGCATCTCGTATCGATAGAAAAACCCTAAGGCGGTTGGCGAGTCACTATGTACTTTGTGGAGGAAAGCTATATCGGAGATCATACGACGGGATCCACCTGCTGTGTGTCACCGAGGAGGAAGCCGAGCATCTGATTAAAGAAATCCATGAAGGGACAGGGGCTCCACATATGAATGGCTATATGTTAGCTAAGAAAATCATGAGGTTAGGCTATTATTGGTCCACCATGGAAAGAGACTGCCACGCACATGTCAAGAAGTGCCACAAATGCCAACTGTTCGCCAGTGGACAACATTTGCCTTCTATGCCTTTAACGAGTATGTCGTCACCTTGGCCATTCGCGGTGTGGGGGATAGATATCATCGGACAGATCAAGCCAAAGGCATCAAATGGGCATGAATACATCCTGGTTGCCATCGACTACTTCACTAAGTGGGTGGAAGCAGCGTCCTTCAAGACCTTGAATTCCAAGAAGGTAGCACAGTTCATACAGCACAGCATCATCTATCGATATGGGGTACCGCATGAAGTTATCTCAGACAATGGCCAGCACTTTCAGAAAGAAACCCATGAGCTCTTGCAAAAGTATGGCATAGCCCACCATCTGTCGTCACCATACCGTCCTCAGACTAATGGAGCGGTGGAAGCAGCTAACAAGAACATCAAGAAGATACTACAGAAGACTGCGGACTCACACACAGACTGGCATGAGAAGTTGCCATTGGCTCTATGGGGTTACAGAACATCAATAAGGTCGTCAACAGGGGCTACCCCTTATTCTCTAGTTTATGGAATGGAGGCCGTGTTGCCAGTTGAATTAGAGGTTCCTTCACTAAGGGTTGCCGTGGAGAGCCAGATAACAGAAGTGGACTGGGTTAAGAGCCGCTATGATGAGTTAGCTTTGCTGGATGAAAGGCGTTTAAGGGCGCTGTATCATGTTCAGGGGTATCAACGGAGAGTTGCCAGAGCATTCAACAAGCATGTCAAAGATCGAGGTCTAAAGAAAGGGGATGTAGTGCTGAAAGAAATCAGAGCTCCAGTGTTCGATCCGCGGGGAAAATTCAAGCCAAGTTGGGGTGGGCTATACATTATCAAAGAGATATTGCCAGCAGGGGCTGTTCGCCTCATGGATTTAGATGGAATTGAGTTCGCTCGTCTAACTAATTTGGATCAATTGAAGAAATATCATGTTTGAAGCCTGCTAGGTTGAAAACCCGTAAGGGCGGCCTAGGCAAAAGTTAAGGCATAAGAACTACGTAAGACCTGATTCTCCATTCAAAAACAAAAAAAAAAACAAAACAAAAACAAAAAAAAAGAAGAAAAAACCATGGAGATACGTAGGCAACCCATAAAGTTACCTTGGGTGCGGTCTAAATCAAACAAGAAAATCCCAAATTTGATTTATTATTGGCAATTTATTCAAAACTAAAATTGATTGACATAGCAATTCATTGGTATTAAGTAAAAGAACTATAAATATGCCATAAATATCCTATTCTATTTTCTTGAGCCTCTTTGCAGCTCGCTCTTCAGCTTTCTTCTTCTCTCT
This sequence comes from Liquidambar formosana, assembly GCA_039720395.1. Lineage (NCBI taxonomy): Eukaryota > Viridiplantae > Streptophyta > Magnoliopsida > Saxifragales > Altingiaceae > Liquidambar > Liquidambar formosana. Next base: position 19,222,974 of record CM077831.1, on the reverse strand, counting down.
TTCATGTCTTCTTTTCTTCCTCAAGTCATGTTCATAAGCTGTTGTCACTGCTTCCATAATATCTTCTCTGCAAGATCCAAGTTCATTGTTCTTGATAAGTCCAAAAATCCTTTCTCTTCGAGTAGTCTCTCTCTCACCCAAATTGCTTTTCAACCATTCCTTATACTCGGGGCTCATCATATATGGACCATCAATATTCGTAACTTGGGTTAGTATCAACTTGCTAGGCCATCGGTCCTTCGCCCAAGTCACTACAGAAAGACCCGCAGGCACCACAGGATAGTCACCTTTCAAGGAAGTGGGTATGGTTTGCATGGCGCCCATCTGACGCAGAACCCTTGAAGGCCAATAGAAGGAAGTAGACCTCAGTCCTATGAGTCTCACCATGGCGCATCCAGAAGTCCGCAGAAGCACCTGGTCACTGCAGCCCCATATGAATACAAACCACTTGACACTCCTCCAAGAAAGGGTTTGGTAGTAACCTAGCCAATCTCTCAATGAAAATTGCCCAGGTAATTCAATGCGGCGAAGGCAGTAATGCTGGGGCTTGTATGGTGTAATGGCAACTGGTGACAAGAAATTCAGTCTTTCAAGCAACCACATCTGCAGTAGAATGGGGCTACCTCCTAAAGGAACCTTTGGGTCCTCATGAGTTTTATCCAAACTATTCAGGGTTTCAGCTAGCACCATGGGAATCAAGTTATGGCCCTTGGCAAGGAGAGGAATCAAGTCACAGATTTGAATGGGAACATGTGGAGTACCAGTGGAAATAAGGAAACGACCAATGAGGCAAAAGGCAAGAGCATGCTTAATAGGAAAGGTAAAATTCAGAATACCTTTACTATCACAAGCTAAAAAAGAGGTTGCCAATTTCATCAAGTCTACCATATGGTCCTTTACAAACGTAGAGGCATATTGTGAGTGAATCCCAAGTAGATTGGAGAAAGAAGTAAGAAAGCTTAGGCGAGGAGTAGGGAGAATGAAAGGACCTACCGTTGAAACTCCATACAATGCACAGAATTCCTCCATGGTTGGGCACAGTTCTTCATAGTTGAAGCAGAACACATGAACTTGAGGATCCCAAAAATATGTAGCAGCAGTCAAGAGGTTCGTTTCAAGCCTCACATGCCTCAAGGAGAGCAATGGATCCAAGCCAAAGCACTTGAACTCAGATTTTGCTTCAGCACTCATAACTCTCAAAAACCCTCCTAAAAATTTGTTTAGAGCCTCCATAATTTCTAATGAATGAATACAAGTAGGTTTAGGAACCTCTTGGATGTGTTTTTATAGGGAAAAGGTCACAAATCCAAGTTCAAATAGGAAAAAACCCATCAGAATAGGAAGTTTCCTATTCAAAGTGGGATTTCCGCTTTGGGCTCGGGTAACCACCCAGGCCTGGGCGGCTAGCCTCCCAAGGCCTGGTGGTCAACCAAACCACTTTGTTTTGGTTTTGCTTCTCGCTTTGTCTCGCCTTGACGCGTGATCAAACCTCCTTCCAAATGAGATATTCAACACTTTTTGAGCTTAAAATCAATCAAATTCCATCTTGAAATCAATTCCTTGAATTGATTTTATGTTCAAAAGGGTTGAATATATTTCCCCTGTGTCATGCCAACTCAAGTGACAATGTGTTAAGTCACTTTCCTCTTGCACCATGCCTGTTCAATCTTGATAAATTGATCATATATCCTCATTTCAAATCTTGATTTTTCATCCCACTTGGTTGAATATACTCATCATTTGAATATATTCTTCCATTTCAAAAGTGTATTCACTCTTTGAATATGCTTCTCAGTTTCAAATTCTCATTCCCTATCCTACTTGGTTGAATATATTCATCACTTGAATATATTTTTCCATTTCAAAAGTGTATTCACTCTTTGAATATGCTTCTCAGTTTCAAATTCTCATTCCCTATCCTACTTGGTTGAATATATTCATCACTTGAATATATTTTTCCATTTCAAAAGTGTATTCACCCTTTGAATATGCTTCTCAGTTTCAAATTCTCATTTTCTATCATACTTGGTTGAATATATTCATCACTTGAATATATTCTTCCATTTCAAAAGCATGTTCACCCATTGAATATGCTTCCTAGTTTCAGATCCTCATTATCACTTACTTGGTAAAATATATTCATCGCTTGGGTATATTTCTCCATTTCAATGGTATACTCATCACTCAAGTATACTTCTCAGATATTTTGTCACTTACTTGGTTAAGTATATCCATCGCTTGAGTATACTTCTCCATTTCAATGGTATGTTCATCACTTGAACATACTTCTCAGATCATTTGTCACTTACTTGGTTAAGTATATCCACCACTTGGGTATATTTTTTCCATTTCAATGGTATACTCATCACTTGAGTATACTTCTCAGATATTTTGCCACTTACTTGGTTAAGTATATCCATCGCTTAGGTATATTTCTCCATTTCAATAGTATGTTCATCACTTGAACATACTTCTCAGATTATTTGTCACTTACTTGGTTAAATATATTCATGACTAGAATATATTTCTCCATTTCAATGGTGTACTCATCACTTGAGTACACTTCTCAGATTATTCTCTATCTTACTTGCTTAAGTATATCCATCGCTTGGATATATTTCTCTATTTCAATGGTATGTTTATCACTTAAACATACTTGTCACTTATTTGGTTAAGTATATCCATCACTTGGATATATTTCTCTATTTCAATGGTATGTTTATCACTCAAACATACTTGTCACTTACTTGGTTAAGTATATTCGTGACTAGAATATATTTCTCCATTTCAATGGTGTACTCATCACTTGAGTACACTTCTCAGATTATTCTTATCTTACTTGGTTAAATATATCCGTCGTTTGGATATATTTCTCCATTTCAATGGTATGCTCATCACTTGAGTGTACTTCTCAGCCTACTTGGTTAAATATATCCATCACTTGGATACATTTCTCCATTTCAAAAGTATGTTCATCACTTGAACGTACTTCTCAGTCTTTTTCAATCATTAAGTATACTCATCACTTGAGTATATTTCTCAGCATCTTTTTCATCACTTGGTTAAATATGTTCGTGACCTGAATATATTTCTCCATTTCAAAAGTACACTCATCACTTGAATACACCTCTCAGATTATTCTTATCCTACTTGGTTAAAGATATCCATCGCTTGGATATATTTCTCCATTTCAATGGTATGCTCACCACTTGAGTATACTTCTCAGATTTCATTCTCAGATTACTTGGTTAAATATATTCGTGACCTGAATATATTTCTCCATTTCAGTGGTATACTCATCATTTGAGTATACTTCTCAGATTTTTTGTCACTCACTTGGTTAAATATATTCGTGACCTGAATATACTTCTCCATTTCCAAGGTACGTTCATCACTTGAACGTACTTCTCAGATCTCATCCTCATCACTTGGTTAAATATATTCGTGACTAGAATATATTTCTCCATTTCAAAAGTATGTTCATTCGTAGTGGCTTGAATATGCTTCTCTTGACAATCATCAACCCCCAGTGGTTTAAGTATACTCATGACTTGAGTACACTTCCTTATTTCAGTCTCAGGTTTTCAACCTCCCATCATTGTTTGGTTACAGTGTGTGATTTCTCCAGGCTTTTTGGCCAAAAATGGGTTGTTCTTTATCATTGGTTCACAAGTGTAACTTGTTCGCCAATGAGGGGCTTCTGTCACACCCCATTTTTGCACCACCTTACTAGGGCTCATCATTTCATGCATGTTTTTGTTTTGTTTTTGAGTCTAGTCACTTGCATTAGTTTTCTAGAGTCACAAGGACAACGGATATGAATTTTGGTTCAAATTGGAGTTGATCTTGAGGGATAATAAGAGCTTTTGTGACTTGAGGGGCATAATCGTCTTTTAAGTCCCAAACTTTTCATTTGACCTTGGAATGATCTCCAAATTGTCAATTGGAGTTCATATGGATGCATATGAGGTATTTCTAGGTTCAATTTGGTAAGTCAATGGCTCGGGATTAAAATGGCTCGATGTAGTTCAAGTTGGTTAATTGACCCTTCCTTGGGTTAGCTCTAATTGACTCACAATTACCAACCAAATCTTTTCAAATTGACTTTCATTAGTCATCATTTTGTACCGGTTGTCATCTTAAGTCCCGTGGCCCTGATGATGAGTTTAGTGTGGTTATTTACGGATTATCCTTGAAGAATTAGTGCGAATCACAGCATGAGATTTTTGGTTAAAATGAAAAGAAAATTATTTTATTAAATTAGCCATTTTTATCATGACACTAACACGTGTACGTATGTGATGAGTGTGTGTACGCACATACGATACATGTGCATGCGTGTTAGCGGTCAGTCTCCCAATTTTTATAAAAGACAATTTCCTTTTCCTATTCAGATTAGAAGTCTTTTATCATTATAAAATACCTTTTGATTATTCTCCAAGGAAACCTAGTCCAGGAAGGAAAGGGAAACTCCAGATTTCAGCTATAAATACTCTCTTAATGTCTTTAAACAGGAGAGGAGAAGAGGGTTTGGGGGGAGTGAAATTCGTCATAATTCAGCAGCAGATTTTCTGAAAACCAGCAGTCGTATTTTAATCATAAATTTTTCATCCGAAGTCAGAATTTGATGAAATTGGTCTTGTTAGAAAGATAATTCAATTCTCTACAACTTTGTATTTCACAAGCTTTGTCCAAATCCAACGTTTTCATACCCAAAAACGCGATTGAAGTTGCTGCTGCTGCAAAGTGACGAGAATCACTTTTTCTTTTCTCTTGTTCTCTTTTTGTTTTCTATTTCTTTTCAAAGTTGAGTGAGTTTTGATCTCTTTGCTGTGATACCACTTTAACAAAGAGGAGGATTCGTGTTGGTTTGATTCACTCTAAAGACCTGAGGAGCCACGAACAATTACAAACACAAGGGGAGCCACTTCCTAAGGTATTCTCCTTCTCTATTCAAGCTTAAACTAGGTTCTCATATGGGTTAGTCTTATTGCATGTTAAATGTGACTTTTTTATCATGTATTAACACTCTAGCTAGTTAATATACATGGAATATCTATTTTTTATCTACTGTTTAGCATGCTTTAGGGCTGTCCTTTAGGTTTTTAATGCATAGTTATGATTCGTGTGCTCCTATTGTCCTTGTGTTAGGATTAGTGTCATTGCATGTTAGAGTTAGGATTTTCATCATGTTATATTGCTTTAGTTAGTTAATATGCATGATTTAATTTCTGTTTAGTTTGGTTTTAGCATGATTAAAGTATGTTTTGTATGTTTTTAAGCATATTTGTGAGTTTAGGGTTTTAGAGTCATTGTTTCGTGTTTGTTTTCATATAGCATGATAAAGTAGACTTTTTTTATTGGTTTTTCTTCGTGTTTGCTGTATATGTTTTTCATATGGAGTAAACATGATAGTTTTGCATGCATGTTAGTATGTTTTAGGGTTTTTATGCATGATATGGTTCTAGGAATATGTTAGGACTTATTATTGTTCGCTGTTTTTGCTATTGGCATGCTTAGTGGATGATTTTAGGTCATAATACTATTCTGTCCAGATTTGCATGTTAGTGTTTTTGCATGATTTTGAGCACTTGTAAGGGTGCAAATAGGTGTGGTATTTGTCCCATGGCAAATAGGGCTGCTTATGTCTGAAATGGCTAAATGCTTGGAGCTAATTGTGCTCAGGTAAGTGGGTGTGAAGGTGCCCCAATTCACCTTTCTTCTTAACTCATTCTCTTCTCCCTATCTAGGGTTAATTTTTAATACAAGTCCTATGGTTTAATTAGAGGTTTCCTTAACCAACAAAATTCTGGTTTTTATTAAAGTTTCCATTTTGTGGATTTCTTTCCTATAATCAAACTTTCTATCAAATTCAACTCTTTTGATCAAATAAGGAAACCTAGGGTTTTAACCATAGGTTTATATTAGGTCTTAACCCTAATTCTAATCGAACTACGTGGACTTTGATCCATGTATTTCGTTGCATGGTACGTAGGCGCTCTTCGTGAGGCTCAAGTCCGTTCTAGGATCCAAGCATCCTAGGTTTATTTATGTTTTCTTTTCTTCTTTTTATTTTCTGTTTTTATTTGCTTATTATGCATGGATGGATGAATGAAATATATGATATGCATGCAATTCTTGTGATGATATACTTGCTGATTTTTGTATGGAAAGACTTTAATTTAGCCCAAATGAACTGAGAGACCGAAAGGGTGACATGGGTGCCTATAGGCTTTGCCTAGAACCTTCCCGTGTCATAACTTAGCCTCCGAATCCCCGATTTCTTTGGTTTTCAAAAGATTGGTTTTTGCCTTTCCTTTTTTATGGAGTCATTCAAATTGTTTTCCTAAAACAAACTATTTTTAGGGTTTTCCTTGTTTCCTTTAAAAAATAAGGTGGCGACTCCTTTCCTTTTTCTTTTTCAAATCCATTTTCTTTCAATCCCTTGTGGGCCCAATTTTCGGGGTTCACACTAAGACATATATTTTACGTAGGATATGATGATTGCACCTCCCCATAACGACTTTTTTACGTGAAATTGTCTTAGGATAGTTTTGCTTAAGAAAGCTCGCCATAGGAAGGCCTGTTTTCATATTTTACATAAAATGTCATCTTTTTAATTAGAATAGACTTTGTTATCATGATTATTGATATCATTAGGGTCTCTCATGATTGTTGGCATGTTTTTGGTAGGTTTTTATGCATGTTAGCTAGGTCATTGCATGCAGAATTGTGTTAGGGTTCGTAGTTATTCATTATTCTTGTTATTTGCATGATTAATAGATAATTTTAGGCCTTGATATGATTATGTCCAGATTAGTACTTTGTTCTTTTTGCATGGTTTTGAGCACGTGTAAGGGTGTAAACAGATGTGATAATTGCCTTATCGCAAATAAGGTTGCTATTGCTTAAACTTGCTATTGCTTGGAGAAGACTGCACAAGGTAAGTAGGGTATGAAGTGCCCTAATTCACTTTTCCTAACCTTTCTTTCCCTTCTCCCCTCCTAGGGTTATTTCTTAATACGGATACACGGTCATTACTTGAGGATTCCTTACAAAATAATTTGTCTTTTTATTAAAGTTTCCATCTTGTGGAAGTTACTTGGTTTCAAACTTGGTTTATTTATCAAATTCTCTTTTAAATAAGGAAACTTAGGGTTTTTACCATGAGTCTATATTAGGATTTAACCTTACTCTCTTCGAACTACGTGGACTTTGATCCATGTATTTTGTTGCATAGTACGTAGGCGTTCGTTTTGAGAATCAAGTCCGCCCTAGGATCTAAGTATCCTAGTTTTGTTTTGTTTTCTTTGTTTTGTTTATTTTTCCATCACATATGATTGCTAGTGGAGTAGGATGGATTCATGCTTGTGATTGTTAGTAGATTAGGGTGAATTTATCCATCACATATGATTGCTAGTGGATTAAGATGGATTTGTGATTGATATGCATGTTGTATTTTATTGATTGATATTGATTTGTATGAATATAAGTCATTAAGTTAGCCCAATCAAATTAAGAGACTAACTCGGGCGATGTGGGTGCCTATAGGCTTAAGCCCAGAACCTTCCCACATCAAAAATTAGCCCCCGAATCCAATTTTCTGGTTTTAAAGACTTTGCCTTTCTTTTTAAAATGGAGTCATGTGGTTTTGAAAATAAAACATTTTATGGTTTTCCTCTTTTCCTTAAAAAATGAGGTGGCAACTCCTTTCTATTTGTTGTCTTTCTCCTATTTCACCAAACCCTTATGGGCTACGCTTTTTTTCGTGGGTTCATAGTCCCTTGACCACTAGTACTCCAATTCCAGTGACCCTTTTTATACAATACTTTTTACCCTGTATTCATTAAGTCCATTTAATGCATGATTATGTCCAACATGCAGCGCAATTAACCATAAAATTGATTTTGACCAAATCATTACCAAAATATGCTACATAACTCATAATCAAATAATCTCATAATTATACCAAAATTATGATAAACAACATAAATTCCCATTATGATTATAGCCTTAAAATCATAATCGAAAACATCAATTAAATATGGAAGTTAACTATAAAATCTATACATCTATATTCCATAGGATGTATAAAATAAACCAAACTCATTAAGAAACATAATTTCCAATTTATGTTATTGATAAGCACAAAATATTCATTGAAACTACTCCCTAATTTATATTTTCTAGTTATTTTAATATATTTAATTTGATGTGTTTAAAGTGTTTTTGATTTATTGCAGGGCTGTTGAGTTTGCACCAAAAAAGATGACAATCGGGACTACTTAAGCTAATAAATGCAACTTGAAGTGGGTTTCTCACTTGCCTAAAATTTCATGGAGCTGTAACAAGAGTTGGGTCAACAATTTTGAAGATTTGAGCAGCTGAAATTCAAAGTTAAGCAAAGAAATTCATGATCCCAAATTCAGCAGCAAATCTGGACAAATTGATCAAGTTTTGGTAATCTGGCCATAACTTGTGATTCCCATATCCGATTTGGGTGAAATTGGTGGCTTTGGAAAGAAGACTTAAAGGACTACAATTGTTTAGTTTATGGAATTTCCTGATTCAAATGTCTTCTAAGTAAAAAATGAGCTGGAAGTGGACTAATTTGCAAAAATCTGAATCTGGCAAAATTTGTCAAAGTGAGAACTTGGGCAGCCAAGAATTCAAAGAAAGGGGGCTGTGAACCCACGAAAAAACGCGGCCCACAAGGGTTTGGTAAAAAATACAGAGGTGAAAGATAACAAACAAAAAGGAGTCGCCACCTCATTTTTTAGGGAAAAGAAGAAAACCACAAAAATATTTCATTTTTAAAACCACATGACTCCATTAAAGGAAAAGCGAAGTCTTTGAAACCAAAAAATTGGATTCGGGGGCTAAGTTACGACGTGGGAAGGTTCTGGGCAAAGCCCATAGGCACCCACATCGCCCGAGTTGGTCTCTTAATTTAATTGGGCTAACTTAAGATCTTTTCCACTCAAATATCAGCATATATCATCACAAGGCAGCATGCATATCATATATTCCATCCAATCATTTCAACCATGCACAATGAAAACAAAACAGAAAAAAGAAGAAAAGAAAAGAAAAGCCTAGGATACTTGGATCCTAGAACGGACTTGAGCCTCATGAAGAGCGCCTACGTACCATGCAACGAAATACATGGATCAAAGTCTACGTAGTTCGAATAGAATAGGGTTAAACCCTAATAGAGAGTTATGGTAAACCTTAGGTTTCCTTCCATAGTGATTTTCAAAGATAAAATGATTCTTAATAAAAAATCCAACAGAAGATATAAACTTTTAAAAAGGGGTGGAAAGAAGCCCTAGAGTTCACCATATCCCTCTATTAGAAAATAACCCTAGGAGGGAGAAGAGAAAAGAAAGGTTAAGAAAAGTGAATTAGGGCACTTCATACCCTACTTACCTTGTGCAATTTACTCCAAGCAATATCAAGCTTAAGCCATAGCGACCTTATTTGCAATAAGGCAACTATTGTACCTGTTTGCACCCTTACATGTGCTCAAAGCATATCAAAAAGGATAACATAACAATCTGGACAGAATAGTATTAAGGCTCAAAGTCATCCACTAATCATGTTATCAACAAAAACAGTGAATAAATAGAGACCTCAATGCAACCCTAATCTCATGTCATGCATAAAACCCTAAAAATCCACTACATGCATGCAAAAACTATCATAGTTATTATATATATATCATATATATAATAACCACGAAGAAAAATAGAAAAGAAAACCTATTCTATCATGCTATAAGAAACTTGTGTGAATTTAGGGTTGTTGAAACCCTAATTTCACAACTATGCATTAAAACATATGAAACGACTCTAACACATACTCAAATCATCATGAATATCATTCATATCATATACATTAACTAATAGAAACATCAATTCATGACAATAATCACAGCGAATAAACTATATGAACTATGCATGATTTAAGAAGAGAGAGAAGATGATACCTTTAAAACCTTAGCAAACCAAAGTTTTTCAGGCATATAAAATCATAAATCCCCTTAAAAGCATTCATATCATATCACAAATGCATTGAGTTAACCTAACATGGGGAACTACTACATACACTAGAATTATCATAGAAGAAGAAGGAGGAAAGCTTAAGTTCAGCAATTGAAAGGATGTTTACCTCTTGTAGAACCTCTCTTGCCTTCAAAGTCCTTGTTCTCTTGCTTGCTTAGGGTTAAAAAGCCTTCTCTTGATGTCCTTCTAGCTCTCCAAACTCGTAGCTCCCTCTCTCTCTAAGTGTAAAGTGCACTTGTGGCCCTCCTATGTGCTGAACACCATGTCCTTTATATAGAGAACTGACCCCATGAACCAATGGCTAAGATTAATTCATTAAACAATGATCCTAGGGCTATTAGAGACTCTCTTGGTGCTCAAACAACTCAAACTTACACACTCCTAAGAGAAAACAAGTTGTAATGGCGGAGGAAACCGTCAAAAGAGGGAGAGAAGAGGTAGAATCCCACTCAAAGACGAATTCCCTCGGGTGACCGTCTGGGCTTGGACGGCTGACCGTCTGGCCCCAGATGGTCACCCAAGGGCTCCCATCAGCATTCCTCGGTTAGATTCCTTCGCCTTCTGGAAGTCTTTCGGGGGTCAAATTAAGTCCGATTTTGACGAAATAAAAGCCAAAACGACCGTGTTTCGAAGGGGAACACATTTTTAAGCATTTTAGGACAAAAATCCTTAACCATGGGTGCATGGTTAGGTTTTACAAAGGTGGTTAACCATGGTGCCTCACTGTCGCTAAGCTGGGTTTGTACACAAGGTCGAACCGAATGCTTTCCCAATCGAAATTCAATCTTTCTAAACACACCTAGGATGTAAATAAAGTCCAATTGAAGTTAAATGAGAGAAAATTGGTTGGGTCTTATGAGTCTATTTTGAGCAAACCAATAAAGGGTCTTTTAGCCAACCTGAACCACTATGAGCCGAATTGATCTTAAACCATTAATTCATGAAATTGAACCTATATATAGACTCTATGTACTCATATGAACTCAAAGGAATGACTCGAGATTCATTTCAAGGTCAAATGGAAAATATACGACTTAAAAGACGATTATGCCCTTAAAGTCGCAAAAGTTCTTATTAACTATCGAAATGTACTCCAAATCACTTCAAAATTCATACACATGATATTTAATGCCATAGAAACTCAATGCAAAAGACTAGATTCGAAAATAAAATAAAAACCTACATGAAATGATGACCTCAAACTAGGGTGACAAAAATGGGGTGTGACAGGGGCATTGCTTTTGACTTGTGGGATCAGCTGGATCCTTTCCCCATTTCTTATAAATACCAAGGAAATTTAGATAACAAGGGGAAAAGGAGAGGTACAAAGACGGCTAAGGGGAGAAACTAGTTCTTGGTTTTCTACATGACCAACTAATCTTTGTCTTAGGGTGGAGATGAAGCCCTAATCAAGTATTGTGTATTTTATTGTATTGTGTTGTGGATTTGATTATTTGTGTATGAGGATTGCATAACTAGGAGGATTGTATTATTGATACAATTGGTTTTAGTGTTTTTATCTCAAATTGTGTTTAATTTATGTGATTTTAAATACAATGGTTATGCAATGGTTTTCACTGTATATATATATTTGGAGATTAAGATGATTTATGCTTAGACAAGATGAGTCGTGCTCACAAATTAGTTTAGAGTAGAGTAGGTGAGACGGTTTATGCTATATTGTGGACCCTAAAAAAGGTACAAGGCCCACAAGAGGGTTTAGAAGTCGCCAGTCTGTGGACCCAGGAAAGCAGGCCCACGAATGGGTTTAAAAGAAAACCTTGAAGTTTGAAAAAGGAAAAGGAGTGGCCACCTTATTTTTTAAAGGAAACAAGGAAAACCCTAAAAACAGTTTTGTTTTAGGAAAACAAAAGATTGACTCCATGTTAAAAATGGTAAGGCAAAAAGTTTTTTGGAAACCAGAGAAATCAGGGATTCGGAAGCTAAGTTACGATATGGGAAGGTTCTAGGCAAAGCCTATAGGCACCCATATCGCCCTAAACGGTCTCTTAATTTAATTGGGCTAAATCAAAGTCTTAATCACACACAAATCAACAATTATCATCACAAGACAGCATGCATATCATTCATTCATTCATCCATATGATCAAGTAAATCAAAGAAAAAACAAAAAAAGAGAAAGAGGGGAAGGGAAACCTAGGATACTTAGTATCCTAGGGCGGACTTGAACCTCACGAAGAGCGCCTACGTACCATGTATGGAAATACATGGATCAAAGTCCACGTAGTTCGAAAGGGAATAGGGTTATAACCTAATCAAGGCCTATGGTAAACCCTAAGTTTCCTTTCATGTAAAACATGGTAAGTTTCCAAAATAAATGATTCTCAAAAGATTTTTGGTAAATATGGAATTCAATAAAGACGGAAACTTTGATTTAAAAGGTATCTTTTTAATGAAAGGATACTATAGAATCTACCATACCCCTCTATTAGGAAACAACCCTAGGGGGGAGAAAGGGAAAGTTTCAAGGAAAGGAAAGAAGGGTGAATTGGGGCACCCTCATACCCTACTTACCTTTAAGCAAAAGCAACCTATCAAAATAACCACCCTATTGCATAGGGTAATTACCTTATTTGTAAGATTTCATCTCACAATAGCCAAAATAACCACCCCACATTGGTGGGGTAGTTGCACCTGTTGTATCTGTCAAAGCACCTGCAATTTCCATGCAAAACATACCAAAATACCAACCAACCAAGCTAGATTCCAAATCAAGCCATTATCATGCTTAAACATAAGCAAACACATGCTCAAAACTCATCATTAAAGCCATTAAACAGATCTGGACAGAATTGAATTAGAGCTTAAAATCAACCATAAGTCATGCAAACAACATGAATCATAAGCTAACTAAAACCCTAACTCAACCCTACATGCAATGTCATGCACTAAACCCTAAAATCCACTACTATGAATGCAAAAATATCATCTTTAAGGTAATAAACAAATCTGGACAGAATTGAATTAAAGCCTGTGTTCACCCACTAAGCATGCAAACAACATAAATAGTGAACAACAATAAACCCTAATTTGATCCTAGAACCCATGACATGCATAAAGACCCTAAAACCAACTATGTGAATGCTCAAAAATATCATAGTTATCAAATATGCAGCACATATATATCAACTATGAAGAAAACACAAAGAAAAACCCTAAGCTATCATGCTATATGCAACTTTCCTAATACAAAGATGAATGAAACCCTAGAATCACAATTGTGCTCAAAATCACATAAAATAACTCCAAATCATGCAAAACTCATCATGGACATCATTCTAATCATGCATATTAATCACTAGAAGCATCAACACATGATAAAAACATAAGCTTGCACATGAAATATAGCTATTCTAAGTAAAAACCTAATTTCAGCACAAGATAAACCCTAGAATTGCAAACATGCATTAAATCACATGGAACAGCATCCTAGGATACTAAACAGCCCATAAACATTATCCTAATCATGCATACTAACTAATAGAAGTAAAAAAACACAATAAAAACACAAGCTTCAATATGCAAAAGTGTTATTTCATGTAGAAAACCAATTTTAGCCCTAAGGAAACCCTAAAGTCCCAAACATGCAGTAAATCACATGGAATAGCATCCTAGCATACTAAACAGCCCATGAATATTATCCTAATCATGCATACTAGCTAATAGAAGCAATAAGACATGATAAAGACAAAAACTTGAACATGAAATAATGACTATTCCATGTAAAACCCTAGAAAAGACTCTAAAAAACCCTAAAAACACAAACACTCATAAAACCACATAGAATGACATTATATCATGCAAAACCAGCCATAAACAATATCCTAATCATGTATTCTAAGCATTAGAAGCATCAACACATGATAAAACAATAAACTTTTAACATGAAGTAATGCAAAGCTATGCAAAAACCTTAGTTTGAATGAAAGAGAGAAAGGGGAAGGGGTATACCTATGGTGGCTGCTGTAGAGAGTCCTCCTCCTCTTATGTGCTGCTGGAAACAACCTCCTTCAAGCCTTCAAGCAATGCTCCAGCCCTCCTTCAAGCCTTCTCTCACACTCTCTCACTTAAAGTTTAGGTTAAACTACCCTAAGGATGGCTGCCATAGCCTCCAATGTCCCTCTCACTTCAGAAAATTTGCTCCCCAAGTGCCCCCCAAGTGCCTCCCAAGTCCCTCCCCTATTGCTGAAGTATAAGGGGGTATTTATAGGGATTGAGGGGAAACCCTCAATGGTTGGGATTAAAACCCTAGGGATTGATCCAAGGGCTCTTAGAGGTTCCCTTGGGGCTCAAGTAGGTCAAATAGGGCTAAAATTAGGGTTAAATGGCGGCTGGAGGCGAGCAAATCCGAGGAAATAGGGAGGGAGCCACGTTAAAGCTCAAAAAAGGAAAGTGGCTCGGGTGACCACCTGGGGCTGGGCGGCTAGCCGCCTGGGCCCAGGCGGCTAGCCGCCCAGGCCTGGGTGGTCACCCGAGGCCATGTCATCTTATGCCCTATTTTGACCCCTTCGACTTCCAAATGTGTTTCAGGGCTCAAATGAACTCCGATTTTGACGAAACGAAAGTCAAAACGACTGTGTTTCGAAGGGGAATGTAATTTGAGTCACTTGAGGGCAAGAAACCCTAGCCATGGCTGCATGGTTGGGTCCTACAAAGGTGGTTAACCGCTATGCCTCACCATCGCTTAGCTTAGGTATGTACATAGGGTCGCACCAAATGCTTTCCAATTCGAAATTCAACCTCCCTAAACACATTTGGGGATGAAATTAAGACTAATCAAGGTCAAATGAGTAGTCATAGAGTGAAAATCATGAACCAATTCGGGCAAACCCAAAGTAGGTCTCTTAGCCAACCTGAGCCTTGTTGAGCCATTCTAATTCCGAACCTTCAATTCATCGAATTGAACCCAAAAATACCTCCAATGCAACCATATGAACTCCAATTGGCAACTTGGAGATCATTTCAAGGTCAAATGGAAAGTTTGTGACCAAAAAGACGATTATGCCCCTCAAGTCACAAAAGTTCTTATTAACCCTCAAGATCAACTCCAAATCGAACCAAAATTCATACACACCATCCTTAGGACCCTAGAAACCCAATGCAAAAGACTAGACTCAAAAAGGAAACAAAATGACTCATGCAATGACAAACCCTAGCTAAGGTGACAGGTGGCAAAAATAGGGTGTGACATATATCTTTGATGAGTTATGCCTAATTTACAAATATATGAACCTTTCTTGATGATGTCATTGGGCTTCTCGCTACAATGAGTCTTGCTCATACCAAATAATAACTTTTTGAAACACGTTACAATAAGAGCATTTTTATACAAGATTAGTAGTGGATTCGAGACCCTAAGTATTTCTTTTCTTGAAAAAAATATACATTTATTTTGCTTGTATTACATAGAGTTCAAAACTAAAAAAATCATCTTTTTGAATTATTTTAGTATTCAGTTTTCAAAATTAAAATAATCCTAGTACAGTCCCTGTGGTACGACACCAGTACTACCACTATAAACAAATTTTTGCATCCTACGGGTAATTAATTTTGACATGATCAAATTTTTGGTACCGTTGCCGGGGACTGTCAGTGTGATTGCATTAATTAGAGAATTGATATTCTACTATAATTATTAGTTTAGATTTTTTTTTTTTTTGTTTTTACTAATTTTGTTTTTTTTTTTTTATGTGCAGGTAATGGTAGACTACATAGACGAGTAGACATTAGGCTCAAAAATAAAAAATAAAAAATTTTAATACTATTCAAGGACGGTTGTACCGCCTGCCTAATTTGACAACTAACATAACTTGACTAACTATTCAAGGACGATTGTACCACCTGCTTTATTTTATTTTATTTATTTCATTCTAGTATTATTATTATTATTATTATTATCATTATTATGGCCAGTTTTACCGCCTACTGATATATATATATATATATACACACTAGTTGGTGCACACGTGCGTTGCACGTGAATTTTTTTGAGTTAAATTATTTTTTTCAATAATGATAATAATTTTTTAAAGGGGAAATATCCAAAAAATCCCTCAAAAATAAATTCATATCCAAAAACTCCATTAAATATTTTTCCTATCCATTTAATCCAAATATAAAAAAAAAAAACAAAAAATCATATCCTACTCCAATCAGTTAAATTTTTGTTTGCTACAGTTAAAAGAAAAGAGTGATTCAACTAAAATACCCTTCTTTCACATTAATATGTTTAATGAAAAAATTGCATATTTAATAGAATTTCTACTTTTATCATTTTTAGTGTAATTAGAAAAAAATTAACTATCGTTAATTAATTATTCTCTAATGTACACATGGGGGAAAGGGAGAAGAAAAAGAGGGAGTGGGAAAGTAAGTATGCAAGTTTGGGAAATTTGGGGGCAAAAGGGAAAATTCACTTGAATATGCATTTTTGTCATTAAACGTATTATTGTGAAAGAAGGGCATTTTAGTCGGATGACTCTTTTTTTTTAATTGCAGTAAACAAAAATTTAACTGATTGGAGTTAATGAATATGATTCTTTTTTATTTGGATTAGATGTATAGGAAAAATATTTAATGGGGTTTTTAGATATGATTTTATATTTGAGGGAGGTGTTGGATATTTCCCTTTTTTAAATTTAATAATTTATCGTGCCTTTGCATAAGATGAAAGCACCTTGATCACTCAATCCTTTACTTCTTTTGGTATGATTACTATGTTTTTTTTTTTCATTATCTTTTCCAAATCATAGTGCTTAAAATTATCTTTGAAACTTAATTATACATAGGCTTTTTGAAGGTTTTGTGAAACTTTCAATGCTGAAACAAAAGGTTCTCTCTTTCATTCTTTGTCTCTTTCTCCAATCAAAACATATTTACGCCATAGTTGAAAGATTTAATAGCAAATTATTAGTACATTAGTCTTACAAAAATCAAAACCAAGACTTGCACGGCTTTGCAAACCCTACGGACATGCCATCCTTTTTTTTATGATGTACTACAATCTACACCGTACCCCTCCCGTAGATTCATGCCACAGAAGCTAACTCAAGTTCCTAATAAGGCCTATACTACCACCTTTAAAAATCTAGTATTTATGGGATTGGGAGGTTCTCATTTTATTTATGAGTAAAGTAATCTTTGATATATATGTATTGGAAAAACATAGGAGAAAACAAATACTCCACGCAGGATTGAAACCAAGACTTACACAAATCCAGAACTTCTATTGGTCTTTGATTAAAATAATAATATTCCTAATATGTACATGTTTAGGAATTTTTTTTTCTTTTAAAAATCTGGTATTTATGGGATTAGGATGTTCCATTTTATTTGCGAGTAAATTAGTTTTTGATGATTTTTTATTTGGGAAATGATAGGAGAACACACATAGCTTACGTAGGGTCTGAAACCAAAGATTTCTGCAAACTTTAAAGCGATAGATTAATAAACTCAAGGACCATTGATTTTTCATTAAAAAATAATACTCCCTCCGTCCCGTAAAGATAGGCTACGTTTGACAAAACGCGGAGTTTAAGAAAATGTAATCATTATATTGACTCGTTATTGATTAAGTTCCATCTTTCTAAAAATACCCTTATCTTTTTTATATTCGGTTTTGTGTTGAAAGTAAATATTGAAATAACGAAGGGTATAAGAAACTTTTAAAAAAAAAATATGATTTGATTTTTTGAAGTAGCCAAATATTTTGGGACAAAAAAAAGTTAAAAATTTGGCGTACCTTATTAGGACGGAGGGAGTACTTGTTTTTATGTATTGCCTTGGTAAGTTAGCATCATGACTTTACTCCATGATGTTAAATTTTTCTGACAGTTGCTAACCTAGTTGAATCTGGATGGCTATGATGAGAAGATGACTTTTTGGTAATTGCCTCCAAATATAATGCCAAATAAAGTTTGTTTGTCAACTTATTAAATATTAACTATCAACATGGTACAAATTGACTGCTAATATCTTCTGTTTAGTACTACATTTGAAAGTGATAACTAAAATGTCATTTAGTTGGTTCTCTTTTCTTCCCTACCCCTCATGTCCCATCATCTGTTTTTTCCCAACAACTTTTTCTCACATCAGAAGTTTAGAACCATTTTCTATCTCTCTCTCTCTCTCTCTTCCCCACGTTATCACAGATCTAGATCAGATCAGGTGATCCTAGCTCTGTTATCACTTACCCCCTTCTCTCTCTCTCTCTCTCTTTCTCTCTCTCTCTCTCTCTCTATGTCATCTCCATTTGCTACAACAATCCATTTAGGTAAACCCATTGTCTCTGTCTCTCTCGCACATACCCTTAACAGGCGATGTGTTTCTTTCTCTAGCTAGTTTCTCACTCATTCTCTGTCTCTCTTTCCTTTTTATTTGTTTTGATTGCAAATTTGCAATCCGTTCTCTCTAACTTTCTCTCATCTCTATTTCTTTATCAGTCTCTCACCTATTTTTATTCTCTCTCTCTGTCACCATCATCTGGCCATGAATCGCATGTTTGGGTTTATGCTTTCGATGATTGTCGATTGGTTTCCTTAATGGTCTGCTTATATGGTTTGGATCCTCGTCGGTTGGTTTCCTTGATGGTCTTTGGGTTGACAATTGCAAAATCTATGGGTCTTGATCACCACCGATCAATGTTGCACCAATAGATGTCATCAATCTATGGGTTTTTATCTAAGGTATGTCTTGTACATTTTCGATCTATATATATATATATATATATATATATATATATGTATATATATTTTCTTCGTCGATGCGTGGTAGATCACTGCTTGTGATTTTATTTTTTTGGGCCTATAAATTTTTTAAAAAATGATTTTAAACTTCTTTTTTTTTTCTTTTTTTTTTTTTTTTTTGAGGGGGGGGGGGGGGAGGTTGTGATCTAAGTTATTTTCTTTTCTTTTTGCTTTTGTTTTGTTTAGTTTGGTATTTTGGGTTTGCAGGTAGATATTGCAAAGTTTCATGAACCTTACGATTTGATAGGGACTTTTTTTGGTGGTTCATTAGACCTTCCCTTTTTATTTTCTTTTTTTCTTGTGCATTCGTTAATGGGTTTTTTTTTTTTTTTTTTTTTTTTTGGGTTTTGTTTTGTTTTTGTTCAAGCCTGCTTCTTTTTTAATTTTCCTTCAATGAATTGTCTTTGATTCTCCTTTTTTTCTTGGTAATTTGACTTGATTATTTTCAAAAATAAGAGATTATATATGAATTCTCAACAAAATATGAAAAATTATGCAACAGCAGTAATTTAAAAGTTCAATAATGCAATTCAAGTTTTTTCTGATATGCGAACCCTCATAAAATAATCAAAGATTATATGTGCTATTCAAAATTTTACTTATGCAATTCAAGTTTTTTTTTTTTTTTTTTTTTTTTGGCCTCTTAATCTGGGTTTTTATTTGTTTTTGTTCAAGCATGCGTTTTTTTATTTTCATTCAACTGACTCGTCTTTGATTCTCTTCTTTTTCTTGCTAATTTTGCAATTCAAATAGAGATTTAAAAGTCCAATCATGCAATGCAATGTTTAAACATAATTTGTATATATGAGTAAGGTTTATTGAGAACCGGATACCAGACAAAGCACCAGAAGAAGAAAGGAGACGTAATGAAGGCACATAGAAAAAGCAGAAGAAGGAAGCAGTAGTTGTTCTTTCCTGTGTTAGGGTTTTATGATTTTTATAATGTCTTTCTATTTGTATTTATATGTTAATATTGTTAGGGTTTTAATTATTTATTCAATAGAAATCAAATGTGACTTCTAGACCCCAACACCACATCGAAATACCAAAAAATATTGAGAAAATGCAAAACTTTTAAGCAAAGCATGCTGGTTTAAGTATGAGATTTTAGTCTTCAATACACCATATATACAATTACCAAACCATAAATTATAAACTGACTAAAGTCATACAGTGCAAAATGTGCAAAATATAAGGTGGAGAAGCAACTGTTGACTCTATAGACAACCATAGAAGACATATTTCCAACAATTATCAACTTAACACAAATAAAGCAGGCACAATATACAATATGTAATAATTCCCATATTATCCAAGACAGACATCGATCAAAATTGAACAAAATTTCAGATCCAAATGGTTAACACCACAATATAATAAAACAGCAAGAACATTAATCATCTAACCTTAAAAAAAATGCAGACAAATATAAATACATAATACGATGATACACAATACGATAAGGATGACGTATATATATATATATATATATTCTTCCAATCTCAAAGGCTCACGGGCAGGCTTTGTCACTTGTCAGCTGGGCTCAATCCTTCAAAGGCTCCGATCCGAACGATCAATTACTAATCGATAGGAACGCACAGGCGAGAGCTTCCTTCTGACAAGGGATTGGCTTTCAGGCTTGAGCTTGCATGCGCGGATGCGATTTCTGCTTTTTCTTTGACTGGTATAAGGCCCCGGAAGCCACCTTTTGGCAGCATATATATATATAGGAGAGATAGAGGAGAAGGGGACAAACTGAGCTCGGAGATAAAGAGCAGAAGCATGATAAAGGAGGAGGTGATGGTGATTAAGCCATCGGAAAGCGTACGGCTGTAGAAATCCTCGTTGATCTTCGGATAGGCGTCAAAATTGCGAAGCTTGCTTATGATTCCGTACATGGCGGCGGGAGGAAGCACCAATCAAACGAAATATATATATACATATGTATATATATGTATGTATATATATGTATATGTATATATGTATATATATACATATATACATATATATAGATATATATGTATGTATAGATATTGTATATTGTGGCTTAAACACCTCGTTGAATAACAGGTGATAGGGTTTTAATTATTTATATGTTAACATTGTTAGGGTTTCCTTAGAATTTCTATTTTGGTTTGGTTTTATTTAATTATTATACGAATTATAGTTTCTTTAGAATTCTTATTAAAGTATGTGTTTTATATTGCTATATTTCCTATATATGTAGAAGGCTAGTTGTGTATTTAAAAATTAAAATAAGGGTATTGTGAACCCCGGAAAACAGCCCATAAGGATTTGGCGAAAGAATGGGTGAAAGACAACAAACAAAAAGGAGTCGCCACCTCATTTTTTAGGGAAAAGAGGAAAACCATAAAAATATTTTATTTTCAAAACCACATGACTCCATTAAAGAAAAAGCAAAGTCTTTGAAACCAGAATTGGATTCGGGGGCTAAGTTACGATGTGGGAAGGTTCTGGGCAAAGCCCATAGGCACCCACATCGCCCGAGTTGGTCTCTTAATTTAATTGGGCTAACTTAAGATCTTTTTCACTCAAATATCATCATATATCATCACAGGCAGCATGCATAACATTTATTCAATCCAATCATCCATGCACAATCAAACAAACAAAACAAAACAGAAAAAAGAAGAAAAGAAAAGAAAAGCCTAGGATACTTGGATCCTAGGACGGACTTGAGCCTCACGAAGAGCGCCTACGTACCATGCAGCGAAATACATGGATTAAAGTCTACGTAGTTCGAAAAGAATAAGGTTACAACCTAATACAAACCTATGGTAAAAACCCTAGGTTTCCTTATTTGAAAAAAAATGTATTGATTTAGTCCAAAATTGAAAACTTCCACAAGAGGAAAACCTTGATAGAAAACTAGAATTTTATTAATATAGGAAACCTTTGATAATCACCATATGTTCGTATTAAGAAGTAACCCTAGGAGGGAGAAGAGAAAAGAAAGAAGAAAAGTGAATTAGGGCACTTCATACCCTACTTACCTGAGCGCAAAAGCTCTAAACATTAGCCATTTCAAGCAATAGCGGCCCTATTTGCAATAAGCATTGTACCTGCTTGCACCTTACAAGTGCACAAAATCATGCAAAGAGAGCAATATACTAATCTGGACAGAACCATGATAAGGCCTAAAATTATCCATTTATCATGCAAACAACAAGAATAATGAATAACTAAGGACCCTAACTCAATCCTACATGCAATGACCCAACTAACATACATAAAGACCTATGAGAAACATGCTAACAGTCATGAGAGACTCCAATAATATCAATAAATATGATAACTAAGCACATTCTAACCAAAAAGATAACATTTTATGTAAAATATGAAAATAGGCCTTCCTACGGCGAGCTTTCTTAAGCGAAACTATCCTAAGATAATTTCACGTAAAAAAGTCGTTATGAGGAGGTGCTATTATCATATCCTACATAAAATATATATACTAGAACACAATAGAAGTCATTTCATGCTTAAACACATCACAGAAAGCTCTCATGCAAAACCTCACTCAACAAAAAGGATAATTATCCTTAGAAAAGGATAATGTCTCCAAAAACCCTATAAAATCTACTATATGAATGCAAACCTAGCATGATTCAACTATATGCAGCATATATAGAATGACTATGATGAGAAATTACAAAAAGTTAAGCTAAGCATGCTGTTTGAAACTTGTGCGAATTCAGGGTTATCAAAACCCTAATTTCACAACTATATATTAAAACCTATGAAATGACTCTAACACATGCTCAAATCATCATGAATATCATTCATATCATGTATATTAACTAACAGAGGCATCAACTCATGATAATAATCACAGCAATCTAAACATGTGAACTATGCATGATTCAAGAGGATAGGAAAGATAATACTTTCAAATCCTTAGTAAACCAGGGATTATCAATCATATAAAGCCATAAATCATCTCAAAATCATTCATAATGCATCCTAAAAACATTGAACTATTTTAGCATGTGGAGTTATATCATGCACTAGAACTATCATAGAAGAAGAAGGAGAAGGAGAAGGAGAGAACTCATGTTCAGCATTAAATAGACATGCTTACCTCTTGTAGACTCTTCCTTGTCTTTAAACTTCTTGTTTCCTTGCTTGCTTGGGGTTGAAGAGCCTCCTCTTGATGTCCTTCTAGCTCTCCAAACTCGTAGCTCCCTCTTTCTCTAAGTGTAAAGTGCAATTAACCTCCCCTATGTGCTGAATATCATGTCCTTTATATAGAGAACTGACCCCCTAAACCAATGGCTAAGATTAATTCATTAAACAATGATCTTAGGACTATTAGAGACTCTCTTGGTGCTCAAACAACTCAAACTTACACACTCCTAAGAGAAAACAAGTTGTAATGGCGAAGGAAACCGTTAAAAGAGGGAGAGAGAGTCAAAAGTTGAGTTGAAGACGGACTCTCTCGAGTGACCATCTAGGCCTGGACGATTAGCAGTCTGGGCTTGGATGGCTGACCGTCCAGCCCCGAACGGTTACCTGAGGGCTTTCCTTGTTTCATTCTGGTTTTGACTCTTACTCGCTATAGAAGTCCTAGAATATTCAAATTAAGTCCGATTTTGACGAAATAAAAGCCAAAACGACCACGTTTCGAAGGGGAACACATTTTTAAGCATTTTAGGACAAAAATCCTTAACCATGGGTGCATGGTTAGGTTTTACAAAGGTGGTTAACCATGATGCCTCACCGTCGCTAAGCTGGGTTTGTACATAAGGTCGAACCGAATGCTTTCCCAATCAAAATTTGATCTTTTTAATCATACCTAAGATGTAAATAAGGCCCAATTGAAGTTAAATGAGAGAAAATTGGTTGGGTCTTATGAGTCAATTTGAGCAAACCAAGAAAGGGTCTTTTAACCAAATCGAACCATTATGAGCCGAATTGATCTTAAACCATCAGTTTATGAAATTGAACCTATATATGGACTCGATGTACTCATATGAACTCGAGGGAATGACTCAGGATTCATTTCAAGGTCAAATTGAAAATATACGGCTTAAAAGACGATTATGCCCTTAAAGTCGCAAAAGTTCTTATTGACCATCGAAATGAACTCCAAATCACTTCAAAATTCATACACATGATATTCAATGCCATAGAAACTCAATGCAAAAGACTAGACTCAAAAAGGACTAAAAATCGTACATGAAATGATATGTCCTAGCTAAGGTGACAAAAATGGGGTGTGACAGGTATATTAGTCAATCAAAAGTTTTTCTCACATTCATCTTTTTATGGGTAATATAGATATATACATCTTTTCTCTCTTTTCTTTTCTTTTCAAAGACGGTTGTACCTCCTGTTTTATTTTATTTTATTTATTTATTTCATTTTATCTTTCAAATATATCACCTTGTTGTAATTATTCTTGTTTTCTTGTAGTTGCACAAAAAAAAATGAAATAAAAAAAATTTTAAAAAAAAAGAGTTTTGAGGTGTTGTATGCATGGACGTCGTTCTTTGTTTCTTGACTTAGTACCCTTTGACTCTGAGATAGAGTACACCCTTAGGACTATTAGACTATCTTCACAATCTAATAAGACTATTGGTACACCTAAAATCATGAGTATAGAAAACTAAGACCTGCCCAAGCCATTAAGGGAGTACTTCACCCCTTCCACATACACATCACCTTCCTACATTCGGCTACCCACTGTAGCTGCTACTTAATATGAGATTAGGTCCAGTGTGATCTAAATGCTTCCATCTTTCTACGGACTGGGAAATGAAAACCCCTATAAGCATCTTAATAAATTCCTTGAAATTTGTTCTATAGTCAAATTCCTAATTTTTTCTGATAATGCTCTCAGATTGAGGTTGTTTCCATTCTCACTTAAAGATGATGCCAAAAACTGGCTTAACTCCTTAGAAGGAACACAATTACCACGTGGGAACAAATGCAATAAGAATTCTTAAAGAAGTATTTTCCCATAGGCAAGACTAACCAAATTCGACGAGCTATCACGAGTTTCTCACAACTCGATAGTGAGCAATTTCATGAGACTTAGGAGAGATTCAAAGACCTCATTCGTAAATGCCCTCACCATGCAGTGCCCAAGTGGCAACTGGTTCAATGCTTTTATGATGGTTTATCCACAAATCAACGTCAAATGGTGGATACTTCTTGTGGTGGGACTTTCATGATGAAAAGTGAAAATGAGGCTTGGGAATTGTTTGAGAACCTTAGTGAGAATTCTTTTCAACATGTTGCGGCCTCTAGGAGTGAAAAACCAACATCTTCTAGTTCTCAAAAGAGAGGAGGTATCTATGAAGTAGGGCACTCCATAGATATCTGTGGGAAAGTGGATGCTTTATCTAAAAAGCTTGATCAATTGTTGTCCATAGGACAAATCCATACAACATCTTCTCAGCCTCCCACCTTACAAGAAGAATGTGCTTTATGTTCTAGCCGTGCTCACTTCATAAGTGAATGCCCAATGGCTTCCCAATTCCCTAAGTTTGTCCAAGAACAAGTCAATGCTGCTTAAAGATTCTCTAGACCGGGTAATGATAATTCTCTAATACCTATAACCCAAGATGGAGAAACCACCCTAATTTTTCTTGGAAACAAGCTTCAGGGAATTCATTTGCCCAATCTCAAAGGCCAAATTTGCCTAATACTCTCAACCCTTCTGGTTATCAACCTATTCGACCACACTAGCCATTCCCACACTCTAATCTTCCACCTCCAAGAAATCCATCTTTTGAGGAGAGAGTTTTGCATGGCCTTTAAGGATTTGAGGCCAATACATAAATGTTGCATTCCCATACTCAGTCAATAGCCAAGCTTGAAGCCCAAATCGGGCAATTAGCAAATGCTCTTAGTAGACGAGAGGAGGGAAAACTTCCAAGCCAACCAGTAAACAATCCTAAGGGTCAATATTCCATAGAAAATTCACAGGATGATATTGTTTACCAGGAGCAAGCAAAGGCAATCGTGACCTTAAGGGATGGGCGGGTGATTGATTCTAGGCCTGGAGTGGATGAGGAAAAGAATGGCAAGTCAGTTAGCAAGTCCAAGGATTCAAGGATTGAAAAAATAAATGAATCAAAGAAGGATCCTTCTCCATTTCTTTCTACATCACCAAATCCTGTAGTGGCACCTTATTTTCCAAAAGCTTCTTTTCCCACTTGTCTTGATGCACCTTCTCCTTTTGGAAAAAAAAGGAACATCTATGGAAGACATGATGGAAATGTTCAAACAAGTGAAAATTAATCTTCCCCTCCTTAATGCCATCAAACAAATCCCATCCTATGCCAAATTTCTCAAATATCTTTGCACTCAAAAGCGCAATACTCGGGCACAAGTGTCTAAAAAGGTGTTTCTAATCGAGCAAGTGAGTTCCATTTTGCAAAATAGCACTCCTCCCAAGTTTAAGGATCTAGGTGCTCCTACCATCTCGTGTGTGATAGGAAATCATTCCATAGATAGGGCACTCTTAGACTTAGGGGCAAGCGTTAATCTCTTTCCTTATTCGGTATATGAGCAATTTGGGCTAGGTGAGTTGAAACCAACATCAGTTACTTTGCAATTAGCTGATAGATCTGTTAAGGTGCCACGTGGAATAATTGAGGACGTTCTTGTTAAGGTAGATAGGTTCTACTTCCCAGTAGACTTTCTTATTCTTGATATGGAACCAGTATGCAATCCAGGAAAACAAATTCCCGTCATCTTAGGTCGCCCTTTCTTAGCTACAGCTAATGCTTGCATCAATTGTAGGTCTAGAGTGATGGACTTGTCCTTTAGTAACATGAAAGCAAGGCTAAATGTGTTTAATGTTGCTCAACAACCTTCCAAGGAGGATGATTGTTTTGTAGTAGATGTCATCGATGGTTTAGTTGAAGAAGCCTTACCCTACATTTCAGCTGAGGATTCATTGGAAGCATGTCTAGCTCATTTTGGCTATGATGAGTTTGATATTGAAAAATCTATTGAGGAAATGAATGCTATGCTTGAACTACCACCCCTCCTGGATCATGCACCTTGGAAATCCAAATTTGAGTCTTTGCCTCCATTGTCTAGTGAACCTACCCTCCCTTCTACTGAAGTGCCTCCCAAACTTGAGTTAAAGCCACTCCCCGATATACTTAAGTATGCATTCTTAGGACTTGATGACACCCTTCCAATCATTATAGCATCTAACTTGACTACTGAACAAGAAAGTCAACTTGTGAGCATGCTTAAAGAACATATAGGTGCTATATGATGGTCTGTGGCTGATTTAAAAGGGATCGACCCTTCCATTTGCATGCACCGCATTCATCTTGAGGAGAATGCCAAGCCAATTCGTGAAATGCAAAGGAAGTTAAATCCTAACATGAAGGAAGTTGTAAAAAAGGAAGTTGTGAAGTTATTAAATGCAGGTATCATATACCCCATCTCATACAGTAAATGGGTAAGTCCTACTCAAGTGGTACCAAAGAAGTCAGGAATCACTGTTGTTGAAAATGAGAATGGTGAACTAGTTCCAACACGTACAACAACAGGTTGGCGTGTTTGCATTGATTATAGGAAGCTCAATTTGGTAACTAGAAAAGACCATTTCCCTCTACCCTACATCAATCAAATCTTAGAGAGATTAGCAGGCCAAAGCTTCTACTGCTTTCTAGATGGTTATTCTGGATGTAACCAAGTACCTGTTTTCCCCGATGACAAAGAGAAAACAACTTTCACCTGTCCTTTTGGTACATTTGCATATAGGCGTATGCCTTTTGGCTTATGCAATGCACCTGCTACTTTTCAGCGGTGTATACTGTCTATTTTCTCTGACATAGTGGAGAAATTTCTTGAAGTTTTCATGGATGATTTCTCAGTTTTTGGGATCACTTTTGATGATTGTCTCCAAAATCTCTCTAAAGTTCTTAAACGTTGCATAGAGACGAATCTTGTTCTGAGTTGGGAAAAGAGTCATTTCATGGTTCAAAAAGGAATTGTTTTGGGACATATTGTGTCTTCTAGGGGGATAGAAGTAGATAAAGCCAAGGTTGATCTCATCTCTAGCCTTCCTCCCCCAACATCTGTTAGGCAAGGGCGATCTTTTCTTGGTTATGAAGGATTCTATCATTGATTCATCAAAGACTTTAGCAAAATCTCTCGACCCTTGTACAATCTTTTTCTCAAGGATATCCCATTTATCTTTGATAAAGCCTGTTTGGAAGCCTTTGAGAAACTTCGCTCATTATTGTCCACTGCTCCCATCATTCAACCACCCAACTGGTCACTCCCATTTGAGATTATGTGTGATGCATCCGACTATGCAGTTGGTGCAGTCTTGGGGCAACGGGTGAATAAAAAACCCCATGTCTTATACTACACTAGTAAAACTCTTCTGATGCTCAATTGAATTATACCACGACAGAAAAAGAATTACTAGCTGTCGTATTTGCCCTTGATAAATTCCAATCCTATCTTTTAGGATCCAAGGTTGTAGTGTTCTTTAATCATGCCACTTTACGGTATTTACTGTCCAAAAAAGACACTAAACCTCGCCTCATTAGATGGATCTTGTTGCTACAAGAGTTTAATTTGGAGATTCGAGATAAAAAGGCCAGGGGTCAGAAAATGTGGGTACAGATCATTTCTCTCGGATTCTAGTTGAACATTCTGGTACCAACTTACCAATACCAGATTCTTTCCCAAATGAGCAATTATTTGAGGTTTCTCATGTTAAATTACCATGGTTTGCTCATATTGTGAATTATCTTGCAGTTAGTAAAATCCTACCTCATTGGTCTAAGCAAGACAAAGATCGATTTTTTTTCCCAAGTCAAGCTTTACCTGTGGGAGGATCCAAAGCTGTTCAAATATTGCCCAGATCAAGTGATTCAAAAGTGTGTCCCAGAAAATGAAACCAATAGTATCCTCACCTTTTGTCATTCCTTTGCCTGAGGAGGGCATTTTAGTGGGAAGAAAACTGCTACTAAAGTCTTGCAAAGTGGATTTTATTGGCCTACTTTATTCAAAGATGCCCATGCATTTTGTCATGCCTGTGAAAGATGTCAACAAATGGGGTCCATTTCTCGACGTGATATAATACCTCTGAATCCCATCTTAGTGGTGGAAATCTTTGATGTTTGGGGTATTTATTTCATGGGTCCATTTCCCTATTCTTTTGGCTTTGAGTACATTCTGGTTGGGGTAAATTATGTGTCAAAATGGGTGGAAGCGATCGCCACAAAAACAAATGATCACAAGGTTGTGGTTAAATTCCTTTAAGACAATATCTTTTATCGTTTTGGCTTTCCACGTGCTATAATTAGTGATGGGGGTAAACACTTTAACAATCGGCCTTTTGAGGCTTTGGTTTGCAAGTACTCCATTACCCATAAAGTTGCCGCCCCATATCATCCCCAAACTAGTGGACAAGTCGAAGTCTCTAATAGGGAAATCAAAAACATCCTTCAAAAAACGGTTAGACCCAATAGAAAGGACTAGTCCTTACGCTTGAATGATGCTTTGTGGGCTTATCGTACTGCTTATAAAACTCCTATAGGTATGTCCCTGTACCATTTAGTGTTTGGTAAAGCTTGTCATTTACCAGTTGAGCTATAACACAAGGCACTTTGGGCTGTAAAGAAGTTTAACTTTGATTTAGCTGGTGTGGGCTCACATCGAAAACTTCAAATCAGTGAATTGGAAGAGATACGCAATGATGCGTATGAGAATGCTAAGATTTACAAGAATAGGATTAAAGCTTTTCATGATAAACACATCAACAGAAAGTCCTTTGAACCCAATCAAAAGGTGTGGTTTTTCAACTCTAAGTTGCATTTCTTTCCTGGTAAGTTGAGATCTAGATGGGACGGCCCTTTTGTTGTTAACTAGGTTTTTCCCCATGGTGCTATTGAAATTTTAAATCCACGTGATGGTTCTATGTTTAAGGTCAATGGCCAAAGACTAAAACCATATGTGGAAGGAGACATAGATAAAAAGCTCATTGAATCCATAAATTTGGTGGATCCTGAATATGTTACTGTTTAAATTCACTAATAGCCTTGGAATCTGGCTTTAAAAGACCATTTATTTATTTATTTGTCTAACCTATTTTCTTTGTGTGTTTTATTTTTATTTGATTGATGAGTTTATTTTTCACAACTAATCAATTTTGCAGGCTTGTTTGTTTTCTATTAAAGGTACTCTCCACGATTTTTATTACTTTGTTTTTCATTGTTTACATTGAGGACAATGTAAATTTTAAGTTGGGGGGAGGGAATTTTGGTGTTGTAAAAAAAAAATAAAAAAAAATAGGACTTTGTTTTCCATTGTTTACATTTAGGATCACTACTGTTAGAGTCATTGTTCCTAATTGTTAAACCCCAACCAATATGACTTTTCTATAAATATCATGGCTATTCCTCCCTAAAACCCTCATCTCTGCAACGTGAATGGGTTTTTCACTTTCATGCTCCCATGGTACCTAGTCGTCATTCCACTCATCTTCTGGATGTTAGAATATTGTGTACATGAGGAGATTCCAATTATGCTAGTGGTCCCATTTTTGGTCTTTTTTGAAATCTTGCCATGTTATTTGTTGCTGGTGTACGTTTTGTATTTTCGATAATTATTTTTTTTTATTTTGATTTGTCTGTTTAGAAGTTGTGCTACGTATTCCAGTGTGTTATCTATTTATGAATAGTATTTTGTTGTGTTCATTCATTTTGTGTGCTATTTTATCTGTTTGTTCTTTGAGTTTAGCAAATAAAACCATCTTCATTCTAGTAGCAGCAACAATAAAAACCAAAAAAAAACAAAAAAACAACAACAAAAACAAAAAAACAAAAAACAAAAAAAAAAACAAAAAAACAAAAAAACAAAAAAAAAAAAAAAAAAAAAAAAAAGAGAGAGAGGGAGAGAGAGAAAAAAGAGAAATGCTACTCCATAGTAGTATTCTGAGAAGGATTGTGAGAATCAACACTAGGTTCTCTCTGAACCCTATCCCAGAGTCTTTCAAGTTGCCCCCGAATTTGATCTTCGAGCCCTTCTAGCTCCACAACTCTAGGTTCAAGACCCCTAGCATAGGAGTCCACCAGTCTTTTCAGTTCTCTGTTCTCTGCTCTCAAGATCCTCATCCTCCGATGGGACCCAGTAAGTAGTTGCTGAAGGTTTAGTACTTGATCTCTTAACCCTTGCACTTCCATAGTCCTAGCGCGCAAACGCCGAGCCATGTTAGAGGTGACTGTAGCAGCTTGGACACTTAGAACCATAGAATCTCTCATAACATCCATATCAAACCTTTCATTTGGAATCCTCTCGTCACGAGGAGTAATGAGTTTTGCAGCCACTGATGTGGCATTTGCAAAATTATATATAAGGGAATCATTGACCTTGATAGGTTAGTATTGGGAGTTTAAGAATATTGGTTGCCAAACTTCTGGTTGTGGCACCACATTCAGGTCAAGGCGATTGTGGGAAGTAGAAGATGAAGCCATGAGATTAGTAAGAGGGAGGTTTAGAGAAAGTGAGGCTTTTGAGGATTGAAGGATTGAAGGAGAGTTTTTGAATTCCTGTAGTCGATCTTTGGTTTTTAAAACTCACCCAACAAGAGTCAAAAAGCAGGGTTCAATGATCGATGCACTGTGGGAGAATTCGGCACGCTATCAGACATCAAGGATTAAATAATCCTCTCAATCCTCTCGATACCTGCAATAATCTACCATTACTATTGCTTTATTGATAAACTGGTCACATCTCGATATTGCAGCCCTCCAATTATAGTCAGCAATCAAAGTCTTAGGCGGTCAAGTGAGAGAGTAGGTTTTCAGGTTTGGGTTCAAAGGTTTGGGCATACCAAGTCTTGGATGTCCGTATGAGCCCATCAGTCATTATTGGGTCACTGGCCCATTATTCGCCCACCAACAAGAATAGGAGGCCCAAGTGTATTAAAAAAAATTAAAAAAATTAAAAAAAAAATCTAAATGGATGCCTCTAGATCATGATTTTGCATTCAAATAATGTTCATTGAACGACTCTAAATTTTGGATTAGTATCTGTCACACCCATTTTTGTCACCCTAGTTTGAGGTCATCATTTCATGTAGGTTTTTATTTTATTTTTGAATCTAGGCATTTGTATTAAGATTTTATGGCATTGAAGATCATGCATATGAATTTTAGTTTGATTTGGAGAAGGTTTCAATAGTCAAATAGAGATTTTGTGACTTTAAGGGTATTATTGTCTTTTAAGTCATATCTTTCCCATTTGACTTTGAAATGATCTCCAAGTTGTCAATTAGAATTCATATGAGTATATAGAGTCAATATATAGGTTCAATTTGATGAATTAGTGGTTTAAGAACAATTCGGCAAATAACGGTTCAGGTTAGCTAAAAGACCCTTTCTTGGTTCGCTCAAATCGACTCATGTGACCCACTTAATTTTCTCTCATTTAACTTCAATTGGGCCTAATTTTATCCCAAAACATGCTTAAAAAGATTGAATTTTGATTTGGAAAGCATTTGGCTTAACCTTGTGTGCAAACTCTAGCTTTGCGACAGTGGTGCACCATGGCTAGCCGCCTTTGTAAAACCTAACCATGCACCCATGGTTAAGGATTTTTGTCATAAAATGTTTAAAAATGTGTTCCTCATCAAACCACGGTCGTTTTGGCTTTTATTTCGTCAAAATCGGACTTCATTTAACCCCCGAAAGACTTTCAAAAGGCAAAGGAATCTAATCGAGGTATGCTGACGGGAGCCCTCGGGTGACTGTCCAGGGCCAGACAGTCAGCCGTCCAAGCCCAGACAGTCAGCCGTCCAAGCCCGGACGGTCACCCGAGGGAATCCGTCTTTAAGTGGGATTCTACCTCTTCCTTCCTCTTTTGATGGGTTTCTCTGCCCTTGCAACTTGTTTCCTTCTAAAATTGACTAACTTTGAGTTGTTTGAGCACCAAGAGAGTCTCTAATAGCCCTAGGATCATTATTTAATGAATTAATTTTAGCCATTGGTTTATTAGGTCAGTCCCCTATATAAAGAACATGATATTCAGCACATAAGGGGCCACAAGTGCACTTTATACTTAGAAAGAGAGGGAGCTACGAGATTGGGAGTTGAAGGACATCAAAGAGAGGTTCTCTAACCCTAAGCAAGCAAGAGAAGAGTTATTTCAAAGGCAAGAGAAGTTCTACAAGAGGTAAGTCATCCTTTCAATTGCTGAAATTAGGGTTTCTTCTTCTTCTTCTCCTTCTTCTTCTATGATAGTTCTAATGCATGTAGTAGCTCTACATATTGATTGAATCCAATGCTTTTGTGATGTTATATGTATGATTTTAAGGTTATTCATGGGTTAATATGCTTGATAGTCCTTAGTCACCTAGGGTTTTGAAAGCGTTATCCTTTTTATTCTTTCAAGTCATGCATGTTTCATATAGCCTATTTGCTATGATTATTTTGTTTTTTCTTTATCATGGTTAGTTTATATATGTGATTTGGAGTTAAACCATGTTAGGTTTTGCATTCATATGATTTATTATCTAGGGTTTTTGGAGAGTTTATCCTTTTCTAAGGATAATTATCCTTTGTAGAGGGTAGGGTTTTGCATGAGGGTATTCGGGAATGTGCTTAAGCATGAAATCTTTTCTACTATGTTCTTAAGTATATATTTTATGTAAGATATATTGATAGACCCTTCATACGATGTGATTTCTACGTAAAATTATCTTAGGATAATTTTATTTAAGAAAGCTCGCCGTAAGAAGGCCTATTTTCATGTTTTACATAAAATATCATACTTTTGAATTGAGTTAGCTTTGTTTGCATGCTTAATGATATTATTTGATATTCTCATGATTATTGTAGAGTCTTTTGCATATTTTTCTTAGTTTTGTGCATGTAGACTAGGTCATTGCATGTAGGAACATACTAGGGTTTCTTGTTTCCTTTTAATTATTGCTTTTGTATGATTATTAGGATAATTTTGGGACTTTTAGTATTCTGTCCAGATTAGTATTTTGTTATTTTTTCATGGTTTTGAGCACGTGTAAGGGTGCAAACATGTGCAATAATTGCCTTATTGCAAATAAAGTTTGTTATTGCTTAAGCTTGCTATTGCTGGGAGAAAATTGCACAAGGTAAGTAGGGTATGAAGTACCCTAATTCACTTTTCTTAATCTTTCTTTTCTCTTCTCCCTCCTAGGGTTATTTTCTAATAGAGGGATATGGTGAATTCTAGGTTTTCTTTCCACCCCTTTTCAAAAGTTTATGTCTTTCATTGAAGTCTTATTAAGAATCATTTGTCTTTGAAAATCTCTATGGAAGGAAACTTAAGCTTTACCATAAGTCACTATTAGGATTTAACCCTATTCTCTTCAAACTACGTGGACTCTGATCCATGTATTTCCATGCATGGTATGTAGGTGCTCAATTGATGTTCAAGTCCGCCTTAGGATACTAAGTATCCTAGGTCTTCTTTTTCTTTTGTCCTTTTATCCATCACATATGATTGCTAGAGGAGTAGGATGGATTTGTGATTGATATGCATGCTGTATTTTATTGATTGATATTGATTTACATGTGATTAAGTTATTAATTTAGCCTAATCAAATTAAGAGACCAACTTGGGCGGTGTGGGTGCCTATGGGCTTTGCCCATAACCTTCCCACATCGTAACTTAGCTCCCGAATCCAATTTTCTGGTTTTAAAGACATCGCCTTTCCTTTTAAAATGGAGTCATGTGGTTTTGGAAATAAAACATTTTTATGGTTTTCCTCTTTTCCTTAAAAAATGAGGTGGCGACTCCTTTTCGTTTGTTGTCTTTTAAACTCATACGTATTTTTTATCTCTCCAAACTCCTTGTGGGCGCCGCGCTTTTTCGTGGGTTCACAGTATCATTCATGAAATTAAACTTTTGAACACACGTCATTAGATTGGCAATTCTAGTTTAGTCCCTCATATTTATGTTTGCATAGAGAATTTATCACTTGTATATCTAATTGCACAATCACATTTGTTCACTTTGTGGGGCTTAAACTCGTTAATCTTTGATGATTTGAATAAACCACAAATAAGTGACCTTGGGATAAATTTCTATTTGAGTACTAGTGGATTGGACTTTGCTAGATTGGTAAAAAAATGTAGTGTTCAACTGTTTAATTTCAATAAATGAGAATTTTTCATTTGAGTTAACAAGATATTATCTAAATGCATAATCATGAACAGCATCTGTGATAATAAAAGATGTTTGTGGGTGTCATCACTGGAAGCCCTCACGAGACTATAACTCGTCCACTAGGGGAAACATAGGGATTTAAAGGCTTATTGCATACGCTAAATGCAATCGCATTACCTGTGAAAATGGACTAGTTAGTTTTTGTTTTATTTTGTTTGTCTTATTTTATTTTGCTTTGCTCGAGGACTAGCAAAGTGTAAGTTGGGGGGTATTTGATAAGCACAAAATATTCATTGAAACTACTCCCTAATTTATATTTTCTAGTTATTTTATTATATTTAATTTGGTGTGTTTAAAGTGTTTTTGATTTATTGCAGGGCCGTTGAGTTTGCACCAAAAAAGACGACAATCAGGACTACTTAAACTAATAAATGCAACTTGAAGTGGGTTTCTCACTTGCCTAAAATTTCATGGAGCTGCAACAAGAGTTGGGTCAACAAATTTGAAGATTTGAGCAGCTGAAATTCAAAGTTAAGCAAAGAAATCCATAATCCCAAATTCAGCAGCAAATCTGGACAGATTGATCAAGTTTTGGTAATCTGGCCATAACTTATGATTTCCATATCCGATTTGGGTGAAATTGGTGGCTCTGGAAAGAAGACTTAAAGGACTACAATTGTTTAGTTTATGGAATTTCCTGATTCAAACGTTTTCTAAGTAAAAAATGAGCTGGAAGTGGACTTATTTGCAAAAATCTGAATCTGGGAGAATTTGTCAAAGTGAGAACATGGGCAACCAATAATTCAAAGAAAGGGGGCATTGCTTTTGACTTATGGGATTAGCTGGATCCTTTCCCCATCTCCTATAATACTAAGGGAATTCACATAACAAGGGGAAAAGGGGAGGTACAAAGACAGCTAAGGGGAGAAACTAGTTCTTGGTTTTCTACATGGCCAACTAATCTTTGTCTTAGGGTGGAGATGAAACCCTAATCAAGTATTGTATATTTTATTATATTGTGTTATGGATTTGATTATTTGTATATGAGGATTTCATAACTAGGAGGATTGTATTATTGATACAATTGGTTTTAGTGTTTTTATCTCAAATTGTGTTTAATTTTTGTGATTTTAAATACAATGGTTATTGAATGGTTTTCACTGTATATATATATATTTGAAGATTAAGATGATTCATGCTTAGACAAGATGAGTCGTGCTCACAAATTAGTTTAGAGTAGAGTAGATGAGACGGTTCATGCTATATCTTTGATGAGTTATGCCTAATTTACAAATATATGAACCTTTTTTGATGATGTCATTGGGCTTTTAGCTACAATGAGTCTTGCTCATACCAAATAATAACTTTTTGAAACACGTTACAATAAGAGCATTTTTATACAAGATTAGTGGTGGATTCGAGACCCTAAGTATTTCTTTTCTTGAAGAAAATATACATTTATTTTGCTTGCATTACATAGAGTTCAAAATTACAAAAATCATCTTTTTGAATTATTTTAGTATTCAGTTTTCAAAATTAAAATAATCCTAGTACAGTCCTTGTGGTACGACACCTGTACTACCACTATATACAAATTTTTGCATCCTATGGGTAATTGATTTTGACACGATCAGTTATCAATTACCCAAAATTCCATTTCAAGATTTATTCCATAAATCCTCTATACACATATTCTAAATTCCAAGAATAACGACACTATGATAATATATACCATATTATCATGTCCATAGTTTAAACCTATGTAAATTGCACCTACCTCCATGAAATGTGTAGAAAATGCAACCTTAGATGTTGTGGGTATGAAATCCAGCCCTAGGATGAACATGCAAGCTCCCAATCCAAGTCCTAACTCCCAAATGACTTGGTTAATGAAGATAATGGAGGTACCAACTCCAAATCACCACCAAAACTCCCCAATATGCATGAATAAAACCCAAAAAATATAAGAATGAGATAATAACCCAAAATAAATTATAAACCTTAGCTCTAAAATGTGAGAAAATACCTCCAAAAATGCAAAAGGAGTTGATGAGAATGAAAATCCATGCCAAAACCCATGAAATCTAAGCTCAAGCCACCATGAGCAAGCTCCAAGCTTCACCAAAAGGTTGGAGGAGATGAATCTACCCATGATAATGCATTCCCAAGCATCAACGTGAGGTGAGAGAGTGAGAAATCCAAATCCACAAACATACATGCGTAGATCGGGCCAAAATACGCTAGATCTAAGGTCACGAGCATCGGATCAAGGTTGCCATACTCCGGCGAGCCGCCATTGAGCCTCTGCCCCCCTTTCTCCTTCTCTTCTCCTCTCTCTCTCTCTCTCTTGAACCAAAAAGACCAGATCTGGTCTTTAAAATCGTGGTTGAAGGGTTTTTAAAAGGGGTGAGGGGTACATGCGTCATTTGACGCATTTTAAAAAAACAAATTGCATTTCTGCTATACCCTGATCGATCGGGGTCTGAGGCCCAATCGATCAAACCATGGCAGAGCCCAATTGGCTTATCCTACATACCTCCAATCAATCGGCCTCAAGGCCCGATCGATTGGCCTATACCAAAAAAGCCCAATAACAAATGCAAATGTGTATAAACCCCTACAGCATTGACCACTACCTTATTTTCATTAAAAACATTTAAGTAATCTTTAAGTTATTTAATGAAAATAAGCAAACAATCCCCTATTTGAATCCAAATAAAATATCAGAAAAATCAAATTCCCAATATTTCAAAATCTCATTTTCAAGTTTTAATGCAAAATCTATCTCCCGACAAATTTTCCTAAAACAAACATATGAGGAAACCAATCCAAACATGCTAATAAAATCCCATAAAATCATCAATGTCTTATAATATTACAAACTTCCATTACCGCAAAAAATTATCTTTAAAAATGAAGTTTTACAAAAATTCATTTTTCCCCAACACTTAGCCAAATTTCAGCAGCTTAAACCCTAAAGTTGCAAATAAGGCCAAACGCACACTTAAAATACTTGATGAATAAAAGCAAGCATGAAAAAACATCCAATATCATAATATCATACACATGTATTACCCACACATGAGGTCATCTGACAAATCATTAAATTAACTATGTTAACCATATATTAAACCCTTAATACCATATTTAGAAATTACGAGTGTTACAGTAGGGTCCGAGAGCATTAGTCCTAATCTATTCATGCCACATCATGAACCTTTTTTGGGAAACTATGAAGAGAAATCCACAAACATTTCTTACAATAAAATAAAATAAAAAATAAGATAGAATTGAACTCACATTATCCACACCATAATTGCCCCAAGTTATTAATAGGCCAAGACTATATATATATATATATATATATATATATATATAGATGTTTCTAATGTGTTTTTCTTTGGCCCCTATACTGGAGGGGTCAATTTTGATTTTTGAGTACTTGAAATGAATAAACCAAAGGGAAAGCAAAAAATTGGCCTTCCCTTGATTAGATAAGATAGTAGGGAATTCTTGTTCACATATGCGTAGGTGCTATTGCTGTAATCATAGAGTAAGTCTAATGCAATGGTATAGCGAGACTAAGAGTCACATCTTTAATCCGTCATTAAAATTTTGAATCCACAAGTTTCCTCGAGTCCATAGGGAGAGATAAAGAGAAATTCTTTAATATTCGGTTAACAAGGCTAAATCTGCCTTGGGGCTTACAGCCTTGACTAAGAAAACTAACCCCAATTTTTGTAGGACACAAAATATGTAGAAAATATAAATAAATAAAAAAATACACAAAAAATAGTACAAATTAGTTACGAAAACTTCTAATATTAAGGCCTATAATAAAGGTATAATTGACGGTAAACAAACTTGACTTCTACATCTGAAATTATTATTAGACCTGTTAATAGATCGGATTTTGATTCGAATCATCCGTTAGTCAGCAAATCAAATATGGATATTACCTAATCCGGTTCGATAATTCTGATCTGATAAATTAAATAATATGGTAGATTATACATTTTACTAATTGTTAGTTTACCACAGATCTATGGTTTTTATAAACACTATATAGTAAAAATGTTGAAATTTATTCTCAAATTAAAAATATGTTTCTTATGATTATAAAATTTTATAAAAGCTCTCTCTTTCTCTTTGAAATTCATGCCTATTTTTTGTTAGCTATACATTTTGCAAGATTATCGGTCAGGTCAAAAATCTAAAACTAACATATTCAAATATGGATTTATAAACACCACTCATCATGACGGTTCATGCCGGTTAACTAAAAATAACTCAGTCTAAGCAGTTTGTGGTAGTTTGTTAGCATAACCGACCCAATGGAAGAACCGAACCGGTGATCTAACCAGTTCACTGATTTACCAATCCGGTTTAGATTTGATAACTATGCTTAAAGTTCAGCAAACTCGATTTCACTCGACTCATTTGTAGTCCTAATGTTCTATTGACAAATTATATTTTGTCATTGCCTAGTGAAAGAATAACTTAGAAACTGAAGCCCAAACAAGCTTGGGCTTATAGATATGAGCGAAGGCCATCGAAGCAGGTGGCTCAAATTGACTAAGGGTGCATTTGAAGTAGTTTAAATATTCCTTGGGAATTGAATTGGCCCATCATGATTGGCCCATTATATAAAATGACGGCAAGCTTTACAAATGGGACTGAAAATTTGAAATGGTGTGATTTCAAGAAATTTAAAAGTTGATCATTAATATTTATTAGTCATTTGTGGTGATAGTTTAAAGTTTTCTTTAATGGACCCATTTTAGACGATGGATTGTAGCTATAAATATTGGGAAGAAATTCAATTTCCATCAAACATCTAAATAATATATTGGATTTCCTTCGTCCCACGAAGTCATTTTTGTTACTTTTTTCTATTCCAAAATGTTTGTCTATTTTGAAAAGTCAAACTATACATTTGCTTAACTTTTTTACACCCTTTGTTCCGTCAAAAAATACATTTTTTATATCTTGTTGAGTTGTAGTGAAGAAGGGTAGTTTTGAAAAAAAAAATTTAGTTAATGCATTAATTATTTTTGAATCCAATGGGAAAAAAAATGGGAATCGAAAAACTTTGTTATGATTGAACAACCTTACGGATGCCAAACTAACCTGACTACTCTGCACCAAACGTGTGTGTATTATTATCGATGAGAAACCAAGGGAAAACTTTTTTTTTTTTTTTTTCCTTTTTTTGGGGGTTAAAATGTTAATTAGATCGAAATTGGAAATTGGAAATTAGTGCATGCGTATGCACGAGAGTGAGCGTTTGTTGGAGGAATCGAGGACAAAATAGTAGTAAATGTGGCTGTCTGGCTGATTCATTTCATGGCATCCAAGCCCAACTCTCTTTTCAACCATGGAGTTGGTTAAATTAACACGAGGGATTATTTTGAACTTCTCAAAATTTTATGAAAAATATAAGTTCTTATGAAAACTGGTCGCATTGTCTACTAGAAAATATCATTTTAAACATTTTTGTAGAATACAGTTTTCCCAAAATATGTTGTTTAAGTAGAATTTTCGGCCATTTCCATGCAATCTCTGTTTTTGTAAAAATGAAATATAGATTATAAGTGACAAAAAAAAAAAAAATTATTTAAACGACAGATTTTAAAAAAACTTTCTTCTACAAACTTATTCAAAATGATGTTTTCTAATAGCCAACACGATTGGTTTTCATGAAAATCTTTTATATTTTTCATAATTTTTTTAACAGTATTTTTCATGAAATTTTAAGAAACTTAAAACAAATAGGATATAAAAAAACAAGTCTTGAAGTGCCAATAAAGACCCACAATTGACATTTCCGCTAAATGTCTACTACTCCATTCTTAGGATCCAATGTACTTGATCTGGGCTTGATCTTAGAGAATTGCTACGGAGGACCACTAAAGCAAAGCCCATTGTATTTCATTACTGAAGTACTCTATCAGAGATGTGAAAGCTGAGTTTAAAGCATTGGTTGATGCCCTCATTAATGATGACATCACTTAGCCTAGGTGGTTAAAGCCTACTGGCAGCACCAATGGCATGGTAGCCTAGTAGTATTTGCCTCACTTGTTAATTAATTGATCTTTAATTTAAATTAATTAATGAAGAAACATTGACATTAATACCCATTTGTTGTATATATTAAAAAAAAAAAAAAAAAAAAAAAGAGGAAAAAAGGCTTCGTTGGCAGGATGAGAGGTTTATAAAGGTCTTCATTCTAACTCTCACTACTATCTTACCATCACCGACCAAAATAAATAGGGAAATTTTTGTCTTACAACATACATAGAAAAGTTCTTGCCACAGAAATTATTATCACACCAGCAAATTAAATTGACTACTTTTAATATGTACTTCCAAATTAAAAGAAACTTCTTATTCAGGACAAACTGCGATCCTCGCAGATTTTTCCACCTGGTGTGCTAGCCCCTAAATAGTTGCTACAAAATCGAGGGCGAAAGCGAGATCTAGCTGCGGATTATCATTGTTAAGGGTAGAAAACCCATGCCATGATAGGACTTTCTTTCAAATTAATTTACTCCTTGATAGTT
This sequence comes from Liquidambar formosana, assembly GCA_039720395.1. Classification (NCBI taxonomy): domain Eukaryota; kingdom Viridiplantae; phylum Streptophyta; class Magnoliopsida; order Saxifragales; family Altingiaceae; genus Liquidambar; species Liquidambar formosana. Next base: position 19,181,427 of record CM077831.1, on the reverse strand, counting down.
TGAACTTGAAAAAATTACTTAAAACACTAAAAGAAGCATTAAGGTATTTGGAAGGGGGGAAAAAATCAAAAAAGGAAAAAAACAAATAAAAAAGAAGAGAGAGAGGGGGGGGGGGGGGGGGGGGGGGGGGGGGGCTACTCTATTATATACGAATTTTGGATAACAAACCAATTAAGCAAATTCTTTTATACAAAGACAAATTCCCTAGAATGTGCTCATGTCAAACCATGCCGTCTGTATCTTACTACCCACTGGATCATCATTACTGACTAATAGAGTGGCCATTATGTCAGCTGCTTCATTTGCCTTAAATTGATACATAACATTGTATATATATGGATTCGGTCGTGGAAAAGTTGTTTAGTGGTTTGATTTCTTTTTGTTTTCCTTAAGCCGTTTAAGACGGTCTAGTACTTTATAAAACATCCCCCCAGTTTAGTCACATAGGAATCGACTCAACGGATTGGAATAGGCATATTAATATATAATACGCTTAGATATCAGTAAAGTAGTAGCAAATTACCAAAGGGCAATCTTGACTATGTTGGGAAAGCCCTCCTTTTTTTCTTTCTTTTCCTTTTTTCTTGTCCATTCTAGAATGGGGGCATATGGGCATCTATCTCAAGATATATTTGCATTCATGTAAGTTGCTATGAAATACAACAGATGTACACAAAGCAACCAAACCTATAGCATTGTTGGGTTAATCTTGACTGCCTTCTTAATTGAATATTATATACGTGTGTATAAGCGCAATCCATATATTGACTTAGTATTTTTTTTTTTTTATTATTATTTATCCCAAGTTGCTTAGTTATTCAATTTTTTAATGAGTTATTTAAAAGTGAATACGCAGACTTGGAATTACAAAACTCTCTCTAGTCTTTTAGTAGGTGGACATGTTGATTGCAATCATTTTGATCTCTCTGCTCTTTGTTAAAATACTGGTCTTTCTTTAGTCTTATCAATTCTTAATACCTGTCAAATGGCAATTTTGCAAGAAAAGAAGAAATATAATTCTTCTAGGTGAGAACTTTTAGAATGTTAATTATAAAGATCCACATAAGTCCTAATTCCTCAAAATTATCATTATATTTAGCACACTGTCATTGAAGACAACTTTTTTTATATGGATATATATCACACCAATGCACAATAGCAATCTATATTCAAATACTTAAAAATTACCTTTTTGAAGTCCCATCTAATAAATGGTTACTATTGAAATCTTAAAATTGTTGTGGAAGGTTCCGAAAGATAATCAGCACTTCCAAATAGGTAGGAACATAAATTTTTTAAGTTCATATGTACTATATATATATATATATATTCCATTGCATTTATAGTTATTAGTTAGTCACTTGTACTGAGCTTGATATAAGAGTCCATTTATTTAAACAGAAGGAGTTTTTTATTTTTGGTGGTTTAAGAAGGATTAGGAGAAGAAGAAAAACACTTGAACCTAAAGCATGAATAGCAGAAATCATGGGAATTAGGTTTTCTTTTCTATTTAACATATATTCAAGTACCGTCTCTTTGTGGCTGAACATGACCCAAGAGCTGCTACAAGGATGCTAATTTCTTGCTTAATGAATTTTTTAAGGCAAACCATTTCAACGGGGTTTGAAACTTAGTTCCCCGTTGATAACGCGCCGTTGCCTCCACAAAAGGCTCATAGAAAAGTAGGGCACAATCTAGGGTTTTAACATAAAAAACACCTTCCATCTTCCAATCAATGTAAAAATAAACCGTTGACATAACCCTAGCCAATCGCGCTAGCATTTCATTTGAAAGAGGTCGAACAAGCAGGTGAAGGGACGACTTAAAATGATTCCAAACCGATCGCTCTCCATCACATGGCAACCTCAATTTGGTCGGTTGTTTAGTTTTTAAAATATTCCCAATGCTCGATGAATCTTTGATTATTTTAATCCTCAATTTGAAATCTTTCAATGGTCTTCCACGGAGGATAAGAAATAAGGTGCAACAATCTCAAGCCACTTTGAATGAAAATTAAAGCAGCTTCCGAGAAAGTGAGAACATGCAACCTTATGCTAGATTCGAAGCCATAGTTGCCTGTCACATGGAAGCAATAGTGATTTTTCTTTCGAAGTGGTCCATACGTACCTTCCTTGGATTAGCTTCACTGATATAATTGTTTATTTGGACAAGGTAATGGGTTTGCATTGTTTAATTAAAAGGGAGTTGATTAAGATAAGAATCATTAAATTATTGTTGCACAAGCACCAGAGCTGCAACAGTTGTCTAAGCTTTTCATCAATCTCTTCTCTCCAAAGGGAAGACTCTGTCTTCCTTGAAGACCTAACTTCTAATTTTCACATTATTCAAAATATGGGGTCATTTTTTAAGGGTTTGTTATGATAGACCCGTGAACTCAACGTTGTTTACGATTGGGTGCTCAAGACTCGTGGATCCCAGAGTACATCTTGGTCTCAAAACCAACTTTAGAATAACTCAACGCCTTGGAATAGCATTGGTGAAGACCTAGCAATTTAGGGACGTGATTAGAAGTAACTTCATCAAAATGAATTTTAAAAATCACTAGGAATGATGTACACTAGCTAAGGAAAAAAAATTGAAGGCACATTTTAATAGTTTAATCAATAATTGCTTGTCTTTCAACATTCAAAACATTCCCTCATGGCTTCTCACAAATGTAATATTTGCATGCAATATATATATAAAATTAAATAAAAGTTCAGTGTACAAACTTATAAAGTCAGAAGCTACTCCTTGAAGTTGGGTCTAAGCAAAACCTAACCCAATGAAGAAAGAGTCTGAATTTGAGAATGCATATACTTATTAATGCATATCCAACAAATTATCTAAGAAAAGTTTAGAACATCCTCCATTGAAGGTTCATTTTGTGCTAAAAAAAACCTATTAACCATGTCCCATATTTCAGATGCTGAAATTTGAATGTTGGTCATTCCATCAAACATGAAAGGCAGGATCCATGTACCCAAAAAAGAAAAAAAAAAAAAAAAAAAAAAAAAAAACAGACTTCACCAAATTATATATCAATTTTGAACCATTTATTAATTTGGCAGGTCGATCAACCTTTCAAACTGCCATAGCCAGATAGTCTATCAATTAATGAAAGCCTGCACTACACAATGCAAACACTTGGGAGTAGAACAAAATTTTATGATACGATGATATGATGATCAAATTAATTGTTACATTAATTGTGTTTTACTTCGAAGTATAAACATATAATGGATAACAAGGAAGAATGAGGTTGTGAAATGAGGAAGGGTGATAAAAGTGATTTTAAAAAATGAAAAAGAAAAAGAAAGATATAAGGGACATATATGCATATATATCTAATAAATACATAGGTGAATAGTGAGAATTTTGAAGAGTAACTATATTGGCGAGGTGATGAAGAAGACTTAGATTTGAGAACCTCGGAGGAGAGAGGTGGTGGGGGCAGCGTTGACTGGCCGTGAAAACGATGCATGGTTGGTTGCACTAATTATCATCACTATATTCATTAATTTCGTCATTTGATACTCCTTTCTTTGTTTGCTTGTAGAGAGAGAGAGATCCCATGGTTTGTTGTATTATTTCTTCCACCAAATTATATTTTATATTTCTTATTATATATTCGTTTTCTATGTTTGCTTGTCTTGAGAGAGAAAGAGAGAGAGGCAGAGAGAGGGTGAATCAGATGAGAGGGACGAAAGAGACATGACGACCAGAAGAAGGCGGACCCTATCATTTAGATTCTCCTTCATCCGTTCACCTACCCTACGCTATATATTGTTTTATGTATTAACTCTCTCTCTCTCTCTCTCTCTCTCTCTCTGCAAGCTTACGATAAGCTTAAAAGAAGTGCTACAATAACAACGACCATGCATTCGTTTGTAGAAAGGGTTTGGCTGCTTTGAAGTCGCATAGTTAAACGGCCAATGAAAGTTTATCTTCTGAATTAAGGGAGCTAAATCATGCCCCACATCCACCTTGTTTATATTCTCTTTCCTTCGGCCATGAAAGAGTTGAATTTGCATGGGTTATTGATCGATGAAGCAAATGTATTAAATTTTCCCAACAGTTTGTATAGCCACCCTTCTTTCAATGCATGATCACAATTAATTTGCAGCTTGTTGCCCTTGAAACAATAGCTGGCCTTTAAACCCCAACCCCCCCCCCCCCCCCCCCCCACCCATCTCTTTTTTTTTTTTTTTTTTTTTTTTTTTTTGAAGTGCAAGCACATTAATGCACCATGCATGTGGTTAAAGCCATAAAACCCCAAGGCTATGTTTGGTATACCGAATAAATCGGATATGATAAACATATAAATCATTTTCATGTGTTTTGTGTAATTTTCAAATAAATGATTTACTATCCATAGGATAGTTATATCCTCCATATATGGGATATAATAAACCTGCCAAGGAAGGTGACATATTTTTATCATAAGATACTCTCTCATTTAAAAATAATAATGGGATAGAACATTATCCAAAAAACCATCTTCCCCACTTCAAACGAAGAAATCAAAGATTTTTTGTTCATCCAATAATCCTATTCTATCCAACCTTTTAATCCAGCATACCAAACATAGCATAAGGGTATGTTTGGTTGATAGGCAGAGAATACCATATTTGGGATTATCATATTACCATAGAATGAGAATGCCTTATCACATAACTCATGCCAATGTTTGATAGGTTGGGAATGGGTACGTAATAGGATTCCTCTAAGCATTCCCAATAACTTGTTTGCTTGGGTAAGGATCATGATTCCTTATATTATGAGATTCCAATACTACCCAATTAAATGAGAAAGGTAAGTTAACCTCTCTCTCTCTCTCTCTCACCACCGTCATTTCTAGCTCCTTTGGCGAATGCACGCAGAGTGTGAATGGTAATGTCTTTTCTATCAATACTTTTTTTCCTTTTTTAGTAATAAGAATGTCAAATATATCTAAAGCTACCTTATCACAACATGAAACGAGATTAAAGATGCCAATGGGGTGGGTTTTTCCAGGACCCTGTCTCACGTCACCTCTATTGGAAAAGGTTTGGGATAAGATGTAGTGGAGTTGGGACGGGTTTGGGGACTTTTTAAAAAACCCGTTAGAGTTTAGGATGGGGTTGGGATTTTCTATAAAAACCCATCCCAAACCTATCCTGATTAAGTTCATGTTTTTTTTATCAAATATATAGGATGATCAAGTAAGCACGTGTTGATATAACTTATATCAACACCTGCATTGGAAGTTGTACCTTGTGCATGAGTAAGATATGAGGTACATTAGACCAATGTAAAGGGTACAACTCCCAATACATGATGCTGATATAACTTATATCAACACATGCTGATGGAAACATAACCGTATATATATGGGAAGGGTTCTGTTGACATCTTGTGTAAAAAATTTTACACTTACACTTGTTAATATCATTTTTTATAGACATCATATTTCACCAATTCAATTGTTGGATAACATATTTATGTCATTTACGTCATGCATACCAAAGTTTAAATTAATCGGCCGAAGATTAGGAGCTATGTCATCTATAAAGTGCTCGAAATTAAAGTTTTATTTATTAAAAGAAATGTAAGTTTACTAATCAAATACTTCATAATATTTGATGAACTTGAAATTTGGCATGCATGACATACATGATAAGAATATGTAATCCAACAGTTGGATTGACGAAATATGATTTCTATAAAAAAAGATATTGATGAATATAAGTATAAAAAGTTTTACACCAAGTATCAACAAAACCCTCTCCAACCTATATATATATATATATATATATATATAGTTGTTATAATATGAAAACTTTTTCTTGTTACAATGTATTTTATTGATCTTTATTTAGGGCTTTTCAAATTGAAAGTAGTTTCATGAATCTAATTAATAAATTTGGAAAAGTTCTCATTATAAATATAGAAAATTAAAAATATTCATTTTTCAATTTTTTTTAAAGGAAATCTAGGTTACCAGACATAATGAGTTATTCGTCTCACTCTATCTCATCCGACCAAGTATAAATGGGATGAGAATTTGATGTCAAACCTGAAGTGGGTTTGGACATAGTAATTTTCATTAGGGGTGGGGTTGGGGTTGGGCTCTCATCTCAAACCCGCGCCGTTGACATCCTTAAACGAGTTCGTTCTTAAAAGGAATGAGAAGTAACATTAAACTAACAAACCATTGTTTTATATCCCAAAATTTTACAGAGTATATATATGAGGAAAAAAGAAGTGAGTAGCTAAGTGAATTTTACAAGTTCAACCCACCTCATCCCCAGCTATAAATGCGCGTGACATGGTCAAGGGTAGAGAAGGGGTGGAGACACTGTTGGCCAGCATTCCCCCAATGAACTTCTTGTACTCCGTACTCCTACTCCTACATAATGAGAGAGGAGGGGGAGTGGAGGTGGTTCACAGGGATGTGAATACTCGCTAGCTAGCTCTGTCCCAAAAAGATATGCAAGGTTTGATACAAAACACAATTAATGCATTGACTAATTTTTTTTCCAAAAATACCCTTCCTTACTATAACTCTACCCAAAAAAAAAAAAAAAAAAAAAAAAAAAAATGAAAGAAGAAGAAGAAAGAAAGAAAGTAATTCTTGATAGAAAAAGGGTATTATAAGAAAGTTAAGCAAATTTATGATTAACTTTTCAAAGTGCACAAACATTCTAAGACAAATAATAACAAAAATGACCTATCTTTGTAGGATAGAAAGAGTATCATTTTTACATTTTTTTTTTTTTTTTGTTTTCTTGTTTTTTCTAGAAGTATGATACAAACATTGGTAGCTTCACCCAATGTTCATAGTTGACAAGATTCTCCGACCAAAACAATTCTACTAATGACCCATCTTAATTTCCTCCCCAACCCCCCCCCCCCCCCCCCCCCCCCCCCACCCCCCCTCTCTCCTTTCTTTTAATGCAACAAAGTAAAATACAAGGAACTTGTCTTAATAACAAATTAAAGTTGCAAGAAAATATTAGTCTCAACATTTCGGTAATCATTTTCCTTCCCCCCCCCCACCCCCCCCCCCCCCCCACACACACACACACACACACATTGCAGGATGGGTTTTAAAGAAAATACTTTCTAATGAAAAATAATGATATAGCTCAATTTTTCTGCAACAACCAATTCACATACATTACTCCAAAAATAAGTTCTTTAAGTTTTAAAACCACAATAGAATCCTTAAAAAAAATAAATAAATATTAGCACTACAATAGAATTTTTAATAAAGTTTATATATACCCTAAACTCTCCATATGGGACCTAACACCTTTCTATTAGTTTAGCTAAACGATGTTATTTAATCTACTATAAAAATAAAATTTAAAAAAAATTATAACACTCAATCTTGGACTAACTACTGCGACGTGGCATGATAGCAATGGATGTTGCAGGAATTGCAAAGCAAGCAATTGCAGAGAATATATATATATATATATATAGGGGTGACATCACTTCCGTTCGAAGCTACTTCCCTCCTTCAGTCTCCGGAAGGAAATTGGCACTTGAATGAAAAGCAAACAAGAAGTGACAGAGGGGAGATATCTTCACCGGCAAGGGACTATTCCGTCGGTGAAACCAAATGGGTACGTTTGGTGCGAAGTACGCATAAGGCATGCACGTGCGCATGCGTTGGATGCTTACGTAAGATCATTCCAAATTTGGGCAAAAGATCCAACCATACGTGACGTCTCGTAACAGTACATAGTGGAAGGTTGACCATTACCATGCATGATGATGAAGTCAACCTAACAAAGGGTTCTCATCATTTAATTCTACAAATTATTGAATTCCTCTTATACATCCAACTTTGAAAGTACAGTATTTTGCTTGATTACCAACAAGTATGTAGAAATCTCCTCCTGCTGTCCACTCACCTTGCTCCACATGTCCATGATCACCACTTGTGGATACGTACATACTTCATACTTACAAGGACTTCAGCACATAGTATAACGAATCAACATGTATTGATATAAATTATATATATCAGTTCTCGTATGCGTCAAGGTTTGTACCTCATGCATTGATAGATTATGGGGTACATGATGATAAGAGAATAATAGAGGAAAAAAAAAGGATTTTTCATGATAAATATAAGAAAAAAGTTGTGAACTTTTTTGGTAATCCACATGAAATATTTTTTTTTAAAAAAAAACTGAAATTAAAAATCTCCATTTTCAAATTAGTTATAGGTAGATAAGGAGGAAAATAGAGTGAATAACATATGTTAATATAGAAGCTTGTAAAGAAGCCCCCAAGCTTGTAAAGAATCTCCATTTGCCATTAGTCTTGCTGATCAGGACGTTTGGGTTGAAGAACCCCCAAGCTGGTTGATACCAGATCTTATGGAGGATAGTCCTCATGTGATGTACTAATTTCCATTTCATTCTAATAAATTCTATCGTTTCTGACAAAAAAAAATATATATATATATATATAGAAGCTTGTAAAGAAGAAGGGAATATCACTCCTCACATTAAGACATTAATAGAAAAATTAATCGAGACATTTGTGTAATTTATTTATATTAATTTGATTGAGACTTTCTATTATAAAAATGGTAATAAACATATGCCCCTATGACTTGCCTCTTAAAAAAATTTAGAGAGGAAACTTTAAAGGGAAATGTTATGTATAGTATCTTATATGTAGTACCAAAATACAGCATCTTATGTATGTGGTATTATATGTATGAACTAAAACTTTAGTAACATATCTCTTTTTTCCTAATGTGGACGTACTGGGTGCTGCACGAAGTGCTATACGAATGGTGCTTCGTATCGCACCGCCCAACTTAAAAACACAAGAAGATTGTCATGTATATATATTAAATTTATTAGATTTGCAGAGTTAAGATACAACTCAATATGTGACAAAACTGGAAGCTTTCCTGAATTATTATTTTGTAGCTCGAGGGTTTAGGTAAGTCAACTTTTCAAATATTCTTAGAATTGATTATGAATTTCTTGAACCATTTTTTTTTTTTTTTCCAAATTCCACAATTCTTCATCCAATTTTGTGAATTAATAAAAGTATTAAAACAATTAACATTTATTTTGAACTTTTAGGTCCAAATTTAGGAAACGAGAAAAACGAAGGACAAGTACTTTGATTTAGACAATTGAATCCGACCCCAATCTGCCATAGTTTCTGAATATATAATTTTATTTATATATAATTTAGAAGCCATGGTTGGGACATGCTTGACTAAAATTACTCTTAAAATTTTAAATGAAGCAAGTGATCAAATTTAACCACTTTTCATTTAAATTTTAATCAGTTGGATAGATTCATAATGTGCCTAATGTTGTTTTAGAGGCTAAAATATTGTGAGATTAAAAGTGGCTTTAGGTAAGGCAATGATCGAGGGTTTCCTTGTGATAGCCTTGCCAAATTAAGTTAGAAAATTGCTGAAATTATTAATTTTTAGAGGGTGGTCAAGTGTATCAGCACATGTTCATTTGATTGAGATTGACTTATCTCTCATTCAGCCACTTTAATTTGTTTAGTAATATTGTGTCAATGATAAGATTATAAATTAACAGAAAAATAAGCTATTTTTAATCTTTAAAATGGAAACGTTTCATTAATCAAGCAATAAATTCCGGTAGAATATTTATCCGTAAATGTAACACCACTCAATAAGTTATTACTTCTAGGTGATACGAGGATGAAGCGCGTGAGACTTGCACTCACTCACTGAAAAGATAACCTCTGCAGGAGCGGGGAAGAGATACCTCTCATGATAAGCACTGTGGACCTTGTAACGTTAATATCAATATAATAGATATATATATATATAGGACAAGATCGAGGACTTATCTAAAGCACTTTATTTTTGCATTTTAGTTGATTTCTCAAATTAAAAAGGAAAATGTGTTTTTATATGAGTTTTCCGATCGTATTCCTACATATATATATATATATAGATATGGTAGGCTATCATGAAGCGGTATTTTATTTTGTTGTAAGCTCTTTCTTTCATTGCATGAATACAACGGGAAAATTGATAAATTAATGCACCATCTTAGACTTTTAAATGATCCATTTGGAAAATGAATCATTTAAAAATGCATCAATGACATGCTCCAATCATATATTAACATTAGGCAATATAACTAAAAGAGAAATAGCATAAATATTAGTCAGCGAGTATTAATATGGACGTTGATTGACACAAAGTAGACAACAATCTAAACTATTTCAAGGAATTTAGATGGGTCGAAAGTTTAAATAGTTTAAGGAAGAAAAAAAAAAGGAATTCAATTATGAAATTTAAAATGTGAGACTGAGTAATTTGAGCACCTGTCCAATGATGAAATAATAACTCTTCTGTTTATGCCTTCTTATATGGTAGTGGTGGCAAAGCCCAATATAACTTTTAAATAGGACTCGAAGCCAATACAAAGTTAGTGGATTTTGATTTACTTTTTCTCGTTTTTGGGTCGTAATCATGCCAACCTTTCTAAGCTAAAAAATAAAATAAAATAAAAAAAGAAGATCATTTTTCGATCAATTCACTTGACTCGTTTAATGACCATTTTGTGTCGACATGATTATGCCATGATACCTATTTAATTTGAGTACAACACGTGCATATAGAGATGTAGCGCATATTCGAGCACACATGCATATATTGATTTCGATCCTCTCCAGGATTGATGTCATGAATTGTTTATTGACACCGTTTGTGACAATTGCATGCTTCTGCCTAACTATCATCGGGTAATATGCGTATCAACTCAAACATCTAGAATCTGATTATTAGATTTGTACACACAAATTTCATGTCTTAAAATTAAACGAACAAAAAGAGTGGACAAATATCAATCTATATTAATATTATAAAATAAATAGGTGCAATTCTCTATTGAATATGGTTTACAAAAGAAAAAAGAAAAAAAAAATCATTTGATTAAATCTCCTATTGTGATCTCAATCCAAAGGTGATGGCACGCACGTTCAAAGTCTTCTCGATTTGACAGAAGATTGAAAAAGGTAATATATATTTAATCAAGGGTTGTGAGGTTTGATCTCAAATAAACTCGTGTGGATTTCCTCGTGAACCCTTGAGTGTTCCAACAAGCTTGAAGGTGGAAGAATCGGCACGTGTGTTGTACATTATGATTCTTCCATAGCCTAAGGATGTGTGGACTTCTGCTAAGTTTAGGCTTGTCTTCTAAGTCTTCTCAAAAGGTCTTCTTGACTGAATGCCTGTTATTTATGTGCAAACGTTAGGATTCTCAATTTAGAAGCCCTAAATTTGAATCCGGAACTCGGCAAATAATGAGGTTTCATTCTCACCATTTTGGCTATGATTTGAACATGGAATTTAATCATAAGATTTGGCCTTTCCAATTGTGATGTGGCTTAGTATGTGGGCCCACTTTTTCTCACCTATTTGGGTTAACACGCATCTTGTGCTAAGCCTAGTTTTATCAAGTGGGCCCAATTAATCTCAAGCTTAAATTGTAGGAGTTCGACCTGTAAAAGAGGTCAAAATTTTGAATTACTGACCATTACTCAATGAAACGTGACTCACTAAATTTTAAATGTTTGTAGGGTCATGTTACCTATTTAATAATTACATCACGTGTGTATACAAAAACTTGTAAAATTAAAAAATGAGCCATATTCGAAGTTATTATTATTATTATTATTATTTTAAAATAATATTCAAAGTTATTTGTCTACTCAAATATCAATTCTATTATTATTGACAAAGAGTTCACCAAAGTATATGACAAGGCTGTAAATAAATCAACCTACTATTCATGACTACCCATGAACAAATTCGGTAAAGGTTCATTTGAGTTTGCTTGTTTGTTAAATGATTTAAACCCAAACTTAGAGTTAAGGTCATTTAAATAAATGAGCCGAGCTCAAACGAGCCTAAGCTTGACTCAATGGGGTTCGTGAGTAGGCTTGTTTTAAGAGATGAACAAACTTATTTGGGGTTTGTGAATGAACCTCAATAAAAATATAATTATTATTATAATCTTATATTAGCTCGTATTTTAAATACATATTTTATGAGTTTTGGCTCAAAACTATGAGTAAAGCTGTAAATGAATCAAGCCATTTATAAAAAGCTTATGAACAAACTTGGTAAAAGCTCATTTAATTAGCTTTTCGATCACCTAGAACAAAAACAAGCTCATTGGAGCTTGTCCATTAATTTACTAACGAGTTTGTCAAGCTTAAATAAACTAAAATTTGAATTGACTCAACTCATAACAAGTTCGGTTCGAACTTAAATAATTAAGCTTAATTTTGAATAATGAGGGAAACGCAAACATCCTATAACTCAACTAAACTCGACCCGAATCATCTGCAGCCCTTATTTGGCAGGGGAGGAGCGCATATATAACAGAGAGAGAGAGGGAGGCACATGTGGGTCATGGGAAATTGGAGCGGACCCAAACAATGGGGTCAGGCCGTGCCAGGACGTGTCTTGAGGGGGGCACTCGATTGCCGGATCCTCTCTTTGCTTCCCACAAATAGCCCCATTTTACACCTAAAATTACGAAACGCCACTCATCTGTCCGGCCCTTTGACCGGTAACGTCATCTTTGTAACGCTCCTTCTCCCCACCCGCAAAGACCAACCACCTCAAACGCTCTCTATCTTCAGTTTTATTTTCTCCTCACAAAATCAAGACAACCCACACTATATATGCATTTAATTTGTGTTTTGGTCCTTTAATGCATGAGTTTCAGATTGTAGTTCATAGTGCATGAACATCATATAGGAGTGTGAAGAACAGCTAGCTAGTCTGTATTCTGTAAGTCATTCAGTGTTTTGCAGCTGTAGATTTTTTTTTTTTTTTTTTTTTTTTGGTATCAGCAGGTGTAGTTCATATTCTGGGACGAACACATGTATAATATGGAGCTTAAGAGTATGAAGTGGAGAATATTCTATATATATAGGTTGATAAATAGAAGAGTACGTGAGTGTTTGATGGAATTAAATGATTGGATTAATGATGGGGTGTTGGAGGATGAAAAATGAGAAACAAAAGACAACCCCATGAAATATATAAATTAACTTCTTGTAATCATGATTGTTTCAAGTAGAGAAGCAGAATTATAGGGAAAGAAGGAAGAAGAGAGGGAAGAGAGGGAAGAGGAGAAAAGAACCTAGCTGGTGAGATTTTAGCAAGCAAATGAAGTACAAGATGCTCTTTATACTGCAGGCTAGCTTTAATCCTAGGTGTGCGTGTGTGGGTGTGTATATATATATATATATATATATATATGGAGAGAGAGAGAGAGAGAGAGAGAGAGAGGTAGAACGTGGGGTGTTGGGGCCCAAGTGGGGGGAGACAAAAGAGAGAGAAATTTGGGGCCCATCCACCGCCCATGCGCACGCTGTCTTACCAAAAACAGACCCATCATCGATCCAATTCCTTGACCTAACCCTAACCCAACACTATAACCCCAACAAAACACAATATTAGAGCAGCACCCAACCCCCAATTTAACATCACCCCTCTCTCTCTCTCTCTCTCTCTCTCTCTCTCTCTCTCTCTTCCCTTTGTGTTCTTCATTTCATTTTTCCCAAACCCTCACCAACAGCAAATTAACAAACGAGAAACTGAAACACAAAAGAAAAACAAGCCATCCATATATCACATGAAGTTAGACATGAAAGATGCCCTCCCAATTCAATTCAGCTCAAAATTTGGTGGGTGATGCTAAAGAGTCCTTCCTTTTTCTCTTTTCTGGTGAAGGTTAGTAGCATTTGATCCATCCTCACAGCACCAAAAAAAAAAAAAAAAGCAAGAAACCAATCAAACCACAAAGGAAGCAAGCAGAGAATACAGAAGAGGCTCTCTCTCTTTCTCTCAATTTGCTTGGATTTAATTTGTATGTTTCAAGTGAGTAGAGTTGAGAATCACAGAGAAATGGATCCAATTACAGCACAAGGCCGTCCTCTTCCACCTCCTTTCCACGCCAGCAGAGATCTTCATCTACACCACCATCAGTATCAACACCACCACCAACAACACAATTCTGAAGACGAACAACAAAGCGGTAGCAGCAGCCTCAACCGGGGCAGCCAGAAACGAGAACGAGATGAAAACACCACCAATACCACCACCACCACCACCTATATGGAAGGCAAAGAATTATCCGGTTTCACCGGAGAAGGAGAGATCTCAAGAAGACCACGAGGCAGACCAGCCGGATCAAAGAACAAGCCGAAACCACCCATCATCATAACTCGCGATAGTGCCAACGCACTCCGATCCCATGTCATGGAAATCGCCAACGGTTGTGATATCTCAGAGAGTGTATCCACTTTCGCTAGGCGGCGACAGAGAGGGGTTTGCATACTTAGTGGAAGTGGAACGGTCACTAATGTTACTCTAAGGCAACCGGCCGCCCCTGGTGCAGTTGTGACCTTACATGGAAGATTCGAAATCTTATCGCTTTGTGGATCATTTTTACCCCCACCGGCTCCACCGGCAGCATCAGGACTAACCATATATTTAGCCGGAGGGCAAGGGCAGGTGGTGGGAGGGAGCGTGGTCGGTCCACTGCTTGCTTCGGGTCCGGTGGTAATTATGGCAGCTTCTTTTGGTAATGCAGCCTATGAGAGGCTTCCGCTTGAGGACGAGGAGCCACCGGTGCCGATACCGGGGAGTGGGTCCCTTGGATCTCCTCCTGGAATGGTTGGCCAACAGCAGCAGCAACAACAGCAGCAGCAGCAACAACAGCTCTTGCAAGATCCTAATACATCTCTTTTTCATGGGTTAACTCCAAATCTTCTAAATTCATGCCAATTACCAGCGGAGGCCTATTGGGGCGGCACAGTTCGCCCTCCTTATTAACAAGGCAAAATTTAAACTATGTTTTTTCCTTCCCTCTGTGTTTCACTTTCCTAGACATAAACCTTTTTCATTCTTCTTCCTTTCATATATTAGTTGTGTTTCAGATGATAGTCTGGTTTATTCATCTGCCTTTTGCTTGAAGAAGGGTGTACAAATTCGTGAATTCTTGATGGGTTTTGGGTTTTATCAGAATAGCTCCTGCAATTAAGTCCATGTGATAATAGCTAGAAGAAGTAAGAGAAGAAGAAGGATGAAAAATCTTTGTCTCTCCCTCTACTCATTTTTTGTTGCAGTTCTGGTAACTTGTCTGAAAATTATTCATTATTCAGTGCTCCTTGCAGGGAAAAAGCCACCTTTTAAGGATTCTTTTTTGTGTGCAAGGCTGTGTGTTTCAAATTTTCTGGTACATGATCCAAAATACTGTGACTTTTTTTTTATTTTTTTTATTTTTTAAGTTAGTATTAATTTTAATAATTTTGGTTTTGGATATCTTGTGTTCCATTAATAATAAATTTTCTCGGGAAAGTTTATTGAACTTTAGACAGTTTCTTAGTATTGACTCTAAAAACTACACAAAAACTCTAACATCCTTCTTTTTCTCACAACACCCATCATTACACAATCCTCCCTCCTCACTTCCCACACTCTCACACACACCATAATTATTATAATTATTTATTATCGATCTGTAAAAGGAAATATAATGAGCTAGCTGAAAGCAGGTTCATTTAAGGTGGTGACTGTTTCAAGGGAGGTGGCAAAATCTTTGGTTGATGCAAATGGATGGAGATGGGGGGGTTATGGGCTAAGGGTTTTGTTGTCTCTTTTCTTTTTGACTGGTAAATTAGGGTTTTATTATGGGAGGAGCAGACATGAGCATTGGGTACTGGGTTACACGTGCGCTGCTCTGCACAAGTTCCTTTTCGAGGCAAACCAACACTTCCATTTATATAAAGGCAACAACCGGGACAAAAGGACCTTGATTGAGCGTTAAACTCTCCCTCTTTCTCTCTCTCTCTAACTGTGGCCTAGCCTTTGGTGCGAGAGAAGTAAAGTGTGAGAGAGGTTCAACAAGTGAGGTAAGTCCAGCAAGAAATCAGTTTGTCTTTATTCTAGAATGAGTGCTGCTCTTCATAACCTTATTTGTCTTCGGTTTTCTGCACCCAATACAAACATCTTCTTCCTTCGTTAATTCCTTTTCTGTATTTATATATAGTTATCTAATAAATGAGCCAGAGCCCATTTCTTCCATTTCTAGTAAATATGAATATCATTGTTTTTGGAGATAGTTCTCAAAAGTTTTAATGCAAAATTGTTCTATTTTGCTAGAATTAATTATCTAAGACTTTTGTAATTTGTTTTGTTAGATCTTATTCTTCTTCTCTTTTATAGCACGTTTGTTTGGTCAAAATCAGGGGAATCATAATAGAATGGAATGAGATTTTAATAGTAACCGATCGCGTTCACCATTAAAATCCCATTTCATTTCATTATGATTCCCACTAATTCCAGCCAAACAAATGCGCCGTTAAAGTTTTAAGCATTTTTTATTGCATTTCAATTGGTGGAAACGTTCACATTCTTCTTCTTCTGCTTCTTAATATTGTGGCACCTATATGTTAGTTTTTTTTTTATCTTTATATATATATGAATCAATAAGCTCATTTCTTGGTCTTTTTTTTTTTTTTTTTTTTTTGTGGTGGGGTGGGGAGGAGGATCTTCTTCTCTTTTAAGCATTTTTTTTTATGCTCTTTCAATTGGTGGAAGCATTCACATTCTTCTTCTTCTTAATAATGTGGCACTTGTATGTTAGTTTTCTTCAATCTTCTCTATATAAAAATGATAAAAATATAGATATAGATACAGATATATATATCACAGAGTAATCGATCAGTAAGCTTCTTTATTGTATTGGGCTTGGCAGAAATGTCTCAAATATTCATGGTTGCCTTGCCAGGAGTATTACTTCTTTTTTATAATAAAAAATATATATATATTATTATAATTACATTGGAGGGGAATAGGAGTGTTCTTTACGATATAAGTATATAATTTATTTTGATCTAGCTAGTTTCGATCATGCACATATAGTCGATCATTATAGGCATGTAGCTTCTACTATTTATGAAAGCAATCTTGGTGTGGAAAAGGTGATCCCAATCCTGAAATTATATATTAGTTTATATGACTTCCATATAGTACAGGTTGGAGGCAATTATTAGGCGGACCATGTGAACTGTGCTTTGACATAGTTCCATTTTAGTTCATCATGATGAACACCACCACTTCCATTCCTCGAACTCCAACCTACTAATGATGGGTACAAACATAAAATATTATTCAGTTTTCATTTTACTCACTTCACTTTTCTTGGCTTTGTGGCCTTTAAATCCTTTCGTGAGTTGTTGTTGTAGTGGCCAGAGTGTTTGGCCTTGTTTGTCTAATTAAGGACCTTTAATTTTGTTGGCTTTGTGACTTCAGAAATATAATATGATTTATTGATTTTTTTTTCCTAAATTAATTCATTTATTTTTATCCATATATAGATATTTTTAAAAGGAATCCATATATGCCAAACATTTCTTCTCTGAAAAATACTTTTATTAATTATCTAACGCTATTTTTGGATAAAGAATTTTTATGTGGAATTTGCTTTTAAGATGGAATTGGTAAAATTTTTATAAGGATTTTGTCCATCTCATCCTTATAAAAATTTTACAAATTCCATCTCAAAAGCAAATTCCACCTAAAAATTCTTTATCCAAACATAGCGTAATGGTTTTGGACCATCTCCAGGACAGTGTTGAGCTTTTCATATTAACTCAGTAGTTTCAAATTTATGCTTGCGAGATAGTGATTGTTGATTTATAAGAAGTTGTCTCCTTCATCTTCTCCTTTTTAAAATATATTTTTAAATATTATTTTCTGGTTTTTTCCATTTTGTGGACGATCTAGAGCTATTAGCTAGTTTGATCTCATTCGTTGCGAGAGCAAGCTTATGGCTAAGTGTTTGCTGATCGATACATATTGAATTCGAGTCCCAAGAATACAAAGTATGTTCTCCTACTAAGCATCTATATATCACCATTTCTTGATTTTGAGTCCTTGTTGACTCCTACTTTGTTGCAATTTAGGATTTTGAGTTCTCTGATGATTTTTGGGTGTCCGGGCGTTTCGTGCAAATTGAACCATCTATTATTCTTGATTGAGAATTTGAATTAGATTTTTTGAGTTTGCCTTGGCATTTAAATTGGCCTATTTGTGGTGATTTTAGAATATTGTTAAGCTAATTTCTGACATTTTCTTTCCTATCATTTGTGGTCAGGGTTCACCTTGTACTTATGGCTAGCTCCATCCTAGAATATGGATTTTTTTACCTCGGATGCTGAAAACTGAAATGGATTGATTCACTTTCCTTGAGATGTCCAAACAAGCCCTTGAGGCCACGTTTGGCATGCTAATCACAAGATTTTTAATATATAGATTGGCGCTTGGTGGCGTTTATTACTGTTTGAATATAATATTTGCATATGCGTGATATAATAAACCCATGGGATGCTATTATTTCTTCAATCTGGTTGAAGAAAGAAATCGATCTTCAAATCATACCGCCTTTATAAAGATGTAGTCCCACACCATTACCCCAAAAACATCCCCCCCTCTTAATTTCATTGAATCCTCTTTACAAATCATGGTCCTACACTCCTACATGCTTCTTATCTAATTTAGGGTTCATATACCGAAACAATGGATACTTGGATAGGATTTCCATATCCATTATGTCTATGTTTGATATAACGGATAGATCGGATAGGATAAACATATCATTTTTATATGCTTTGTGCTATTTTCAAAAAATGACATACTATCCATAGAATGTTATATCCTCTATATCCTTTAGTTAGGCTGAGTTGTTTTGAGTGGTTGGTGGTGTCTGGATGTGGGAGGTGCTGCTTTTGGTGTGCTTTTTGTCTGTTGGGTGGCGGGCCTTGGTATTGCTGTCCTATTTTTATTGGGTGCAACTGCTGTTTTAAGATTCTTCTCTGAGATTTTTTGGCTGGTTGGATATCCTTGGTTTTTCAGTTTGCTTTTGACTGGTGTTTGGCTTGCCAGAGCTTGTTAGGGGTGCTTCTTCTGTTATGGTTGGTGGTTTTGGCCTTGATCGGGTGGAGCTCTATTGCTGTCTAGCCTTTTGAGTGTTTTTTGCTTCTCTTAGTTGTTTTTGTCTTTGGGTGTTTTTCTTTTAAATGTTTGTGTTGGGTGTGTGGGGCTGTGTTTGTGTAGGGTATGGGGGTGTTCTTCGTGTATGGGCAGTGTTTCTATCTTAATAAAATTAATTTTATGGATCAAAAAAAAAAAAAAATCTGCCAAGAGAGGTGGTATATTTTTATCATAAGATACTATCTAATTTAAAAATAACAATTGGATAAAAAATTGTCCAAGAGACCATATATCTTTCCCACTTCAAACAAAGCAATCAAAAACCTTTTGTTCATCCAATAATCTTATCATATCCAACCTTTTAATCTAGCATACCAAACATAGCCTATAAGACCAATCTGACACCAAACATGATACCAAACAAGATTCCCTAATATATCCATTGGAAACTTGTCCTATGTAATGCTATCCTATCTTGCATTTTAATCTAGTTTGTCAAAAACGATCATGCCCAGATAAAACACTATCATCATCGTGATCACCAAAATGGCAAAATTGAGTAAGAAATGATCTTTAATTATAATTAAAATCCTAAAATGACCTTATTTTGGCAAAGTATGCGTTTTAAGAAGCCTAATTTAAAAAGGGTATGTATATGACATTTGAACAAAGTTGATATCCATCATAATGGCATCCTTAGGTTTTTTTAAAACTTAATCAGTAATCACTTATTTTGTAATGAATATAGTTAATTAAAGTTCATAAAGTCCTAGTAAGGAGAGGCATGAATCCTACAACCACTGCCGACATCAAATTTTTTATTATCCGATTTCAAGCATTTGACGTCATCGAACCACTTTGCCAAACCCAACACTCCCATTCACAAATCTCAATCCCACATTGTGGATTGGGCTTTGTTTATTCGATGGGAAAAGTTAATAGAATTATCAATATTTATCTTTAGATGAAGCAACATCAGATTCTTTCACAATCATCTTAAGTTGCTAATCTCGAGCTTTGTACAAATATTTGGCTCCTTATGTTGTTAATGCACCCAAATGTGAAAAATAACTTAAATGGATTCGTCTTCCTTTTTTTTTTTTTTTTTTTTTTTTTTTTTTGACGGTCAAAGTGTCCAAGCTAATTTATACGCATCTCAACTAAATCCCTCCCTAGGAAATCTTAAGGGCGCATTCTCCTACATTAGACTGGTACATTCAGAAACTAATTTTTAGAGTATATTCTAGAAAAATCGAACTCAGATAATAGAATAGAGAGGCTTCTCTTAAATGTTAAATATGATGACTTTAGCAACCAAGAAAGTGTTACCCTGTATGGCCCTTGTCCCTTGATCGACCACTGACATGCACGAGCCCTTTTGGTTACAACAAATTTAAGTTTGAGTACCACAGTTAGGGTTTATAGACAAGCTGAGTTAAGTCAAGTTGTAAGCTGCTTGGACTAGGCTCAATACATAAAATCATACAAGCCTCTATTATCGAGTCAATCTCAAGTAGTTTCGTTGTCTGACATATTAATGAGATTAAAGCCGATCAGGTTGCAATTTACTCGAGCTTAACTCGATATAATATATATCTATATATATATATATATATATATACCAATTCACAAATAAAATTATCTGACAAACAACTCGAAAAAATTTCTCAATCCCCTATCAGGTTGTTCTCAAGTCAAATCTGAGTAGCTTAATTCATTTTACAACCTAGTGGATCTCTTACATCAAACAAATCTCACGTGAAATATGAATGGCTTGATTCATTTTACAATCCTGTCAATATTGGTACGACAAAAAATAAATAAATAAATAAGAAAACATTAATAATCTACTCTAACAAAGCTCTATCCCAATTAGTTGTGTTGGTTAAATATTCAAATTTGCCATTAGAAAATTCTTCCTTCCCAACCCTTAGACTGTGTTTGGTACATGGGAGTGAAGGATGGAATGGAATTCTTATTCCCTAGGCCAACCCCTGGTCAAAAAAATTGGAATGTTTGGTAGGCCCAATGGAATGGAATTCTTATTTCCTAGGCCAACCCATTCCCTCCTTTTAAGGAATAAGCATCCCAAGGGTGTTAGTGGTTTAGGTTAAAACTGAGAACCAAATCGAACCGAAACGAACCAAATCGGTCGGTTTGGTTTGGTTTGGTTTTTTTGTCATTAGGTTTGGTTTTGGTTCTAATTTTAGAAAACCGAATCAAATTGGTTTGGTTTTGGTTTTCATGTCTAAAAAACTAAACCAAACTGAAAAAACCGAAAAATATATAATATATATATAATTTTATATATTATATATCAAATTTTAGTTTGTAAATTTCCAATTCTAATAAAGGCAGAATAGGTAATAGATTCAAAATAGTAATACTGAACTTGTCGGAGTACAAAACCTACTAAATAGTGAATACTGACCAAGTCGCTAATGATATTAGCATGTATTAGATTGGAGATTTGAACTTGGATTGACATATGTCAATATGTTTCCATTTTGATACAATGTTTTATGTTTTTTTTAGTTGCTAATGTAATGCTTTTATTAAAAATGTTTTTATTTAGAGTTTAGCATGTTATTTTTTTCATTTTCAATTATTTGTTGCTACTTCATAAGTTAAAACCGAAACAGAAACCGAACCAAACTTAACCAAACCGAAATTTTTTTGTTTGGTTTTTTTATAATATGGTTTGGTTTTGTTTTGATAAAAATAAAACCGAAATATAATAATTTAATTTAAAATTTACCTTAAAACCAAACCAAATTGAACCACTAACACTCCTAATGCACTCCCCTCTCCAAACAAGGGAATGGCCATTCCCGTGGAATCAAAAGTAAATCAAAATTTTTGTACCTGGACTTTTCCCTCTCTATTTTTTGGCTCATTTCCGTCTCTAACCTTCCCTCTTTCTCCTGTCTTGTCACTCCCTCTCTCTCACGTACAGTCTCAACCAAGCCACATATAATTTATTAAACATTTATTTAGAACCCACCACAAATGTCAGTTATGAGTATTTAAATTATAATAAAATAATAATAATAAAATCAATTTAACTATATTAAGGGTATTTTAAGAAATGTACTTAAAATTAATTTCATTCCATCCTCATAAATAGTTATACCAAACAGTAGAATAGATTGATCATTCCTTTCCAAAGCATTCTTTCTTGTTGCAACCAAACATGATAGTGAGAATGAGCATTATTTTCATTCTTATTCCCATTCCATTTCATTCACTCAAACCAAATGCAGCTTTATTTCAATCCTCGTCTTTTTTCTTTTTTTACAGCTGACATGGTGGTGATGGGAAAGAAAGCTATGAGAAGAGTTTGGTGGGAATAACATTAGGAAGAAAAAGTACTGCTCCTTGTTGTGTTACTCCATTTCGCGTCATGACAAAATTCCAAAATTATCCCAATCGTCTTGACCAGTACGGCAATTGACCATGAGCAGGATCTTGCTTCAGCCAACCCCACCCCCCCCCAAAAAAAAAAAAAAAAAAAAAAGAGTAATAATTATAATTTACATTAGTTGAGAAGCAAAGTCCAAAATTAGAATTTCCTATTTCACCATTTCACCTTCCTTCTTTTTTTTTTTTTTTTTTTTTTTTTTTTTTTTTTGCTAAGGCTATTTCACTCTTTAATAGCAATTGAACGGAATTTCTCCTTGATAATATTTCGTGAAAATTTTGAATCTTAAATTCAAAACTAAAAACAAAAGCAAGCAAAAACAGATATAAATTTCTTGAAGTATGCTCTGAGTCTTTCACAAGATTTTCATTGTTTGTACAAATCAATTTACACAATATACGATCACTGAATATGTTGCATTAGAGTGATTCCTAAACTTCTAAGATTTTAGAGGGGAAAAATGGAATGGAATGGAATGATTCGCATCCAATTAGGAAATATGGATGCCTAGCAAAACTGCCAAGGGGGGGTAAGAATTACAAACCAAGCCCCACCACCTTTACACAACTTTGAAGAAAGCTCCAACTAAGCCGATCAATACCCCGCATATTGCATAAAGTAAAAGGTACAACTCTCAAGAGCGCCTACTCAAGGGCACGATGAATAACCTATTTGCATCACCCCCACCAGCTGATAACCATTTTACGACAGTCCAAAGAAGTCCACTCTCATAATCAACATTCTATCCGTAACCGCCGCATTTCAGCTCGAAAGGTAGGGCTGGAAGTCAATGTCCGACGAGCAAGACTCCTTATGTCCTCTCGAGAACAGTCCCGTGAGATACGGACTAGCTCCCAAAGGGCACCTCCACTGATCATGTCCTTAGCATTTACTTCTGCAATTTAAAAACAAAAAACAGTCAAAGTCTTTCAAGGAACATGGGAGATTTAGGTTTCTCAATACGAGGACAGGCACCTACCGTGTTGCGCCAAGTGACAGAGCGCAAGCTCGATATGGCGCCTGATAGGTGGTGCTTCACTATTGGCATTTTGTACAATCCACGGAAGTGCACCATCTTCTATCAGAAAAGACCTTCCAGTTTTTGTCCCTGTGGTGGAGCCGTGGTAGCAGCATATTAGTATCATATTGCACAAGACAAAAAACCTGTATCAACATAAATGTTTCTTGCTTCCTGTATTATGAGAACACACTGGGGGCACTATCGACTTGAAATTGCAATATGGGTCCAATATGCTGTTTGGCAGCATGATTCGTTCACCAAAATGTATGATAAAAAAAAGACTCATGCTACAATCCCAAGAGTTGGTTGGAATCTGATTTGTGCATTGTTAGGGAAAATGTCACAAGATTTCCTACACCTCCACCCCTCTTCTTCCTCTTCCCAAAGGTCCTATGAAAGTTGAATTCAAATTGCATACTAACAACATTTTTATATTCAAAAGCTCAATTTTCATTTTCGACACATTCGAATTCACTGTCACAATCATAAATCACTTCATTTTTTTCATAATCTCATCCTTGTATCACCAAGCAGTTTGATGCTCATTATATTCCACATTAAACCATCTATAAGTGTTGAAAAGTCAAGTCACTTCAGCAGAAACACTTACCTTGTGTAGATGCTCGAGACTCACATTTTGCAAAGTTTGCAATTCCACGTGCTACTTGGGAAAGAACATCAGGATGTCCACATCTCACCATTCCTAGCAATGCCTTAATGCCACCTTCAGTCCTCAGCTTCTTTTGTAGCTTATCTATAAATATCGAATAAATGAAAAACCAAGCAAGATTTAAATTGAACAACTATAATCCATAATAAGAATTGCAAGGACTACAAATTCAAAGAGGCTTAAAACCTGGTTGTGAAACTAGAATCTTAGTCGAAGCATGGATAACAGGGGCAGGAGGCATTAACATGACCAACCTGAAAGAACCTAATAGGGTCCTTTAATATCATGATGCCACTTCTTAACAAATTTCAGCAATTGAGTTAATTCAATATAGTTTTTTTTTCTTTCTTTTTTTTTTTTCCTTTTTTTTTTAATATCAATAATTCCAATATAGTTTTGGAGGCAGTGATAAAGGACATGATTGCCAATCATTTAAAGGGGGATATGACAATATAGAATTGAATGGCAAAAAAGGATTCATGTAGCCAACCATATGTAGTTGAAATTGAGAATTTTTTCAAGTTGAACTGAGTTGACTAGTTGAGCTAATCCCTATAGTTTTTTCTTCTTCAACTAAATACTATCAGTCCCATATACTGGTGGTATGCTCAAGGTAAATCACATAAAAAGTGACAAGTAAGCAATGCAGCAAAGACCAGCATTGATAGGGCAACCCAAACATATTTCATATATTCTATTGAATCAAGCAATGACTATACGTAAGATCTTAATTAGAATTTTGCAGATTATGGTAAACGTATGCATTGATAATTTGATAATGGTGTATTGGTAGAAAGAGTAATCATTGTGCATTTCTGTATGCAGTATGTAAAGTATACTTTCCAATTCCAACATGGCAATATTCAATGCCCTGGAGAACCTTCTCAAAAGCTCAAAAGCATAAATGACCAAAAACTTATGAGAAAAACATAAAGAAAGAGATTATGCAAATGAAGGAATGCAACATACCATTGCCACATAGATTAGCGAGTGCTCCAGCAACCATGCGTAGAGTTTGAGGATCCTCAGCATCGGTTGCCGTCATTGACAACAGACTAATTCCACCTTGAACCATGATAAGTTCCTGATTGGCTTCTGCAAGGCCACAAAAAGAAACTACCATGAGAAACAATACATTGGAAACCAAATGGGTCTCCCAAACCCAGGAAGCAATACCACACAAGTAACGAAGAACAACCCCTTCCCCCACTCTCCTCTTTTATCTTTGACATTTTATCCTCTCAAAGGATAAAATATAAGTACACATCAAGGAACGCGTACCATTCATCGCAAGATTGGCAATTGCACCTGCTGCTACTCTGCGAACAGTTTCATCCTCAAAACTTCTAAGAAGCATCAACAAGGAAGTGAGACCACCAGCTTCTACAATCCTTTCCTGATTTGCTTCTGCATATTTCATGGTGACCACACATCATTTCTCATAAAATATAATTATAAAAAAGATAGTAAATAACAATGGTTATAAAAGTAATGTGTGTGTGTGTGTGTGTATTTAAAACAAAAAAGCCCTTCAGGCAAACCCGGGCCCATATAAGACCCCACAACTCATATGGACCAAGCAAGTCTAAGGCCCATGAGAACCATGAAACCTTGTGTGAGTAGTGTATATATTCTGAATCGTTTTAAGCTTGGTTCGCAGAATTACAGTATGTATACCACAATATCATAGAACCATCCAAATACATAAAATAATGAAAAATTAAAACTTCATCAGTTTTCCTGTAAAAAATTATAAAAGAAAAAAAAGAAAAGTCACAATTTAACTTACATTACCTGCTCACATGCATAGACTAGTTTTAATATCAATATTCTAAACCAGAGTCAATGTTTCAATAATTCAAGTTGCACAAGTTACATCTAGAATTAAAATGGAATTTATTACTTCTTTGTAAGAAAATCATTATATTATCTTTTTTCCCATGCTGGCACATACCAACACTTGTGTGTCAAGAAGCATTGGCACAGCAATAGCTACCAAAAATTTTAAAAATTAAAAATTAAAAATCCAAATGTTTTGGGGCTGTCATCGCATTGAATATTTTAGAGTATGGCATGCTTTAAAGCCTGCTTATATAGAAACATCAAAGTAATTTTGAGGAGTTTGTTTGACCAAGTCGCAGGCTTTAGAAGGGCAGTGAGACTCCCAACAAGGACAAAGGATTTCATGAGAGAAAACTTGAAAATGCATGTCTAATTTGTTTGGCAGTAACTCAATTTGTTTACCCAAAAACCACGAGTGGATAGAAGGCATCAACAACTGTGATAACAAATATTGTTCTGTGAATACCATAATTTATGATTACAGAGATAAATATTTTTTTGCAGTAAACATACTCATCTTCACTTATAATCTTTTATACAACATATACACTAACAACCTCTAGATAAGAATAACTTAAACTACACAAGTGAAAACATTTCTCGATGCCTATAGAGTGCATGTTGCTGACATTCAACCAGATTAAAAAAAACATGAAATAAGTAACTGGCTAGAACTTGTCTTGCATAATTGGCCATTTTGGAGTTACTAAGGATATTTTCCCCAAAGGAAGAGGGGGAGGAGGGGAAGCAGTATTGATCTAGCCACCACACATGTACACATTTCTCAGCAAAGCATCTACTTCTTGTACCTTTGTCTGTCCTAATAGTCATTCCATCAATAGAAATAACCTACAAGATATGCACTTCAATTTTTTATTTTTTATTTTTTTTTTATTTATTTATTTTTTTGCATAGGAATATGCACCTTGAAATTTTCCCACAACTAGTTCACCAGTCGCACCATCCAAAGGTGCCATAAGTGAGGTCAACAAAATGAAGCAAGAAATACAGCAACCAAAACATCTATAACAGGAAGATTAAGTGATTGTCTTAAAACTAAGTTCCACAATCTAACATTCTAACCTAATCAAAAGCATACAAAGATGATCTAGATTTTGGTTGTGATACAACATAAAACATACAGTACAGGGGGGCAGATATCTCTGAGGAAATAAATAACCACCTTCAGCTGCTAAGTTCGCCACCACTTTAACAGCATGAATCCGTACATTAGCATCTTCAGACTCCAGCAATGACAAGATCTTTTGCAATCCAACTGTCAGATTGATGGATATGAGAAAGTATAAGAAGCTTATTATTTGAATATGGTTTGAATAATATTTACTTCGTGAAAATTTATTGATACCTTGCTCAAAGAGTGTGCCAATCGGCACCTTCTGTCCATTTCCTGCGTCTTTGAGTTGGGAGTGCATAACTTGAGACATGAGAGAATCTAGACCAGTAATAGCATCTCCAGAACACGTTCTCATCTATGAACACAAAATCAAAGTTAAAGCATGGATTAAAATATCCACGATATATCCGTGTATCCAAACCCCTTGATACGATATCTAACTGACATATCTAGATATATCTAAAATATCTTCTTTTTTTACGTAGTATCACTGATATATCGACTATAGTGATGATATATCGAGATGTATTGACCATATCGAGGATATATATCAACGATATCGAGATATTCATTTTCTTGTTATCGTGTCAAACTTATCACCTTTTACCCTTTTACTCCCTCCGTCCCACAAATATAGGCCATTTTTGCAATTTTTTGTCCCAAAATGTTTGTCCATTTTGAAAAGTCAAATCATAATTTTTTTTTAACTTCCTATACTACCCCTTGTTATTTCAATAATTATTTTCAACACGAAACCCAATAAAAAGTAGGAGGGTACTTTTGGAAATATATATTTTAATAAATGACAAGTCATGAAATCATGATTTTTCTTAAACTGCGTGTTTTGTCAAGCATGGCCTATCTTTGTGGGACAGAGGGAGTAATATTGATTTATATAAATATTTCAGCTACACTAATGCTTAGATTAGTGTTATGGAGTAACATCTTTCATTTACTCTTAAAATATTCATGCTTCGTAGTGTGGCACACTTTTTATACCTTACACAATACATACTTGTCTCATACACATTTAAATTGCAATATTTTGCTTCTAAACTGTTTATAAGAGTCTAACAATGATTTCCCAAAGTTTCAACAAAAATATACACGTTTAACTAACAATATCCGTCATATCTTTGAGTCGATATCGAAATTTTCGATATATCCATCAATATCGATAATTAAGTCCTTGGGTTAAAGACAATTAAATATTACAACAGTAAGCATTCTCGGCGTTGTGGGCTAAGAAGGCACAGGATTCCTTTTAACACATGCCTATTTAGTGGATTAGAAACCTACACTTTTAACTCATGTTATAAAAACAAATAAACACAAAGTTTTCTTACTTACTTCAATCTTTCAAAAAATATTTTTAACTAAGCAAGAATCTGAGAAAACCTTATGAGCTCTAACCTAATATTTCTCCATACGTCAAGAGAGAGACAGAATCACAACCAAGAAACAGACAAACTGAAGGAGAATAAAACAATGGACCTAACAAGACTCAAACCCAAAACCTCCCAAAAACCAAAGCTCAAATGGAGGGACCAGCCCAAAAGACTAAGTTAATAGGGAAGAGGCCAACAATTTATATCAATATATGAAGCTACTAATGACAATCATAACACAGCTACACTAACCCTGGATTTTTAGGGTTTTTTTTTCATCGGGTAGTAGAATGGTGTAGATTGTTAAAAAACCTCTTCCCCTCCCCCCCCCCCCCCCCCCCCAAAAAAAAAAAAAGGAAAGAATAAGAAAAAACAACAAAACTAAAACTAAAACTAAAAAATAAAAAAAAAAGCAAACGACATCATTCTAAAATGAATTGTATAAACAACAAAATGAATTAAGCATAATGAGCAAGCATAACTTTCATAAAAAATATATATATATATACCTGATTAGCTTCAATAGTTAATTGCAACAACTGATTTCGCAATATCATTATTTCTTCTTCAAGTTTCTTTTTTTGATGAGCTTCATCCTCCAGAATTTTGTGAAGTTTCAAAATGTCTGAATCTCCACCTCCCTAATACACCAAAAGAATCCCTTATATACCACCAATCCTATAATTCAAAATAGAGAGAGGAGAGAGGGGGGAGGGGGGAGGGGGGAGGGGGGGACCATACCTCTGACTGTGTAAATTGCACTAGTTGACTCCTGAGATTGTTGACCTCCTCCTCAGCCTTCTTTCTCAGATGAATTTCATTTTGAAGCAATTTTTCTACCTTGGAAACTTCCTCAGAGACAGACATGCTAGTCGCCTGCATACCAGAATACAAAAAACAAAAAGAAGAAGAAGAAGAAGCAATGAGATTATATTTTTCATTTTTAAAAGGAGAATATAAAAATAAAAAACAAAATAAAAAGGAAGGAACATGTGAATGGTCATAAAAGTAAAATTCCATACCAACTAGGGTAAATATTAAAATTAACAAACATATCGGCATAATTAGTACATATATATATAACAAGTAAAAGCATTAATTTTTGTGTGTTTCTGTATGTAAATTTATAGAAGTAATATGGAGATTGTCTACAATAGTCAAGCTAAATAATAATGGTCATTAAAACAAACAAATGTGATGTTTTTCTTGAGACATTAATGCATCATAAATGGTCAAATCTCATATACATATATACGGATCTGATCCTATGAGGATGTGCTGATATAAATTACATCAGCACTATGCATTGGGGGTTGTACCCCTTGCAGTGGTCAAATGTACTCCACAACCCACCAATGGAAGCTATAAAACCCCCAATGCATGGTCCCATGAGGACATGCTGATATAAATTATATCAACACCATGCATTGAGGGTTTTACCCCTTGCATTGGTCAAATGTACTCCATAACCCACCAATGGAAGCTATACAACCCCCAATGCATGGTCCTGCATGTCCTCACTAAACACATGTGGATTTCAATCTGACAGCTTCAAAAAGAAGCCCAGATGAATTTCCAGTCCGAGATCCAGGAATGGAAGTTTTCTATATATATATATATGCAATAAAATGGAGTTTGTGAAACCGTATGCTAACATGTGTCAACATATGATTGTACTACTAATGTAAAGAAAAATATTAGATATTTAATTAATTTATAAAAAAGGTAGTCAATTTTTCAACTTCTGCAATTAATTGGAATGGATAGTATTCCTAAACTCACTGGGAAAATGAACGGTTTGGTTTCTATACACTTTGGTTCCAGTGTTTGCTTGGGGAACGGTTCTAAGAGGATCACCACAAATTTGGGAATTTCCACCGAAATAAAGGAGTGTCCATGTTTTAGTATCACACCCCTCTAAAGTGGGTGCTATCATTGCACTACTATGCAATTGTCCATCCATTTGATTTGCAGATTTTGGATTGACAACAATAAATATGGTTATCAAAAGGACAAATTTTAGTCTCCCAAAAGTTATGAATGTGTGTATATGTAAAGTTGTGTTTGTAAAACCCTAATAACATGTGTCACCATATTTTTAAATACATGTAGGAAACTATGAGAACTCTTCATTGAGAGTACAATGGAAAACCATATATTGACAAGGCCAAAGAAGAGTAGTTTATTATAAAGAAGTTCGTTTTTTAATATTTTTTTTTTTAAAATTTTTTTTTTTTTGCTTGGATCTTTCTGATTTAATTGACTATATTAGCAGAAGCATCTCAAGAAAAATATATTTTTAAAATTTTTAATTTTTTTTGGCAATATTATTTTTCCAAACGTTGATGCGCGGGATAGAAGCTAGTAAATAAGAAAAGTGGGAAGCGTAATAACACCACATCACACATTCTTTTGCACATCTCATAAGCGAGATAAAGGTGGAGATACATGTATGTATCCCAACTAGGGTGGACACATGACGACATCCATGTCAAGTATCAAGTCAAAAGGTTTCCAACATGCTAAGAATCAATAGATACAGGGCTCCTATTTAAAACAACCAGAATATATATCAAAAAAAAAATCCCACAATGGGAGTACCTCTCCACTACATGTGTCTTCAGTGTAGCCATTACTGACGCGTGTCTTCTGATTTGTCACCAACTTTTCCTCAAGCTTCTTAATTGATTCCATATAATCCATCTGGTATTTTAATCTCTCTTTCTACAGCCGAAAATATAAATTAGCCAAAAAAATACAGCAACAATAAACTCAGCAAAGCATTTGTCAAAGCATTTAAAAGAACAAAATTTTAAATTTTAAAAAAAAATA
This sequence comes from Liquidambar formosana, assembly GCA_039720395.1. NCBI lineage: Eukaryota > Viridiplantae > Streptophyta > Magnoliopsida > Saxifragales > Altingiaceae > Liquidambar > Liquidambar formosana. The sequence continues at coordinate 19,150,091 of CM077831.1, read as the reverse complement.
AAAATAAAAATACAAGACTTCATCCTCCACTAAAAAATTAAACCCTCAGCCATGATTGTCAGGAGTATTATGAAAATTCCATAGATTAAATAAAATAAAATAAAACAAGGCAGTTCAAAATTGCCTTGGAAATAATACTGTTGTATATAGGAAAGATATTAATACTTGAACTAACCTCCAATGCATCTGCGTAGCTCGTTTCAACCTCAGAGATTCGATTTTCTGCTTCTAAAGTTACTCTTTCAACTTCATCCTCAAAAGCTTTCTGCCTTCTTTCATTTTCTGCAATTAGAGTGTCCAGTTGTATTTCAAGCCTCCTGGACAAACCTTTGTAGTCAAATTCTTCTTTTATTTTCAACATGTTCTCCACTTTCATAGCCTGTGATGTACAAATCTTCTCATTAGTAGTGGAATTGTATAATATGAAGTTTCAACAAAGTCTTCTATTAATATATCAATAAATTAATATATATATATATAAGGCCTTACAAAGTGCATGATTACTGAATATTAGCCACAGTGCAAATCTTATTCATTAATGGCAAAAATACATGTTTGGCTTAGGTATATACAATTTATATGGCTGCAAACGAGCCAAGCCGAGTTGAGCTTTGGGGTGTTTGAGCTTAGTTCGTTCAAAATATTGGTTATTCACGCTTGGCTTGAGATTTTTATGAATTGAGCCATGAAGCTTTGCTTTGCTTGGGCTTGGCTCGTTTAATAAACAATCAAACTAGAATGAGCCCTTACCAAGCTTGTTCACGAGTTGTTCACAAATAGCTTGGTTCGTTTGCAACCCTTTGATACAATCCATACTTAGTGAATCCAAGTTTAAACCCACATATATGCAAGGACTCACCCTCTGACCAAATAATATGGTACTTGCAGTCTCTCCTCGATGACGTGGAGACGGGCCGATAGTCACAACTAATGAAGTTCTTGCTGTGCCTGTGATAAAGTGACAAATGTGAGAAATGCCAAAAATTATGCTTGCATTAGCTTCAAGCCACGAAAAAACATGTATGGCATCTCTATCAGAAAACACTTCAAGAAAAATTTTACTATTTAAAGCAAAGGTACACTATTTACCCAAAAAAAAAAAAAAAAAGAAAGCAAAGATACACTGAATCAGTAGATTAGTGAAACAACGATTCAGTTTGAGAATAATTACAACCTGGTTAACACCTCATGAACCAGTTTGGTCAGCTCCAGTTAAAAACCGTGCATACAACTTGCAAATGAAAATGTCTCACCTCCAAATGAATCTTTAAGCAACCTTGTAAGCTTGGAATCACGAACTGGAACATGAGCACTATTCTCTGCCAGAGCGTTTATGCACTTCCCTAATGCACTCAGCGAGAGATTAATAGACTTGGCTTCTTCCAACATATGTCCCTCACTTCCTGCCAGAAAAGCAGAGTGAAATTACACCACATTACCAAGGGGTATAAATCATAAAACAAAAGGAGCAGACCTAAAATAAAGCACTGTTATAAATAATTAAATAAATAAGTAAAAACCTTATGATTCCTTTGTGCAAATCTAAACTTATAGCCTGGGAATGGGATTTGAAAGATGATTGAATTAAGATTCTGGATGCAACATTATTGGGAACTCACAATAAACTTTCACTCACCCATTTTTCTTCCAACTTATGGATCTGAATAAAACTTAAATGACTGGTAAGGACTAAGGAGATGTCAAATGGCATCTATCCAGGAGATTGTTTTATCACATAATAAACCATAACTATATCCATTATACACAAAAGACCCAGAGAAAAGTCACTAGTTAAACAAACTGCTCTACATCCTAATTCCTAAGTTGAGCTCATGGTGTTAGTGTCCTCATTTTATAATTTCTACCAGGTGAATATTTAAAAGATTTTGAATGTCATGAGTGCAAAATTAGAATAAAAGTTTTCAACCACAAGACAGAAGGGTGGATCATCCCTTTCAAGAATCAGAGATAATTAGATAAAGAAAATAAGTGTTTATAAAAAATGAAGGATAATTTGAATTGCTCCTACGAAAATTGACCAAACAAACCATTAAGTGGAAAGGGAAAGCAGATCATCTAATGACTGACTGATGCATATGATCAAGATGGAGTTTTCGTAACAATCAAAAGAATGCAGAGATTCTCACCTAATATGAAAAAGGATGCACAAAGTTCAGTACTTTTTTTTTTTACAACAAGGGTGTCTAGGGCTTGAGTCCCGACTAATCCCTGGAAGAAATCCCACCATGACTACCTCAACTGTCCTTGCTTTCCACAAATTGAAATACATAGCCAACAAAAATTTGGATCCAACGTATAACGCTCTTTGTGGAATTCATGTGAAATTTGTAGAATGTCCTCTCCATTTCATTAGAAATTTTTAACATATCCATCTCATATTAGCACTGTTTACATGCGAAAGTGCATAAGTGAACATTTCATCATTAGCAATGACTGAGTCACAATTCTTCCCTCCAAATCTCACCCCTCCCCCCCCAAAAAAAAAAAAAAAATAACCCTTAAAAAAATAACCCCAAAAGGGCCCAGGTGCACCCACACAAAGGCACCAAACCATGCTTAATGTGGAAAAGCAAACCCATAATAACCACTGGCAGAAAATAACTAAAAGTCCATAGGTTGTGATATACACCTGACTTGTGAACACGCTCTGAACCCGCCAGATCTACAACAACCAGCTTGCCTTTTCGCACATATGGCTTAAAAGGTTTGTCCAAATGAGAATGATTATCATTTTCACCAGAAAAAGCTGCTTCTCTTCCCATGACAGACCTCTTAACTTGTACCTGCATGAAGGGAGTTAAATCTATCAATAAGTGATACAAAGCAATGAGAAACACACTCGAAAAAACAATATAAATCATGAAGAATTTGCACTAAAACAAAAGGCAGAATAAGAAGACAGCTAATTCACACACCATCAGGATTGCATGACTACGAGAAGATTCAGTATTCAACTTTGTGTTAGCCGCAATTCGATGAGCTTCCCCTATTCGTAGCAACTCCATAAAACTCTTCTGGTTTCTGATTTCTACAAGGGTTGCCCCTGGTACCGAAACATCACCAGTTTTTGGATCTTCTACAATGGAAATATTACCATTTGCTGGATCAAGGAGGTCCTGGATGGTCTCCATATATAGCTGCATAATTGATGGAGAAAAAGAATGTTAGATAAATTGTAAAAATGGAAACAGCCTACTAGCCTAGATGGGATATAATCACATAATCTTATAAATGACAATCATGGATCAGGTGGTAAAGGGATGGGGTGGGTGATGTTGAGGTAGGACTAGGGTTCAAATACTATGTATAAAAAGAAAACAAAAATGGCTTCTACAAGATCAAACCAAAAAGGATGGACACTGAAAAGACAAATTCTAAAAATTAGTAGAAATATATAACAATGAACAGAAAATAGAACGAATGAAAATTAAAATATATTATGCAATTATGTAATGACAGCATAACAACCTGCAAGTACGAGACCGAGACAGAATCAGTTTCTGGAGAGAGATCTGCTAGAATATCCTCCATTGAACGGACCATGATTCCACGAGCGGAGGTATCTTCCTCTCCCAGCCGCCCAAGAGTATAAGTTTTCCCTGTACCGGTCTGACCATAAGCCATCACTGTCCCATTGTAACCATCCAGAACACTCTATAAAAACAGAAGGCACATCATTAAGCTGCATGAAGCCCCATAACTAATAAGTGGAACATATAGCATGGAGTTGAAAAATTTTATAAACTTAATATGAAGAAATATATTAGACACTAGTTAGAAAATTTCCAATAATATGAAGAGTACTAAGGGTTACTAGATAAATGAAGTTTAGGGACAAGTTCAAGCAAGAGAACATGTGCTAAAAATTTTATATAAATAAAAAAATGTCAACAGTCTCAACAAAGAAAGAACAATCAAACCAACTCAATTTCTTCTTATTGAGCAAAAGTAAATTATATATTTCAATAACTCTCCATTCAATTGCAGCAGCAGCATATTTTCATCTCACATAGCAAAACATATCCATGAAAAGAAAAATAAAAATAAAATTCAAGCGGGGTGGGGTTGGGGTGCAGATCACATAGACATTTATAGTAAACACTAGACAAAGTAACCAGAGTAAGGAAAACAAACACAAGATAGATATACCAATTTTAGCAAAATAAGTTTAATAATCTCTCCAATTGGCCCATCTTATTTCAAAAGTACCAATAGGCACATGAGATATGCACAGGACTTGCAAAATCAGGAACATTCTCAATGATTCTATGACTTAATAATTGCCAAAGAAGCTTCTAACTCATGTGCAAAGCAATTGATGACAAACTGTAAAATAACCACTCACTGTGTGTCATGTCATTCTTTACAAGACAATGAAATTTCTATGACTAAGCTGTGATGGGGACAATGGGCCTAGGTTCAACAGATTGGCCCATACTGGCTATTAGCTTGATGGCCAAAGAATTGCCTTATTTTATTTTTGGAATTATGGAATTGTAACCTTCTAAATTTCCATGAATTTAGGGCCATGTAATTACCATGATTGATGTACTTGGGGTTTGTATAAAGACTCCATATCTCCTTAACAAAATCAGCCATGGATTTATAAAGATTTGAGTTTCTTTAGGTATAATGCCAACTCCATACCCCCAAAGTGCTGACTGACTGACTCTTAGGGTTTTCTCTGGCTTTGAGTGTTGATCCTTGTTGTGAGTTGTGTCATCTGGAATGGATGTTCTACAGCAGCTTTGGTATCAGAGCAAACTATGATTCTGCATACTTCCGTGAAACACTTGATTGTACCGAAGAAATCTGTCAACAATTCAGTCACACCAATTGCTATACCTTTTCAATTGCACCACCGTGAGCCTCCATCAAACCCTTCGATATAATCGCACCAGTCCCACCAACCCTCCGCCTCTACCATCAAATCCTAGTGTCCCAACACTCAAACCCTTGAGCCACCACCATCATCACCTTAGTTGATTGAATGCTGACTGCAGTTATTATTGTCCTATTCACGGATTGCGCTGTTTTTTCCAAGACAAGCATGGAGGAATTCAAACTTGTTGGTTACTCAAAGCGGCTTGGATTTCAAACTCGACGGAGTTGAGTTCCTCCCATCCCAAGAGAGTTGATGGGGACAATGGGCCTAGGTTCAACATATTGGCCCATATTGGCCATTATCTTGATGGCCAAAGAATTGCCTCATTTTATTTTTGGAATTATGGAATTGTTATCTTTTAAATTTCCATGAATTTAGGGCCAAGTAATTACCATGATTGATGTACTTGGGGTCTATATAAAGACTTCATATCTCCTTAACAAAATTAGCCATGGATTAATAAAGATTTGAGTTTCTTTTAGGTGTGGTACTGACTCCATATCCCTTAAATGCTTACTCTTAGGATTTTCTTGCTTGTTTGGTGCCCACTCCAAACACCACCCTAGGTGCCGACTCCTAGGGGTTTAGCTTCTTTTTGCTTCTTTTCAAGCTTCTTTTCTTCCCTTTCTCCAAGCCCAACAAACAGGCCCTAGGTGCCAACTCCTAGGACTACAGCTTCTTTACTTCTTTGCTTCTTACTTCTTTTCTTCTTACTTCTTTGTTTTGGCTTGAGTGTTGTGAGTTGTTGGGAGTTGTGTGATCTAGAATGGATGTTCTACATCAAGCTGGCTGTGAATGGTAAGCATAGGAGATGCAAAGAATAATGACGTCGACAAAATAGGACTATAGAAATAGGGATGCAAGCTGATAAGGCTAAGGAATGTAATTTGTTGGAGGGACTTGTAGTTGGGAGAGATAGAGTTTCCATTTCAGCTTCCTATTTCCTCTAGTGTGTTTTCTAGTAAATTCTATCTGGATGTTCTAATTGATGATTCAGATGTTCCTATTTTCCACCCTTCTAAGATGATTAGGAATTCTAAAGTGGCTCTAAAGGTGCAGGTTATTGGTTGCTCTGTTGCTTACATGAAAATTAACGCTAAGTCACTAATGATGTTTTTCAGAGGAGAAGACCTCATTCTTTGTAGCCCTCGTGGTGTTGTCTATGCTCTTTTAGTGTACTGGCAATAGTGTATGTTACTCTTTTAGTGTTAACGTGGAGCATCCTTTTTTTTTCTTCCTTTTGTATACCCACTTCCTCAGCTAATCGAAAGCATGTTTATTCTATGATATTCTAAATTCCATAAAAAAAATAAATAAATAAAAAACAACGTGAATCAGTTTATCTAATCCCCCCCCCCCCCACTTTCTTCCCCTTCTCTCTCTCACCTCTACTATTCTTTACAAGCTCCAAACCGGAAGTCTATACTACATTATTCTCATTTATGGTTAACTAAGAATGTTAGTGGGCTTGCTTCATTTTTGCTTAAAATCACGAAGGAAAATTCTCTATGTCCCAAATTTTTTTCTCAAATCTAACATTCCAAACGATGTGGCAATATAACCACAAATGAGATTTGAATTTAAATAGAGAGCAAAAAAAAAAATTCAATTTTAAGATGCCACCTCATTTAGGATGTTGAATTTGGGAAAAAAATTTGGGGTATATAGCATTGCCCAATTATCAAACACCCAACTATTGTTACTGTGGTTTCTGCTATATGTCGTGCACATCCATAGTACGTTCTCTCTCTTACAGTCTTAAATTTAACTTAAATCCGACTTAAATTAATCAATAATTAAAACATTTAAAACTATTTCATGTGCATTGCACAGGTTGGTAACTAGTTAGTAAACATAATTACATAATTTTAATAGACGATTCTACAAGAGAAAACCCAACATGCACTCTCACCTAAGAAGCACAGACACTCCTCCAAAGCTGCCCGTGCAGTGTCCTACATGTGAGAGACAACTGACAACTGACAACTGCCCACATGTATCTGACACAGCTAGGAGGTGTCAATGAATAACGAGCCATGGATGTCTTTCTTGTTTGTCTTTTTTTTATCTCCATATATTTTAATGATTTTTTTATTTGTATAATGGAACTATACACCATCTATACATATAAAATTATAAATATTCATTTATTTATTGTCGTATCCACACCATGTTGTATCCTAGTTTTTTTAGGAGTTGTCCTGTCAGTGTGACGGCGTCGTTTCATTACCGTGTTGCATGTCGGTGTCAATGCTTCTTAGGCACTCAGAGATAATAGAATTATGTGGTTACTTACAAATTAAAACACAAACACACAAAAGAATCTTACATTGCGTGTTAGTAATTAATTATATGCCCATCAGCAAGCATTTTGCCCCTCAGTTCACCAAGGTGTTATATACTATTTTTTATTTAAATTCTACAAATGTTTTAGTGAATTTACAGTGGCTTCGCAAACAATTCCTAGTTCTTCCCCTATAAGCTCCCATTTTAGCATCAAATGATATCAACCATATTTTCCTTTATGCTTTAAGCAGTGATAGTGGCATTTTTTAATATTTTATTTTATTTTTTTGGTGGGGTGGGGGTGTTCAAAGAAAGATCGACTACATGGGATAATGAAGCCGAATTCCCTAGCTGGACAACATCTTCCTGATCAACCACCAGCATGGTCCCCGAACCTTAAGAGGGCTATCCGAATATAGCGAAGGCCATGGGCCAGTCAAAGCTTAAATTTGCAAGAAAGTCTGCAAAAAAATAGTAAACAACTTTTGTCCAACTTATTTTGAAAGAAGACAAATGACGAACTAGACTGTTGGATGACTAGACATATTATGGAATAATTTACCAAATGTTACTATTCTTATGTTGTAGATTAAACCCATTAAAAACGAATATCTAGCAAGAAACTGATCTCTAATTCTCTCTAGAAACAACAATATCCAACCTATGAAATATTCTTTCCAGTAATAAATTCCCCAGAACCTTTTCAATGATATTTCCAATTAAATTAGAATACATTTTCGAAATGAAACTAGAGGTTAAAGATTAATTTAAATCAAAATATGAATCAGCAATTCACAAGGAGGAAAATGAATAGCAGTCAATGAGACAAGATGTAATAACAACTTTAGAAACTACAATAGACAAGACAGCAAAATAAAGTTTATTTGAAAATCAGCTGCACATGCATCAGTCATCCCCCAAAATAAGTAATAAATCATAGAACATCCTTATTTTTTTGGTTTTTTTTTTTCCTTATAAAAAAAAAATAAGGATGTTCTGGATCTAATTAAGAGTAATACCAAACAAAACACACCTCTACAACAGGCTTAGCAACAACTTCGTAAACACGCTTCTGCGATGCAAATTCAGTGAGAACTTCATCAAATTCATAGGTGTCTGAATCCCAGTTGTTCTTCCGAAGTTTCAACCTTTTAAGCTGATGTACAGAAAAAACTAAAATTAATTTTGCTACCATGACTATGCTGTAATCGACCACAAAACTCAAAAGAAAAACTGTAAGGGAAAAATGCAAGTATATATAATTCTTGATATCAACATGACAGTCTACATATAGTAAGAACAATGACGTTGATAAAACCTCTGGCTGCAATTCCACACAATCAGCAAAATCTGCATCTGCCACCAACTCTTCTGCATTTCGGGGTCGCAATCTTACAGCCACTCGAACTCTTCCAGGAACTGTCCAGAACCACACAAAAACAGGAACAACAGCACACACAAATCAATTAAGGGTGGGTAAGGAACAAGTGAAAGAGCAAGAATTCGGGAATATAATATAACAAAGGAATGCCTGGAAAATATAATAAATGAAAATTCACCGGTATATTTGAAAGCCTTAAATAGACATGGGGTCTGGAAAACATTGTCAAGAATCAAGTTATACTGGACAATAAAAAATATTTTTGGTTGCTACACCATCCATTTGGGTAGGGTATCCCTATTTAAACTAATATTTCTACTTCATTCATCAATAATGACTTTAAAGGATGTGGTTTTATATTAGTAAGGCAGATTACAGTGCAAGTGTTGTACATTATGAAGTTCATGTGTACAAAGCATTCTTTCAGCAATGTAATGATTCTACCTCATTAAATTTTGTCATGGCTATGAATTCAAGTCTTCTATTCAAATGGATCGATGTGTAATGACAATCCAATCATGGAAAGCTAAATAAGCTAAATTAATGCAAAAATATTCTTTATTGTGCCATAAGAAGCACGGACACGTATCGGACACAACACCTCTCCAAGACTCGTTTGACACAACACCTCTTACTTTGCCTTTTTATTCTTTCGTTTCTTTTTTGTCATATATTTTTTAGAATAAATCAACTAGAATTTCTAAAAGCAATACAAAGGTAAACATTTTGAGTGATTTATGTGATGTTACATGACATTTCATAATTATATGTATAAAAATAAATGTTCAATTAATGTCTTATCCCCACCGTATCGTGTCCTAAATTTTGAGGATTTGATGTATCCAAGTGTCCATGTCGTGTCGTGTCGTGTCGTGTTGTACCCGTATCACATGTCCGTGTCCGTGCTTCTTGGGGCATTAAAATGGAACCAGTCCAACCTGATAAATAATTGAACTTAATGGGGCCTAGAGTAGACATAACATGACATAAGTAGACCTATGGCTATTGGTGTTATATCTTTCCTAATCAAATAATGTCTATGACCTTGTCAATATCTGGTTGTATGGAAATTGATACGCAAACCTGTTATATGATAAGGTTTTGGATGAATATTGTGATACAAGGACTTGACTATTTTATATGATCATCAAATACAAAAAATCTTATACTCCCTGCATCCCACTTTTTAGAGCACATTCCCTTTTTGGATGTCCCATAATGTTTGCTTATTGTAAAACGTCAAGGTATGCAATTATTTTACTTTCCGACTTTACCCGTTGCAATATGAAAAATTAGAATCGAAACGCAAGTGAAGTGCGAATGCAATTACTGGATTAAGAGAATAATATTGGAAAGATAAATTAAACAAGTGAGATGGCACGCATTAATTGTACATCCTTGATATGTGTGTTTTATCAAAGTTCTTTAACGTAGGAGGGGCCAAATAATCCACATGCAAATGCACAAGGATTTTTGCTACCATAATATTTGAAGAAGACTATCTATGGACTATGGGTTAAAAGTGTCAGCTTTGTTTGACAAGTTTAGTGCAATGATGGCAAAATAGGCTAAAGAGAATTACATCTGATCATTTTGGTCTTACACAAAGGCAATAGAGTAATATTACCACGCTAGTTGCATTTATGGATAAGAAGTTGCTATATGAAGTGATATAGAAGGCATCAATGATAAATTTGAGCAAACAATTCCACATGAAATGAAAAAATATAAGTTGCAGTGTTTCTAGAAATCAAAGCTGTCAAAATTTTACGGCACATCACCTTCACAAAATACATGACGTAGGATGCTTAGGGGGAATATCACAGGTTGTGGGATGGCAGACTTTGTAGAGGGTTAGGTGTGGGGATTGGCTAAGATTTTGAGGATGGAAGCTAATAAGCTGTTGGAATGTCTATCAGCAGCTACTGGAGGGTTTAGCTGGAGCTAATGGAGGGTTTGGGGTGTTATGATGAAAGCTTAGAGGTTGAGAGAAGGCCTCACACCTTCAAAGTTTGTGAATCACTTTCAAGATGTAGAAAATTCTGCAAATACCATTCATTCCTCGCAAAATTCTGCCCATACATTAATTTATATAAACCCCAAACTTGAAGAGCAAGCAAGCTTGCAACACAAGCCAAATTGAAGAGCAAGAGAGCTTCCAACACAAGCCAACTAGGTGAGGAAGCAAGCTTGCAAGACAAGCAACGTGAACTTGGACCAATTGGACTTGGACTACCCCCAAAAAAACTGACCCAGATTAATAGAAAGCTCAAAAATAAAGCCCATACTAGACCTAGTCCAATTAACCACACTATAGGCCCAAAACTACAAATCACCATAACACCCTAGACTCCATAAAACTTAACATAATTTAAATAAAGCTACCCCCCCCCCCCTAAGAAAATATATAATTTAATTTAATTCCAAGTAAATTCAGTTTAGAAAGACTCTGCTTGGGCCCCATCTTGAAATTGAAGCAACTTTTGAGTCCTTTTAAGGCCTGTGTCAATACGTAACAAACGTATTGGATGAGACACAAATCTCAGGTGCTAAAACAGTTGAAACTCTCATCAAGGCACAGAATACTTGTGGGAAAGCTGATATATTTAATAGTGACACAGCCTAATGTCACATTTGCACTTTATAATGGGCATAATTAGTCATTTTATGCAGAATCCTTGACAACCTACACACAAAATTAGTGTGTCATATCTTTTTTTTTTTCTTTTTTTTTTTTTTTTTGTTGATAAAGCATATCTTTAATTATTTATGAGAGATTTTGGCAAAGATCTTGTATTCAATCATCATATTGTTAATTCATTGGCTTCTTAAGGCTAATTGAGTTAGTGATCATCCAAATAGGAAGCCAATTACCAGTTTTTGCACTATTTTCAATAAGAAACAAAGTGTTGTATGTCAGTCGACAGCAAAGGCAAGGCACAGGGCTATGCACATACAACATGTGAGACAATGAGAATCAATATCGAAGCTCCAATGGAAAATATTTTCTAATATCCAATTTCCATATATATCCCGAGTTATCTAGTGTTTCATTAGAGGATGAAGTATTAAAGTAAAAAATTCAGGCATATGAGTACTTCATCAATCCTCCAGGTAGTCTAAAACAGGGCCCAAGACTCGGGTGAAAGGCAATTGTTAATGACTAACACATGATATTCTTGTATTACATTCCATAAAATAGTAACAAGGCCATAGTTACTATAGCCATTAGCCAATCTACCATGTCAGACCAAATCAACATATAAACCTGTCAGACACATGTCTGCATGTCAATTGTTCTGTCGCACTTTAGACTTATTAAGGTTATCACATCAAAATGGTCAAATTCACACTAGTGACTCCATTTGTCGATTGTGGACCACCAAAAGAGAATTGTCAAGATATCATTTTAAGATTGACAGCAAACTAAGCAGCCATCAGAACCAGTAATAAGAGCAGTTTTAAAACATTTTGAGACCATCGATCGTAACACCCTCATACGACCCCAAAAAATAACTAGCCCTAATTTTCTTCACAGGGACTTTTCTGTCAGTTTAATGTTTCTTCTTTATAACTCACTTCAAAGGTTTTTTCACTTGTTGCATAAACTAAAATGTTGCAACTAAGCAATGACCATAGCAGGCTCCAAATACAACATCACAATATGAGATACTCGATTCTAAACTGTCCACCCAAAAATCCACCTTCATAGAATTTGTTCAACCATAGCAGAGAACACAAAGAAATGTATGGAAATAATTTGAAATTCACTTCCAGTACCACTTTAACCCTCTGTTTGGTTTCTGAGAAAACAGAGGAAAAGGAACAAAATTCTAAATCTCATTTTTATGTTCTTTTGATTTCCAAAAATTGAAAAACTCGCCTCAACTAACTTAAAACAGCGCTATAAGGCACAGTTGAGTTGGACGTTCTTTTCTTTTTTCAGGTCTTCTCTGATTCAAATTTTTTAATTTCTTACATTTTCCTGAATTTTATCAGCAAGCAAACAGATTATTAGGGAAAATAATCTAGATCGCATTGTGAAAATGAACTGAACAAAGAAGTTTATAGATCGAACAGTGGGATCAAGTTGAAGAGAAATTGGTACAGAACTGACCTCCGGCGTCGTCCCTGGAAGCTCCAGCGCCGCCGAGAGAACCGGGACTGCTCCGGCGAACACCGGTTGACGGATGAAGCTTGGATTTGAAGGTATTTGATCTGAAGTTGGAGGTGGCAGAGAGAGGCCGATCGACGACCCTCACAAACCCCTTCTGAATGCCGTTTCTGTAACCAGAGGAAGCCATCGCCGCCGTTCTTCTTCTTCAAATAGTCTCCGCCATGAATGAAGAGAGCGAGAGAGAGAGAGAGAGAGGGGGGGGAGAGATTGGAACAAAACGTGTAGAGAGAAAGTTGAACCAAATGTAGGGAGTGGCGTTAAATGAAGACTTGAAGAGAAAGAGAGAGAATGCAACAAGAATGTAGAGAGGGTGGGCGAAGAGAGAGAAACTGAGACAAAATGTAGAGAGAGAGAGAGAGAGTTAAATTGAAACAAAGTGCAGATAGAGAGAGAGGTCGTGGGAGATTTGATTTGTTGGGGCTTTCGCTGGTTCGGAGGTTTAAACAAGAAGAGAGAGAGGGAGAGCGAGAGGGAGACAGCGAGAGAGATTGCCGTGTGGAGGCGATGGCTGGACCCCACGTTTGATTTATCATTTATCGTAGAGTGAGGGCATGGAAGAGACAGAGATGGTCGAAGCTTGGTGGGTCAGTGTCTCACATAATTTAAATTTTTCTTCTCTTTTTTTTTGGGAAAATGAATATAAAGGAAAAAGTTCGTCTCACGAGAGCTGCGGTGGCTGTGAGTCTGTGACCACTTGTAACCGTGAGGTTTGAATGAAAGAAAGTAGGAATCCAACGGTGATGGAAGTTGTGCTGTGATAGTGGGAAACTAAAAAGTGCTCTTGCGTAGAACGACTTCTCTTTTTGTGTTTTATGTACTCCATGTTTGAGAAACATTTTTTTTTTTTTTCACATTTAAAAAACCGCCCTCGTGGCTAACTTAAAATACGCCGACCAGTCGTGGAGTGGGGAGTGCGGTAGTGCACTAGTGCGGCTTTTGAGAAACCGTACTCGACACTACCAATCCGGTAACCAGGTTTTAACTGCCTCCTCCAATACTCGAGACCTGGCTTGAGAGATGAAATTACAGTTTTGAGGTTTTTGTGAATGGTCCCCATCCTCATAAAAAGCTGTTTAATAAACTTGAAAAACTAATCAGTTAAAGCAAGTATTTTTTCACTTTCTAAATAAGTGGTCTATTTTTTTTTTTTGATATTTTAAAATTATGGTCACATTTCAAAAGTCATTGGTTTCTTTTGATTCATTTCCTAAAATACCCTCAAAAATGTATTCTCTTTTTTTCTAATATTTTGCACACTTGAAGGCAAAATTAGAATCTCAAAACATATGCAGTGATGTAAAAGCATTTGATAAGGTTCTCTTAAAAAGCATGTTTTTTCAAAAGGGATGGTCAATTTGAAACGGAGAGAATATAAATCAAAGTCATTGGGGTTAACCTAGTGCTAAGAGACGGCGGGGAAAAATGTAAGAGTATGATAGATTACAGGTTCAAACCCCTCCCAATGTACCAAAAAAAAATTAAGTATAAGTTTCTTTTTCTTTTTAAGGTAAATTGTTCTTTAGGGTCCAAAGTTTAGATCAAGTTTCACTTTAAGATCTAAAATTTAAATTGCATCAATTTAATAGCTGAATTATTAATTGAGTTGCAATTTGGGGGTTGTTGTCAAAATTTTATGTGTTATTCTTATTTTGCCCTTTTTATGAGTTTAAAAATCCTATTTTACCCCTATCAACATTTAGTAAATCTTCATATTTTAACTAGATATGAATCATTCTGCCATCAGATTTATGGTTTTGTAAATAAAAAATATAAATGTTTATTAGATGTTTATTGTATCCCTTCAATATTTTCAACTTTAATATCATAATAGGGGCATTTAAGGAAAAAAAAAAGAGTATACTAACTCCCTTCTTACTGCTTTATAATAGAAGATAGATTAATATTAATTATTTAAATTATATTTAATTTTAAAAACTGGGTATGGATTTAGAAATCCATTACATGATTAAATAATATAAATAGATACCCGCTAATATAGGCGGTCTAGTGGTAAAGAGATATCTAAAACCGTTTGTTTGTTTTTTTTTTTGTTTTGGTTGTCAACACAAGTTACTACAAAAGTAGCACAAATACAAAACATAATAAGGAAGATCACATAAACGACATAACTCAAAAAGGTCTTAATAACCCATAAAATTAACCCACATTCAACCTCTAAAGCGACTTCATAAAACTCGATATCTTCCATGGTTTGAGTTTTCTTGGCCAACTTGGCCCGGTTTAATATAAAAATTCATTGGTTTGTAATGATTTGATCTGGATGTATTACATAAATAATCTACTTAGAGAATTTAAATCGAACTAGTGACTTGTTCACTGTTTATCTGTTAAGTTCTCTGAACAATGCAATATATGTTGGAAATAAAAGACAGATGCTACAAGTATAAGACAAAAAACTTATCGATTAATGCATGTGATAATATTATTCTTAAAAGTATATCGCGCCCAATAGAACAAATTGCTCAGTGTAGATGGCTAGCGAGTGACCTACTCTTTAGGGTACAACAATCACACCTCCTGCAAGTGTGTACCCATAATGTTGGAGAGATGTGAATGGTTCAAATTGCTCCCTCTTAAGACATAAATTGTAGAACTAGGAAACTCAAAATTGCAAAACTCAAAAGAGTAGAACTCTCAAAACTGGAAAACTCAAACTGAAAATAAGGACTCAGAATTGATATATATATATATATATATATATATATATATATATATAGAGAGAGAGAGAGAGAGAGAGAGAGAGAGAGAGAGAGAGAGAGCTGTGTAGCTGCTGTGTGTTTTTGGTAAGGCTAGAATGACCTCTATATTTATTATTAATTCTCCTAGTTTTTATATTTATTATTAATTCATGAAAAAGCTTTGTTTGGTCTTGTTATAACCAATTAAAAACATGAAATTTTGTAAAAGATTGTAGTTAATTGATTTTTTAATTTATAAAATGGAAATAAACACTAATAATGGGATAGCAATTTGTTTAGTTATACTGTCATAGTTTTGGACAATTCATTCAAACATCAACAACCTTTATGAGACCGGTAACCTAATTAACAAGTTTTTTATTTTAAAAAAAAATCAAAAAAGTTTTAATTGTGTATATCTATATCTATACTATCTATGTATATAAACTTCTATACTATTATATAAAACCCAGTTTGCTTATGATCGAGGCATGCTTTTATAGCCTTCCATCTCTCATTCATTATCTTCTCACATTAATGGTGGCTTCACTTTTAAGTTTGATATGTCACTATAAAAAATTAAAGAATAGGAATATTAAATACTAAAAATTACCATATCTAAATTAAATAGGTTTGACTCACCAATTTTTAGAAGGATAAAAAAATTAAGGGGAAACTAGCGGGAGGTACACATTTGGGAGTTTATTCAAGCCTCAAGTCACCTATAAAAACTCTTTTAGCCTCAAGTCCACTGCACATGAAAAAATGGTAACGTTTTGGGAACAACAGTAAAAAATCTTGCCATGAATACCACCAATGCCTTTCTAAACATATATGGCAAGGTTTTAAAAGGAAAACCAGCCACGATTTCCAAAATCAAATCCATCTCATTCATTATACTGCCTTTCTAAACACATATAGCAAGGTTTTAAATGGAAAACCAGCCACGATTTATAGAATCAAACCCATCCCATTCATTATTTAGGTTTGCTAAATGTCCAATAAAATTCATACCCGTCAACCTTCAACAAATGTAACTAGTTGATGATGTATGGCCTTTTTTTGGACTTATTTTATGCAAAATCATGTAACTAACCCATATGTGTGTGTATTTTCAGAAAAATTCGCAATGTAAATATTCCAAATAATTTATGAAATTTCATAATCCACATCAAGAATGTCAAAATTCCTAAATTGGAATTCAAATAAATCAAAACAAACCCCTTTGTTTAGTTACATGCCTACACCTCGTCTTCTTCATCCATTTGTTCTCATGTAACTGTTCCCTACTATAGCAGTTACAATAATTACAATCATATACATCTCTAGTTATATGTAACTGAGACCAAGGTAACTAATTACCCATTCAATTTATTAAAAACAAAAAAACAACCTAGATTTAGTTACATGTTCAAAAAGTTACATGATGAAACAAAGGGTCTATTACCAAATGGATGACCGCAGGATTGTGAATGATAAGGGGAGAAAAAGTAGGAGTAGTAATCGAGGGAATTGAGGGAAGTAAGGAAGGACCTGACAAAGATGGAGAGGTAGAGTGTTGGGAAGTATGGGAAAATAAAGGGGGAGAGTTGTGAATGAGTGAAAATAATGGAGGGGAGTTATGAGAATTAATTAAGGGAGATTAAGAAGGAAGGAGTGGAGCATATGTTGGCCCAAATGGTTTCAAAACCATTGATTTTGATGATAACAATGCATAAGAAGGTCTTAAGTACTAATGGTTTTAAAATTAAGCTTAAGACAGGTAAAATCCAGCAACAGCAAATCAAATGAGTCAATCAAAGGCGTAACGCAAGAATGAACACCAAAAAGAATCCATGTCAAAGCCAAATGAAGATCAAGTATAGACAAATAGGATTCAATGTAAAATTGATCCCAAGAAAAGTTCATTTGTGATTAAAGGGCTTTAGGTTCATGCATTAACTTGGTAACAACTAAAAAGAACCTAATTGATCATGTTTAGAGTCTCTTGACTCGTTGAAATGACCCCTTAAAATCAGGTCTTAAACTCCTTGTATCAATTTCTGATGCAGAGCTTTAAGACATCTTAAATATATTTAAGACGTCTGAAACATGATTAAGACGTCTGAAATTCTATTTAAGACGTCTGAATCAAGTTTAAGACGTTTGAAATAGGCTTAAGACGTCTGAGGTATGAAGTCCTAAAATACACCTTCTCTGATTTTTTAAGACGTCTAAATAAGACGTCTGAAATGTACTTTAAGACGTCTGAATCTTATTTAAGACGTCTGAAATGGACATACCTCAAATTGCATCCTCTCTGGTTCCTTAAGACGTGATAATAAGACGTCTTAAAGAGGTTTAAGACGTCTGAAAAATGTTTAAGACGTCTGAATCCTCGTGAACAGTGACCTTGAAAAACCTCTATAGAAATCAGTCCTCTGGTTTTTTAAGACGCCTGATTAAGACGTCTTAAACAGAATCAGACGTCTTAAATCAATTTCAGACGTCTGAATTCCTCGAGACTGACCAATAACGGCTAGTTTTTCAAACGGTCTTTTGAGCATTAAATGCCCACCAAACCATCTTTCCCGGCATTTATTGCTACAGAACAGTCATTTGGACCCCTTGGGCTATATATACATGAGTTAAACTCATTTATGGGCATTCATTGAGCTTCAAACAAGATCATTCATTTACAAGCCCTAATTTCACTTGTGAGCATTTATTGAGATACAATCAACAGTTGAGTGAGCTTTTAATTTCTGTGTATCCACTCTTTTGAGAGAGTTTCTTGAGCACAAAAACATACTCAAATCTTCTTGTATTCAAGGGTTGAGAGAAACCCCATTTGTAAGCACTTGAAGAAGTGTGTCTTGAACAAGTGTTGGTGAAGAACACTTGGTGCTGTAAAGGTTTGCTGCTCCACCTTGAAGGAGAGTGATAGTGGATTGGTGAATCCTCAAGCGAGCTCTTGAGGCGAGGACGTAGGCGGGAAGGCCGAACCTCGTTAACATCGTTTGCATCCTCTTTCTCTTTATTTCCTTATTATTGCTTGTTCTTGTATTTATCTTTACTTGCAATAATCTGATTTTTGAGTTTGCAATTAATCTTTTAATTGGCCAATAACCCTATTCACCCCCCCTCTAGGGTTATATATTTGGGACAACAGCATATCATGGTAGGGAAAGTAGGGGACGTTAGGAGTGGAAGGGAACAATTTGAGTGGCGGAGATTTTGTAGGGATTTGGCCGAAATTCAAGGAAATTTTCTATGTGAGTTATTCCTATTTCTGATATTTATACGATTTGTGCCTTTATAACAGAGGGATATTTGTCATCCCAACTTATAGTGTACTGGAGGCTAAATGTGTTTTTAAAGAGGGACTTTAGGCAACACAAGCATTACTTCTTGAACTTGAGCCCAAATGCCCCAAAAATTAATTATTAAGTTATTGTTATATAAAATCCTAAATTTAAATTATTCATACATATATAAAGTTAATATATAATATTGATGTATAATCCTAAAATACTATATATTATTCTGTGTATCGCGATGGTAACTACTCGTATGTGTGTGTGTGTATGTGTGTATATATATATATATATAGAGAGAGAGAGAAAGAGAGAGAGAGAGAGAGAGAGAGAGAGAGTGTGTGTGTGTGTGTGTGTGTCCTATATAATTATTTTATGTAATAAAGTGCTGGGCCCTTTTCCTTAAACATTACTTTTTAAATAATTTATTTTGACTTTTGTATGATTTTCAAATTTATTCCCAAACACCGATAAATCATGGTTGCTATCTACATTGTTAATAAAATCGTGGTTAACAACCACGATTTATGGTTGAGTATACAAATCCCTCATACTAGATATACGAATCCCTCATATTAAAATCATGGTTGCTAATCACGATTTTATTAAAAACGTGGATAGCAATCACGATTTATTGGTTTTAGGGAATAAAATTGAAAATCATACAAAAGTTGGAGTAAATTATTAAAAAGGTAATATTCAAGGAAAAAAGCCCCAAAAGTTTGTCATTCAAGTTAATAGTGTCACGTCAACATCGTATTATCCTGTGTTACTAAGGGTGTGTTTGGTTCAGGGAATGGGAATGTGAGTCCTGGGAATGGGAATGTTATGAATATTACCCATTCCCATGTTTGGTTAGTTGGGAATGGGTAATAGGAATCCTTTGAACATTCCCAATTATAATACCCTTTGGCAGATGGTGTTTTCTGTTGGCCCAAATGGTTTCAAAACCATTGATTTTGATGATAACAATGCATAAGAAGGTCTTAAGTACTAATGGTTTTAAAATTAAGCTTAAGACAGGTAAAATCCAGCAACAGCAAATCAAATGAGTCAATCAAAGGCATAACGCAAGAATGAACACCAAAAAGAATCCATGTCAAAGCCAAATGAAGATCAAGTATAGACAAATAGGATTCAATGTAAGATTGATCCCAAGAAAAGTTCATTTGTGATTAAAGGGCTTTAGGTTCATGCATTAACTTGGTAACAACTAAAAAGCACCTATTTGATCATGTTTAGAGTCTCTTGACTCGTTGGAATGATCCCTTAAAAATCAGGTCTTAAACTCTTTGTATCAGTTTTCTGATGCAGAGCTTTAAGACGTCTTAAATATATTTAAGACGTCTGAAAACTGATTAAGACGTCTGAAATTTTGTTTAAGACGTCTGAATCAAGTTTAAGACGTCTGAAATAGGCTTAAGACGTCTGAGGTTTGAAGTCATAAAATACATCTTCTCTGATTTTTTAAGACGTCTAAATCAGACGTCTGAAATGGATTTTAAGACGTCTGAAAATGGTTTAAGACGTCTGAAATGAAAAGACCTCAATTTACATCATCTCTGTTTTTTTAAGACGTGAGAATAAGACGTCTTAAAGAGGTTTAAGACGTCTGAAAAATGTTTAAGACGTCTGAATCCTCTTGAACAGTGACCTTGAAAAACCTCTATAGAAATCAGTCCTCTGGTTTTTTAAGACGCCTGATTAAGATGTCTTAAACAGAATCAGACGTCTTAAATCAATTTCAGACGTCTGAATCCCTCGAGACTGACCAATAACGGCTAGTTTTTCAAACGGTCTTTTGAGCATTAAATGCCCACCAAACCATCTTTCCCGGCATTTATTGCTACAGAACGGTCATTTGGACCCCTTGGGCAATATATACATGAGTTAAACTCATTTATGGGCATTCATTGAGCTTCAAACAAGATCATTCATTTACAAGCCCTAATTTCACTAGTGAGTATTTATTGAGATACAATCAATAGTTGAGTGAGCTTTTAATTTCTGTGTATCCACTCTTTTGAGAGAGTTTCTTGAGCACAAAAACATACTCAAATCTTCTTGTATTCAAGGGTTGAGAGGAACCCCGTTTGTAAGCACTTGAAGAGTGTGTCTTGCTCAAGTGTTGGTGAAGAACACTTAGAATTGTAAAGGTTTGCTGCTCCACCTTGAAGGAGAGTGATAGTGGATTGGTGAATCCTCAAGCGTGCTCTTGAGGCGAGGACGTAGGCGGGAGGCCGAACTCGTTATATCGTTTGCATTCTCTTTCCCTTTATCTCTTTATTATAGCATTGTCTTACATTTAATCTTGCTTACAATAATATGATTTTAGATTGCTATAATTTCTTTTTAATTGGCCTATAACCCTATTCACCCCCCCTCTAGGGTTATTCACTTGGGACAACATTTTCAAAAGTAGATCTTGTCGATCTATTTCTCACAAGAACGCTGACCTTAGATCTCTTTCACACCACACCATCAATCCTTCAAATCAGCTACATTCGTTGGGATATTCACCAATGTAATGTGACAAATCAACCCAGTTCAGCTTGGATTTTCATCCACAGGCATCGAGACTGTTCATCATCGATCCTTCACATCGGTTTTATCTTCGCACATTCATCGTCAATAACCATCCACGGCAAATAGTTCACCCACTCTGAAGGTATGATTACTAGTTTCCCATAGTTATATGTTGGATATTAAACTTATTGCACCTCGAAATGTACTTTACTGGTACAAATTAAAATCCACTGAAATATAGGAATTGAAAATGGAGGCAATGTGAGCAAAAATTGGTGTCATTTTTGGTTTCCAACTTGTGCTGTGGGCATTTTCTTTCCCTATTGCTGTGCTTTTTGGTTTTCAACTTGTGTTGCTCATGCTTCTTATTTTTTTGGGTCTCTGTTGGACTTCTTGTCTAATATGTATTACTCATTCTGATTAAAACAATTTGTTTCGTACCCCCAAAAAAAAAAAAAAAAAAAAGTTGAGTGAAAATAATTGAATTGAAGCTACTATTGTTACTTTTACAGCATGGTGTAGTAAACGTAGGATCAATGACACGTAAGCAAGGAAGAGAAATGGAAGGTTGTTAGGCATTGGGCGTCAAATGCATCTCTTGAATTCCAGCCCTTCATTTTTCCTCCTTGCTATGTGTTATCGATCTTAAGTTTACTGTACCATGCAATAACTGCACCAAATCCAAATCTCTCATCTAGACACTAACAATTAACTAATATTGCTCGCATTAAAGTAAATTCTTGGCTTCTGTCATTATACAAATCCTATGTGCTACCATATCTAAAGACTTGAAATTGCAACTTAATTGGCATGTTATATTGTTGTTGATCCCATTTCTTTTATTGTTTATATATATATATAAACAATAAAAGAAAATAAAGCAGGGGAAAAAAACAATAGAGAAAAAGGCAAATCAACCCAAATTATTGTAAATTTGTGCGGTTGTACCAAAGTGGCCCACATGTACTGACCATTTCATGCTCCGTGATAGAAAAGTAGGAGACACCAGAGGGACAAAGATTACTAAGAATGGCTTTGATTAATTGTGTCTTTTGACCATGATTTATAGTTTTTTCTATAAATAAACTAAGCTTTAGTTTGTTTGTATTCGGATCTCGAACCATCATATTTCAAGCATTTGCAACCTGCAAGGGTGGGCTGGAATTGGATTCTTCTATTGACGGAAAAACACATGCAGTGTGTGTTTTTGTGCGTGCAGGGGTTTGTACTGGATTCCCTATGGTTGCACCAATCAAAATGGGATTCTGTCAAGAAGCCCATCGTGCCAATTTGGGCTTGGCATATTGCTAGAGCATTGGATTATCGGGCTAGATATGCCCATATTTGGCCTTAATTCAAATAATATCAAGGTTCAGGGCTTGTTTGGAAATTGCGGAAAGTGAAGCAAGTTGAGTCTACTGCGTTTTAACGCCACATATGGTGTTTTTTTTTTCCTTTGACAAATCGATAGAATTTATCCATATTCTTATTCCACCCGTATAATAAATGGGTATCAATATTTTTTCATCAATTTGAACTTAAAATCACTCACTCAACAAGTAAGGGCAATACCACCAGTTTTTTTTTTTTTTGGGTGGGGAGGAAAGAAAAAAACTCCCAAATTGGTTTTAATGCTGTGTTTTTTAAATGAGCCAAAATCATTTGAGGGCTAGGCCATTTTTTTTTTCATTTTTTTTTTAATGCAAAGGGATAGATAAATATGCATTAAGAGAAAAGAGAAGCAAAATCGTTTAGGACATGCTTATCTAATTCATGTGCTATAGCATTTCCACCTCGACAGGTATGAAAAAAGATGGATGCAAACATGACAATAAAATAAGGGGCTTTAGATTTGTGTATTTTGAACTCTTTTGCATAGCAAACGCAATAAAGAAAATAAATTAATGGGACAGAATGAGATTACCCCCCACCACCACCACCACCGCCGCCCTTATAGGTAGCAGCAATTAATAACTTCTTCATCTACACCGTATTGACCATGGCAATTTCTTGTGGCACCTACCCATAGTGGTCAAACCAGGTGGGCAAGACAACATTGGTTTTGTGCTGATTTTTCAGCTAAGGAAGGCCACCTTGCCCATGGCAATTATGTAATCCTGGATTCTCTTCTGAGTAGGCTGTGTACTCTTCTTTTAGCTGTTTGTACCCCTAGAGTTTAATTTAGTTTTATCCTTCTGATAATAAAAAAAAAAAAAAAAAACAAAAAACAACAAAAAGACAACGTTGGTTTACACATGTGATGTGCCAATAATAATCAACAATGTAATATACATAAGAAAGGAATCTATTGATACCCAACATAAAAATTTTATAATTATTTTCATTAATATTTTTTTGTAAAAATTATATTTTATTAATCTAATTGTTGAATTAGAGACTCTACTCATATACGTAATACATTTCGAATTTCAAATTAAATAGATATTAGAAAGTATTTGATTTGTAAACTTTCATTGTTTTTATATTAAAAAAAAATTAGGGATTATAATTTTAAACATTTTATGGATGACGGAACTCCTAATTTTTAATAATTTAAAATTTGACATGCATTTTATAGTCTTCATTATTTTTATTTATTTATTTATTTTGCTAGTAATTGAGATGGCCTCTTTTTTTCCTTTTTTTTTCCCCTAGTCATTTGGTAAAGCCCACTTGGGCTCATGAGCAAAGCAAAAGGCCCCACAACCCAAGGCTCCTCGCTATCACTCCATCACTTGGTCCAAGGCCTTTCCATTCCATTCTTTTCTCTCATTCCATTTTCATCCATTTTCATTCTATTCCCTCAAATCAAATGTAACCTAAATGGTTTTCGTCTGGTAATCTTCATGTCACAATGACATAGGCTATCGAATTACTACCTCATCATGTGTTTCCTTTGAGCTAAAATCTTCAATTCTTTTTTCCTTATTTAATTTGTTTCGTTTTTGCATCAGAAGGGAGGAGGGGCCGAGGGGGAGCTTAAGAAGAATGCCAATACCATTTAGGTCCTGTATGGGTTAACTACATCTTCAACTATTAAGCATAATTAGAAAAGAATCAAAAATTGTTGAAAGAAGAATAATATGATTGATATTTTTATTTTCACGCATTATGACATAAAGGGCACGCTCGTCATTTTCAAAAAGTTGTATTAAAAGGTTATCTATTCTTGCACAACTTTTCTGCCAAAGTTGGGAGGATCCTATTTTTACTAAAATCACTTCTACAACCCATAAACACTTATAGGCAAATCATCCAAACATACCTGAAAAGTGATTTTGGTCCATGTAAGTGATTTTAGTCTCCTAGGAAGCTCAACCAAACAGACCCATACACAACTTGCTTTCCTAATCATATCTTCCCAAAACAATACAAGAAGTCCCCTAAAAAAATTAGAATTCCAATAAGGTGTCGCTAATGATACTGTTAATTACCTACGGACAACTCTCAATATTATTTGAGCTATTAATAATTAGCTTAGCTAGAAGGAGGTCCTTAATGCAATTATTTTCATTCTAAGGACATTAACATTTTTCCTATCAAAACACAACATTTGAATAGCAGTAAATTTACTT
Source organism: Liquidambar formosana (assembly GCA_039720395.1). NCBI lineage: Eukaryota > Viridiplantae > Streptophyta > Magnoliopsida > Saxifragales > Altingiaceae > Liquidambar > Liquidambar formosana. The sequence continues at coordinate 19,125,245 of CM077831.1, read as the reverse complement.
GAGTTGTCTCTTAAATTATTCAGATATACATGTCTTGTTTTCAACCAAACCTCCGAAATTTAATTTAATCCAACAATCACCAAAGAGGAATCCATCAAACCAACTTAATCCTACTCATACCTCAACTACTATCCAATTAACTAAGCACGCTAGTTTGAAGGAAAAGAAAACTAGACACGCTAGTCCATCATGAAAATTAAGCTTACAGTTAGCACGTTCCATAACAAGGAACTTTAATTTGATTGTTCCTAAGGCTAGCAATTTGTGCCCAAACCCATAAACCCTCCTAAGTTAAATGGGTGTGTACGGATAATTTTACAAATTGGGTTGTAAATGGGTACTCAAAAGGAACCCAATTAATAGTTGGGTTTAATCGGGTTTATATAAAAGTTGTTGGGTATGGGGTGGATTTTCATAACAATGTTTGAATAGTGAAAGAAGAGCAATAGACTACGAGAGTGATTGGGAGAATTACGAATCATAAAGTCAGCAATGCCTCTCCGGATTGAGCTGGGTCTCAACTTGTAATAAATGGATAAGTTTGGATTTTACTTAAATGGGTTCTTCATATAAATGGGTCAGGTTGGGTTTGGGTGACATTTTGACTCAACCCACCTAAACCCATCCAAACCCACCTAATTGCCAGGTCTAATTGCTCCTTAGCCCGAGAGGAGGGGTAGGGGGTTGTTTTAACTTCAAAAAATAGATCTTTCATAATATGGATCATGCTTCATTTTTATTTATTTTTTCCCACCCATTCAAAATATTAAATGAAGTAACAATCATGCTTTACAATATTTGATAATTCAAAAACCATAACCTCCTCAATTTCTTCTTACCTTTTATTATATCAAAAAAAAGAATCCATTTTTTTTAAGCTAAGAAAAAATGATAACAAGGGGATAATTAATCGTGACGATTTTATTTAAGTGCTATTATAAATTTATAATAATTCTTCTATTTGTTGACTTGTTGAGAAAATAATAATAGGAGGAGTCAACATAAACCCACTAGAAAAAGAATCTGAGCGCTTCTCCAAATTGGTTTAGATCTTTATCATTCTTAAGATTAAAGACTCCGACCATCAAAAGACAAATATATATCACCTCATTGCCCCGAGTTTGATTTGAAAATTCAAAAATTATGGAGCAACCATTTTTCTCTTTTACCTATTTCCACATTTTTCGCCCACCTCGACCCCACTCTTCACAAGGGTAGAAGAAAAATCACAAAGTCCACGCGTCACAACTCGACACGATCCACACACAAACCCCACAAAACCTCCGGTCACTGCATCAACCCCTACCCAAAACCCTAAAAAACGCTTGACCTTCCATTCCTCCTCACACCGCTCGTAGCCTCCTCCTCTCTCGCACTACACTCATCACCACCGCCGCAACCGCCGTCGCCGTTTCGCCGGAATCTGAAAACATGGCCAACCACGCCGAACGGAGCTCCGGTGCTTTCCTCCACGTCGGCCACCTCACCATCATCACGAGGATTCCCACCATTTCCACTACCGAAACTATCATTATTCACTGAAATCTCAACTCTACTATCAATTCTCTGTGAAATCGCATACATCTGAACTTCAAAGTTACAGTTTTTTTTTCCAACCTTTGTCTCGTATCGGGTTTGAGGCGTTTCGGATATCGGATATATATATACACACACACATACATATCGGTTGGTGTTTGGGCAGATGGCTACGTTGAAGAGCTATGGGGTGGGCTTGAGGGATTCTACTTTCCAGTTTCCTCGCCCCAGCAATGGCGATACCTTCAAAAGGTTAATCCGATTCCTTCATTAATTAATTATATAATTAAGTACTTAATCATATTTTATTTGCTTTAGATTTGATTTAGCTATCGCTTATGCTATTGTTCCTAGTGAACTCGATGAAAACGTTTCGATATATATATATATATATGTAGAGAGAGAGAGAGAGAGAGAGAGAGAGAGCATATTTTAATATCTACTGGGCGTCCAAACATGCCTGTCTTATATATATAGATAAGAAATGCTCCATTGGGTTATATATATAATAATTTTCTATACAAATCCATCAAATTGGAAGAGGTCATTGAAGGAAAATGACAGCCTTACTCGCAAACGATTGTGATAAAAAATTAAATGATGTCATTTCATGGGATTTTGTAACTGAAGCTGTGGCATTTGTTTTTATGGGACGTCTGAAATGCCAAGATAGGCAAATTTGAAATAAGTGACTTCTAGGTTGTGTTTGGTTGTGCAGAACTGGGTTTGTTATGGAATTTTAATTGTGTGGGATTTGAGAATCTTGGTTTTACAGGGGAATAGTGTTTTTTTTTTTTTTTTTTGGCGGATTTGGGGTTTATGGAGTTCAGATTTAATTGAAAGTCAACACGTATAAAAGCAACCAAAAAGGGGAATTGGAATTGGGGCTTTAATTATAATTCCAAGGCCCCAATCTCATGGCACCAAATGCAACTTTAATGATGACCAAGATGATTTCTAATGCCCTTTTTTTGGTAAGTTTAATGATGTTTCAAATTTAAAATGTGTGTTGTAGGCTTGTAAACTTCAATAAACAGTTGGAATAATTTCTGCAATGAAATTTCTCTTGAAGTTCTATAATTGACTATGATTGTAGACATATTTTGAGGTTCAGATCTTTTTCTAATTTTTTTTGGCTGTAGCTTTTTAACTAGAAGTTGCTCCCAATATGTTTAATTGCTTATGTATGCCTAGATGTTCAGATTGCATATGAGATTCCAAGTATAGGTCTGAGTTTCCTATTGTTTGTTCTATATATTGATTGATTGCATGTTAAGAGTTAAGACACTCACACATTAAGTTTTGTGCTCTTTTTCTCACACAACTCAAAAAAAAAAAAAAAAAATAAATAAATAAATTGTTGCTCTTGGCTGTAGGAAGTTTTGTAACATGGGCTTAGGAAAAATGTTACAAACTTTTGGAATGTGTTGGCCATTTTTTTCCTTAACATATTAAATATAAGACTAAATTTTAAACAACAGTAAAGCCAATTACACTTTATGGGGTGAAATTTATTATTAAAAATCACATCTTTATAACATTAGTGGAAAAAGCAGTTGAATGTTAATTATATGATAAAAAGTGGTGGTGAGGAGAGAGAACTTGAGTTAATCACACTGATAGAGATAGTCATATTGGAGTGTGATGTAATGCATATGTTTATCCATCATATACATTTGGATAATGCCATATAGATGTTTTGTCATTGGTTATTGGATAACATGCTTCCTATAGAGATGAAATTTGAGTGTTAGCTCCTATCTAAGATTTGTGGGTAGGTCGACCTCTCAATCTAAGAATCATGGTTATAGCTTTTCACAAATCATGGCCAAAAGTAGATTCAAAGCTTTTGATTTTGGAATGCAAGCTTCAACTTGCTACATTGTAAGGGTGCAATGAGTAATTCAAATCAACATTTTTTGTTAAGTAATAATCATGAAAATTGTGATGTGAAGACGTATTTTCCCAATCGCCAAACTTCACATGTTTTGTTGGTTGTGGAATTTGGAATTTATTTTGTGTTGACATCAAGTGTTTTTACCACAATCTTCAGCTCATTTCTATGTCTTGGTGGATGCTGAAATGGAGTCAGTTTCTTGAGATTCTGCATTTAGTGTGATTCCTAAGATTTAGACAAAGAATTATATGCATCCTTCAATTTAATTTGGGTTTCTGTGTTCACATTTTGATTCTTTCCTTTGTTTCTTCCTTCTCCCCCCCCCCCCCCCCCCTTCCTCCTTTTCTCTCCTTTTTGGATTTGAAATCGTTCTACTATTGTACATGATTATTAATATGTCCAAATGGAGTTCCCAGTTCTTCTCATAAAGTCAGAGGCTGGTTAAAATTATGGCATGGGTCAAGTAGAAATATGAGATTCTTCTTGTCACAACCATCTTTCCTGGCTAGTATTGCTGTATTAAGTTTCTAACATCATATTCTATTGCTATTGAGCAGGAGTAATGCAAAATGGAGGTCTCCTCAAGCAGCAGTAATCCCTAATTTCCATCTTCCAATGCGTAGTTTTGAAGTTAAAAACAGGTAAGCTATCACAGATATTTATGAATGGATGTATTCTTAGATAGGAAAATCTAAATTGCTCTATATAGTTTCTTTTGTTGGTTTAGAAATTCCTTATTTTGTTTTGGTATTTTGTAGTGAAAGATTGCTACTCTGATTGATTTGGTATTTTGGTCTTCTTGGAAGAGTATGAATTAAACTAGCAGTCAATTTAGAGAAGATAATTTAAACCCCTCATGAAGCATAGCATCATTGGATATGAGTGGAGAATTTAGCTAGAGAAAATGCTAAAATTATTAAGTAACCTGAAGCTTGATTGGCATTCTTTTAGGTTGCATTTAAACATCCCATTACATTCTACATAGTAACATAGCATCAGATGTTTATATTCTGTTTCTGCAGGATAAGATATGAATCGATTCATTATGTTTATAGATTTGGTTGTTATGAAATGACATGTCCTTTTGCTATTGTTGTGGTTATAGCTCTGTTCTAGACAAATTTGTGCATTCAAATGCTATGCAAAACTCAGTGGATCTATCACATAATTGGTAACTGTGGAATGCCCAAACATGCATGTAATAGATTATGCAAAAGTTGCATCATTGAACATCTCTATTTGAATGGGGTGTTTAATTTCAATGGATCTGTCATTGATCTTCATTATAGCAAACACTTATGAGGCTGTGTTGACCTACATTCAATATCCAAGGCCCTATCAACTTTGTTGTAGACACCTTTTATTGTTGACTCGGTAAAAAGCATGTCAAATACTTCAAATGAGATTAAAATTTTGAATTGCTAGCCTTAGACCAGAGACCCATCTATTTTGCGATCAAACTTAAAAATAATGTAGCCTTCTCTAGAAGTTTTTGAACAACGGTTCTTAGATCTGGTAACTGTGGAGCAGGTATCTATATATTTGTACATATATATATATATATATATAGATCTAAAACTTGGAGACGAGTGTCAGAATCAGTGAAGGGGTATTGAGCAGCATATTTTTTATTAAATTTGAAAAGTTTGGCATTTGCGTTTTCATACATGTGTGCGCATATGTGTTGTTTTGTGTCAGAAAAATGGTTAATTTTACTTTGTTTCATATTCCCATTCACTGAAAAGAGATTGGTGTTAGCATAGCTGCATTGGCAATTAGAGCATGTTGGGAAAAAATTGGTGCTAGCATAGCATGTGGGAAATGTATACTTTCTATTTAAAAGAATTGATGCATATGATCATCACCCAATGCTTTTATTATGCTTGCAGGACATCAGCGGAGGATATAAAGTCTGTTAGGCTGATCACAGCCATCAAAACCCCATATCTACCAGATGGAAGATTTGATTTGGAAGCATATGATGCCTTGGTGAACATGCAGATTGTAAAAGGTGCTGAAGGCGTGATTGTAGGTGGCACAACTGGTGAAGGCCACTTGATGAGCTGGGATGAACACATAATGCTTATAGGGCACACAGTCAACTGTTTTGGTGGATCAATTAAGGTAATTGGAAACACTGGAAGCAACTCCACAAGGGAAGCAGTCCATGCCACAGAGCAAGGTTTTGCTGTTGGAATGCATGCTGCACTTCACATCAATCCTTATTATGGCAAAACTTCTTTAGAGGGCTTGGTTTCTCACTTCGAGAGCGTGCTGTCCCTCGGCCCTGCCATTATTTACAATGTACCATCACGAACCGGCCAAGATATTCCCCCTCGTGTAATCCACACTGTGGCACAAAGTCCTAACATGGCAGGCATCAAAGAGTGTGTGGGAAATGATCGGGTAAAACAGTATACAGATAATGGGGTTGTGGTATGGTGTGGGAATGATGATCAGTGCCATGATGCGAGGTGGGGCTACGGGGCTACTGGTGTGATATCTGTTGCTAGCAACTTGGTTCCTGGGTTAATGCGAGAACTTATGTTTGGGGGGAAGAACCCTTCACTCAATTCAAAACTAATGCCTTTAATTGAGTGGCTCTTTCATGAGCCTAACCCCATTGGGTTAAACACAGCTTTGGCTCAACTTGGGGTTGTGAGGCCAGTTTTCCGGTTGCCTTATGTACCTCTTCCGCTGGCAAAGAGGGTAGAATTTGTGAAGATGGTGAAAGACATAGGGCGGGAGAATTTTGTAGGAGAAGAAGATGTTCAAGTTCTCAAGGACGATGAGTTTATCTTGGTGGGTCGATATTAATCAGTTCTTGCTCAAGAGTTTGGCTTTGGTTTTCTAGTGCTAGTTCAGGTTTCACCCTTTTTCGCTTTTTTCCTTCTGCCCTTCTGCCCTTTTTCCCTTTTTCCCTATGTCCCTATCTATTTAGAAAGGGAAAAATAAAAAATAAAACTGAATAATGTTTCTCTGTGCCTAGTTCCTTAAACGTGTGAGATTTAACTGTAGTATTGTATCGTTGCAATATATCAAGATGTTTTCTATCAGATTTTGTTATGAATTTTCTTTTGTGGCGCTGCAATTCCATGTGTTTGCATAGGAAGCTAATTAAACAATTTTTTTGCTGTACTTTTCTGTTCTGGAAGGAATCACCGAATCAGTTGGGCATGCTTCTTACAAACCATATTTGTATAGGTGAGAGTATCTAAGGCTGTGATAGTACCTAACTACCCATAATTAATTAGTTGTGTTCATGTCCTATAAGGACGCGCGTGCATTGGGAGGTTGTACCTCATAATCTACCAATGCATGGGATACAATCCTCTAATTCATCAACTTTGTATGTTTTTTTTTTCATTTTTAGGATCTAATTCCGTAATCTTTTGGATCTAATTCCCTAATTTCTTTGTTATTTCTTACACAACGAATTCAACCTATTATGATAATTTCCTACTCAAATTTCAACTGATTTTGGCTATACATTATTCGTGTGCTTTGACAGATATCTCCAAGTAGTATTTAGAAAAAATGGGTTTATTTCAAATTTGATGAGAACTGAAATCAATGAACAGAATCCAAAACCTTGCCTACAAATTGAACGATCAAAAGCATTAAAACTGTAGTATTGGGGAGTGGATCAAGAACTTGTAACTTCATTAATTTTCCGCATACCCTTCAGCTTCTCTTGCAGGAACCACCAAGGCTTAGCCCAACGGCACCACAAGGTTCAATAAACAATCTTCTCCAGTTTCTCTTGAGCTCGTCCATGCTCTCTCCTCTCCAATCAACCCTTGGAGGAAGTTTCGAGACCATCATGTCTTCATGTGTATTGGAAGCTGGATGATTATGGGCCTTGGTGCATGGCTCAAACGCAATCATGGAACTGCTTGTATCATACGGATCATCAACTATCCCTTTTGTTTATTTATTTATTTTTAAATTTATTTATTTATTTAAGTTTTCTTTTCTTTCTGATATAAAAAAGTAGAGTCGAGATTCGAATCCCAAATAAGCCAACCTCGTATGAGAGCATTAGAAACTTTTCGAAATTGGTTCAATATTAGTTTTGGGCTGGGTTTCCCCATTTTTATTCACATAATATCTTGTTGCCTCCCCCTCCAAGCTGGTAATCATGACCTTAAGCACCCTTCAATGAAAACAAGGGGGGTGGGTGTAAATATGCTGTGTGCATGAAGAGTGGCTCTGTTTTGCAAGACTTGGTTACTTGGCATTCTCAGACAAGAAAAGCAGGTCCAGCCCCAACTATAGATGTGAAATAAGATGTGCATTGTCAAAGAGGTGGGGTTGAATATTATTCAGGCTTATGAGTACTTCGAAATAGAAGAATCAGTCATAATTACTCGACCGAAAATCCTGTTAATATTAAGGAAGAGAGAGAGAGAGAGTAAAAGTGCAAAAGCTAATTTATTTTTATGACTTAACCAATGACCTATTGGCATGATGGTTTGTAGGGGCAGCAATTTATGTTCTTGGATTGTGTTACCGTTTATACGCGTCAATCCTAACACGTCTTGATTATTTATAAATAAACTTTTCAAACACAAACATGACATGATATGTATAAATTTTTTAATAATAAACTTGTGTTTGAGTCGACATGTATATATATAACTTGATAATGACTTGAATTAACATTAAAAAAAAATATAAAAAAATGGAACATACATATGGACTATCATGTACGTCAACTATTAAGAGAAAGAAAAAAAGTGTATGTGTGTCTAGAGTCTCTAAAAATTAATTAAAAAAAAAAAATGGTGGTGGAGGGCCTAAAGGGGTGTGAAAACAAATCATAGAGAGATATGGATGCAACCAAAAAAGGTGTGGAATTATGCATTCCCATAAATAAAAAGGGAAAATGATAGGTTCACCGATTGTGTTTAGGTTGATGTGTTGGTGACATATTTGTAATTAATGAGAAAAACAAGTTCCTTGTGCATAAAAGAGGTAGAAGTCACACCCTTTTGTATATGAATCTAGTAGTGGTAAATTCGTTTGGTTGCATCCACACTCTTCCATTAGCAAAAAGGGTGTGAAAACAAACTATGGAGGGATGTGGATGCAGCTAAAAAATGTGTAGAAATATGCACTCTATTAAATAAAAAGAAAAATGATAGGTCCACCAATTGTTTTTAGGTTGATGTAATGGTGACACATTTGTAATAAATGAGAAAAAACAAGTTCCTTGTGCATAAAAGAGGCAAAAGTCATACCACTTTATGTATAAATTTAGTAGTGGTACATAGATTCCTTTGGTTGCATTTGCACCCTTTCATGAGCAAAAGGCGTGTAAAAACAAACCATGAAGGGATACAGATGCAACCATAAAAGTTATGGATATATGTTTCTAATAAATAAAAAGAAAAATGATAGGTCCACCGATTATGTTTAAGTTGATGTAATGGTGACGTATTTGTAACTAGCAGTGATAGAGTATTTTGGTTGCATCCACACCTTTCTATGAGCAAAAGTGGTGTGACAACACACCATAGAAGGATGCGGATGCAATCATAAAAGGTATGGAAATATGTCCTCCAATAAATAGAAAAGAAAAAGAGAAAATTACATTGACCTCCCCTGAGGTTTGACAAAATGACACTTAGCTCTCTTGACATTTAAAAAATTACAATGACCTCAGCTCCCTTGAGGTTTAATGTATTTGACACTCACCTCCCCTCAAATCAAACTAACGGAAATGGATAATGTCATGCATAAAACCCACGAAAACGCCAAGATTACCCTTAATTAAGAGAATAATGTATAAAATAACTAAATTATTTCTAAAATCTCATTAAAGATAAATAACACCCCCAATATGGTTAGAGTTCATTTAGCAATTATATACCGGCCATGTGAACACAGAGGTACCTTCTATTTAATTTTTAGTTTTTTGCTACACAAAAGCAGAGCCAAAGCCCAAACATGGAGGGAGCAATTAAAAAAAAAAAAAAAATCTATATATATAAATATATCTAAAGAATTTAGCCTTCATTTAGACTATGGGTGATTTGGAAATTTCACATGCTTCATTATGGTGAAAGTAACCGAAGTGAGGTCCTTGTAGTTTTGGCCAAACTTTAGGGAGGTCAATGTAATTTTTAAAATGTCAAGGAAGGTCAATGTAATTTTGTCAAACCTCAAGCAAGATCAGTGCAATTTTTCCAAAGAAAAATAATAGGTCCACCAGTTGTGCTTAGGTTGATGTAATGGTGACATATTTGTAATTAATGAAAAAAACAAGTTCCTCATGCACGTGCATAACAGAGGTAGAGGTCACACTACTCTGTGTATGAATCCGATGGTAGATTCTTTTGGTTGCATCTAGATCCTTCCATGTGCAAAAGGAGTCTGAAAACAAATCGTGAAGGGATGCAGATGCAATAAAAAAAAGGTATGAAAATATACCCTCCAATAAATTTTATTTAAAAAAAATGATTAATCCATGTGTTTAAGGTTGATGTAATGATGACGTATTTATAATAAATGAGAAAAACAACTTCCTCGTGTATAGAAGAGGCAACTCTGTATGAATATGATAGATTCTTTTGGTTGATGAATCACTTATAGTCCCATCCTACATTGTGGAGTCAGAGCCCAGTTCAAATATAAGTTGGGCCTCATTATGAGACCTGGGCTTGGCCCTACCAGTAAACTGGACCCAACCATGGTTTCCGGTGAAGTAGTCTAGGACAAAGGTCTGCCGGGGGCACCCATTTTTTCAACCTTCGAGTCTTCAACCCAATTATGAAGATTAACCTTGCTTGTCAATGCTACGTTGTGAAGACAAGAAAGGTTAGAATATGAATAGTGATTGTGTTTTAGTTGATTTTATAACATTAATTATAGTGATGAATACAATTTTTTTAAGTAGTCTTATTTAAAAAAATAGATTTGTGTCTGTGAAATGTATTAAAATTGTTTAATTTCTATTTGAATGCCCACACGGACCCTTAGATGATGTACCCGCAAACAACTTTTTGTTGCCGAAAACATGTATGTTTTGGGATTATTTGCATGAAAAATGGTTTGGCTACATTTCATTTATTTTTTCTCCATTTCTCTATTTTTAGGTATTTACTATCCAATTTTCACCACGTAGGCACCAAAAAGAAGACGACTGGTCATTGATCTGATAATCTTTAATTTCAATCAAATTAATCATTCAACAATTCCATATAGGAGTCAGTCATCTAATTAATCATTAAGTGGGATCCACCATATGTTGAGTTTTAATCTTTTTACCGGTATTGACGAGACGAGATTTGAGGCACAAATTAACTGAGATAAATTGAGAAATAAATTGAGGGAAGGTGGATTGCAACGTACGGTCAAGATGAGCTCTCCCTCAAGGTTGACATAAAATAATGGTGCGTTTCCAAAGATCAACCGTACATTAATTTGATCTTCAAATCGAATGGACGAGAAGGAGACCATCATCCCTCTTCGCATGAGGGCATCGTCTATACTCGATATACCCAAAATTTTCCCAATAAACATTCATCCTTTATGAAAATTCGTAGGTGTTATTATTGTACAAATTGCTAGTGTAATGATGAAAATAGAAGTAGTGATGATAACGAGGGGCATGTACCAATCTAAGGCGCAATCGATTGCACTGGATAATTGAGTGGGCAGAGAGATTATGGATTTCTAATTTGAATTTGGATGGGGAATGGGGATGGTGATGTGGACCACATGCTTGATGGTGAGAGGTGCATGAAGAGTTATCATCAATGGTGCATGTAAAACCAACACCCCAATGTTCTTCCCTAGCTTCCTATGTGTTTTTTTTTTTCTTCTTTTCTATTTAGCTCCTTGTGCTCTTGCCATTTCCCATTTACTCTCAAATATTGTTTAGTTTCTCTTCATTGGCACCCTAGAAGCTCCAATACTCTCTCTCGTATTTATTGTCAATCTATCAACCAATTACAAAATGGAAGTATACAATCGTTCAGACAACATGGCAGACGTGTTCAACACGTACGAACACACATTCAATATGTGGGTCTTATATGTTTTTATGAATACATACTTTCTTGTCTAGATGTCTGTCATTGCATTTTATAATGACATATCATCATTTAAGTGAATGTTTGCTATTAGGATGTACACCTCACTACAAGCTCTCCTTAATTAGTACATTGAGCCATGATTTTCAAGATATATACGTAATTATATTGTTGCATGGGTACACTAAACTCGATCTTATTTGCCAAATTACATTAACATTCATATACCCATGTAACTCAAAAGTGTCGTATTGTTTTTCCAATCTCACATTTTAAATTTTGACCTGAACGTATAACGCAAAACCGGTATATTTGGGACTAAAATTAAATTAATTACTTGGGAGAGATGAGTAGCACAAGTAGGAGGAGCGATGCATGATGTCATAGGGGTATACAAAATACATAAATATAAGATATGTAGGATGAAAAATTGAATTACACAAAAGTTGTGTGAACATCCAAATATAGGGCAATTACAAACATTTTGAAAACAGAGGAGGGGATTTTATTTGCTTGTTGACTACCTTCCCCTCAACCCCTTGGTGTAGTGATGGTAATTTGGAGGTAAGCATTAGAAGAAATGAGTGAAAACTTGGTGGTCCTACTCCTCTTACCAAATGGCTCCCAACCTTCTGCATTTCAAAAGGGCATGATGAAAGGAGTGCAGCCCCTTCACCATCTCATACGTACAATTTCTATACAAAATTCATTTATGCATGCGCACACACATAAAAGGATTGCCATCAAATGGAAGCAATTATTCTTTGTCTTGAAAATGAATTCTAGTCATAGAATTTGAAGTCTATTAGAATAGAATAGGGAAAGTATTGATGCATTCCATGACATTTCAATCTGACAATAGCGACCCATATTGTCACACCACTCCAATATGGGATTGGAAGAAAACAACAAAAGGGTAAAGTGAAATAGTCTTCTCCACATGATACATATTACGACTAGGAATGTTGTACAAATAATTTATTATTCTAGCATATAAATATATTTATTTATATTATCATATCTTATAGGGGAGGTTATTATAATTACCACCACAAAAATTCCTAAGCATCCCCTGTTAATTTCAAATTTTCAAGGTTTTATGAAAATATAAAAGGTTTTCATAAAACTGGTTTCATTGTTCATTTGAAAACGAAATTTTTAACAACTTCGTAGAAAAAATGTTTGTCAAAATCTATTGTTTAAGTGGACTTAAAAATAATTTTCTATAAAGTCTTTCAAAATGATGTTTTCTAATGGACAATGTATCTACTTTTTGTGAAAACCTTTTATATTATTCATAAAACCTTAAAAAGTTTGAAATATGTGGGGATGATTAGGAATTTTTGTGGTGATAATAGCCTCTCCTTATTTAATATTTAAATTAAATTAAAAATTAGCATTTAAAAACAAAAAAAATTAATATTTAAATTTATAAAAAAAAAAAAGAAGGAAAAAAAATGATATATTCTATATAAATAGAAACTTATTAATACCATCCTAGCACCCCTATGACATGGTGGGTTTCCAATTGTATTTCTAAGGAAGCTTTTTATAGCATGGGAAATGCTATAATTAAACAGTTTCTAATTATAGCACCTAGTTCCAACACCTAACGTGGCGTGAGTTAGTTTAAAAGAGATACTGACTACATCAAGTGCTGTCTATTAATTTGGTGTTAGATTATAGTGATACCTATAGCATTGCTCTTATTACATATAACAGTGGAAACGATATATTTGTGGAACATATCCTTATTATTATTTTTTTCCTTTTTATTGTTCTATTAGTCATCAAATGTAGTTTACATTCCCATTAAAGCTAAAGCTCTCACACTGGCCTAGACAGTACTCCTAGATAGATAGAGGTTGTCAATGTAATACGTTATTCACTATTCCAAAAGTTGAAAAGAAGACATGATTAATCATATAGATAGTGTGGTTTTATTTGGACTAATAGGAATAAAGTCATATTTGAAACACTACCTTAGCATCCAGCAAGTACTGGTACAGTTCCGCCTTTGCCGATTAAGACAAATATTTGTGTGCGTGTATCAAAAAAAGCACTGTGGTACTTTATCACACATGAGATGGCCTTTCAAAACCAATTTGTGCGTATAAGAAAGATATGCAAGGGTGGATTAAGGATTTTTTTTTTTTTTTTTTTTCAATAGTTGTAAATAAGAATCTATTGACAAATTAAACTTTTACTTTATATATCTACAAAAATGGTTGCATGTGTACCATAATGTACTTGAATAAATTTAATCAAAATTGATAAAAATTTAATAAAAAAATGACTATTTTTTCCCCCTCAATGGGAAATGAGGCACTCTAGTAAATTTAACCAAAATTACTTATCCAAATATTAAAAAATATTACAAAAAATTAAGTGCTTGCATGTGCTCATATATGCGCCATAGTTCACCTGACCTTGAAGCTATGAATCCTGAGCTTTGTTCTAGCATTATATATTTCATGGTATTCCCTCCATTCCATTTTGTTTGATCACTTTTGATCAAGCACACATATTAAGACAATGCATTGTCGTGTCATCTGATTTTTTTTTTTAACTTTCTAATTTTACCCTTCTACGAAACTCTCTCCGTCCCACAAAGATAAGCTATTTTTGGAACTTCTTTTATTCTAAAATATTTGGCCCTTTTGAAAAGTCCAATCAAATTTTTTTTTTTTTTTTTGGGATTTTCTTACACTACCCTTTCTTATTTCAATAATTGTTTTTCACACAACCCAATAACAAGTAGTATGAGAAGGTATTTTGGAAAGATGAAGTCCAATAAATGAGAAATCAATGCAATGATGGTTTTCTTGAGTTGCGTGTTTTGTCAAACTTGGCTTATCTTTGTGAGATAAAAGGAATAAAATGTTACTTGATGTGATAGTTAATATAATAATAGTAATTTCAAATATTATAAATGGTATTTTGGGAAATTAAAATAATGATTTGCTTTGACTTTTAAAAGTGATAGAAACATTTTGGAACATCCCAAAATAAAATAAATAAATAAAAACCACCCCACAAAAAAAAAAAATGTTACTCTTTCTAATACTTTTTTATTATTATTACTTCCTCCGTCTCACAAAAATAAACCAAATTTGACAAAACATGCAGTCTAAGAAAAACCATCATTATATTGATTTGTCATTTATTAAACCCCATTTTTCTAAAAGTATTATCTTCTACTTGGTATTGTGTTTTGTGTTGAAAGTAATTATTGAAATTAAAAAAAAGGATAATACAGGAAGATTAAAAATTTTATGATTTAACTTTTCAAAACAAATAAACATTTTAGAATAAAAAAAGTAGCAAAAATGACCTATCTTTGTAGGGTGAAAAGATTATTATTTTTCATTTGATATGACAGTTAATTAACTTGACAATATTACGTAAGCACATACGTCACCTTCAAAGAAAACATGCTTTTAACAGTTTAATGCTAACATGAAGATTCTATATCAATTTCCACATTGAATACCCATCAAACTTTCTTTCTTTCTCTCTCTTTTTTAATTATTACAAAGAGTGCTGTACGGATTTTCATGAAATGTATGATATAAACCTAAGATAATTATCAGATAAGTACATGATGATAATAACTTATATCAACACTCATATTGGGAGTTGTACTTTATGTATTAGTGGAATATGAGGTATATTGGATCAATATAAGGGATATAACTCCCAATACATAGTACTTATTTAAATTATATTAACACATACTGATGGGAACATAAAAGTATATATATAAACACATATATATTGATTTTTATATAATGTATGATATTATAATCCCTTTTACCAAAAACAAAAAAAAGTTATAATCCCAAATCTATAGTGATAGCTAGCAAGGAAAGGGTCCATCCAAATTAAGGAAGCATGTGAAGTGGCTCAGCTGAAGTTGGACAAAACACAGCCACATCGTCATCATCATCATGATACCATCTTATGGAAGAGAGAGAGAGAGAGAGAGAGAGAGAGGTGTGATGATGATGGAAGAAGAAGATGAAGCCAAAATGGGAGGTTCATTTTCCAAATAAATGAGCATGGCTTTCGTACTCAATTACATGAAGAAAAGGGACAAAAGAAGAACCTAACTACATTGACTCCCTCTTCACCCTCACCACCTCTCCCACCCAATTTTTCTTGGGTACTAACTGCCCGCAATAAATACTCTTTTTGGTTGCACGTGATATGCGCATGAGAATCTATAGTGACATTTTTTTTCCTTGTATTGTCGTACACTTGATAAAACTTAAGAAAATTAGGGACTCGTTTGAGAATTTTAAAAATTGAATCAAAGTGGTTTAGATCAAACTTGTCATCTAGTTTTTAAACAGTTGGTTTTAAAAAAAATTGCGTTTAAGTCTTATATTCAAAAAAAAAAAAAAAGTTGAATTGATTAACAGAAAAAAAAGACTTATTAAATACTATGAAATCAAAACTAGCCAAATTTATTTTCAACCGCTGTGAAATCAAAATTGGCCAAGCTTATACTCAGCTGGCCAATTTTATAAGTTCGCCAAATAACTCCTAAAAGAAAATAAATGATTCTAATCAATGATCTTCTTACGTACATATGGCCAAATGGTTGGTATCTCTTTCCTTGTTGTAACAAGAAGGTTTCATGTTGGTGTCCAGTGTATTTCTTCATTTTATAATTTATATAGTATGATGTTCTAATATATATATATATATATATTTTTGGAGGAATTTTAGATTGGCCGGGCTACGGGTAATTAATTATAGTTAGTAGTTATTTTTAGTTACTTTCTAGTAAATGACTACTAACTTAACTAAAAACAACTACTAACTATATAATTATTTGCTCGTAGCCCGATCAATCTGTAATTCCCCCTATTTTTATCTTGCATAGTTGTATCCCAACAAATAAAAAAAAAAAAAAAAAATTCTTATATATAGCACATGTTATGGGAAAACCTGAATTTTTTTAACAAAAAAAAAGGGAAAAAGGGGTTTAACAACTACGTGCAAACAACCAAGAATGATGGAATTTTTGAAAGCTCAAAAGGTATAAGAATGAGAGTCAATGTGAGGCATCACCTAGGTTTCTAGGACCAGTAATTATAGCGGCCTCTAAGAGGACATATTGAGTCTCTTTCAGCGTTAGCATATTTAAAATGCTTTAATTGAGAGATTTGCAATGGGCTTTGATAAAGATTTGGGATATATTACTACTTTTGATTTCTGATTGGATCCGAATTTGGTGAGGCTTTTATTTGAGTCTCTTCAGCATTGCATATTTAAAATGCTTTAATTGTGAGATTTCGCAGTGGGTTTTGCAAAAGATATGGGACTACAACTTCTGATTCCTAATTGGATTAAGATTTGGTGATGGTTTCAAAAAAAACAATCACCGTGTTGGTTTAAAAAGATCACGACATTTCGATGCAATAAAATCAATGGACGGTGCGTTAAAATCAAAAGACCAAAAAGTTGTTGAGCTAATCTCAATGAGAATGCCTTTTAGTCTTCTAATCCGAACTGTTTATTGATTCTGATGTTCGAAATATCGTGATCCCTTTAAACCAGCACCATCTAAAACCATCACCAAATTCAAATCCCATGTGATTGTGGAAAGGGAATAGTTGAAAAGTTGTTAAAGCTATCAACCCACGGGAGTACTCCCTACACATCTAGTGTGTATGGAGGGTCCTTGAAGAACACGTGTAAAATTTTAATATCTTTCTACCAAACTAAGTAAGAAAAAAATTAATTAGTGGCACATGCGATGGACTTAGTTTCTTCATGGTAATTAAGTAGGTAATTACGTAGCTTACGCATTAACTAGGTAGAACTGTAATGTAATGGGCATGATTAAATGTTGACCCATTGATACGTAGACCTATGTTTATAGGATGCAAATGATTAAAGCAGCATTAAGGTTGAGAGGATAATAACCTTGAATCGCGTTTACACTGTTCGAACTCCGGCTGTCAGACAAGTAGACATTCCCTTTGTCAAAAAGGCAAATTTGCTTAGAAAGCCTATGCCATTTTTCAAAACACACCCCCTTGACCTTTTCCATTCACACCCCCTTCCTCCCCCTTTTATTTATTTATTTATTTATTGGATTCAATCCATTCACACCTTTTGATATACATCCATTCAAAGGAAGTTTCTCCGACACCACTTTTGTTTCTTATTTTATCATTAATTTATAATAATATTTATTTATTATTATTGTTATTATTTTTCAACATGACATTAGAAACAATATAAGATGGTTTGGGATTTGGATCTAATTATTACACAGATGTTTGGGTCCAACTTGAGATGTTCAGGTCATGCAGCATGACCTGTAAACCACGAATGTATGATGTTAATGCAAGAAAATCTGCACGTACTAACATGAAGGGTGCTCTAACTCTTGTTCCCAAATATACGTAAATACAAAGTATATTGAAACTTTTTGTTTTTGTGGTGGAACTCAAAATAGACCACAGTCTTACTAATCTAACTAATCTAATACTTTGTCAATTTCTAACTAATCTAACTAATCTAATACTTTGTCAATGATTTTTTTTATTATTTAATTTCTTAAAATACCTTTAAAAGGGTATTTTATTTTTTTCCAATGTTTTGTACATTTGATGGAAAAGAAAAATTGAAATATCAAAACATATTTATTGATGTAAAAGAATTTAATACGGTTTCTTAAAAAAACGTGTTTTTTCAAAAGGAGCGGTCAATTAGGAACGGAGAAAGCATATATATATACAATCTTGATCAGGTGACTACGTGTTCTCCTAACTTATGTCAGTACTATGTATTAAGGCCTAAGGCTTGTATCCTGTATATTAATCCAATGTATCCTATAACTCATTAATGCAAGAGAAATGACCCTCAGTTTATTAATATAAACTGATATAACTAATTATATCAGTACGTGCTCACCGGCCTAATCGTTATGCTCCCTCCATCCCACAAAGATAGGCCATTTTTGTTATTTTTTTTGTCTCAAAATGTTCGTCCATTTATCAAAGTCGAATCGTAAAATTTTAAAATTTCTTACATTACCCTTTGTTATTTCAATAATTACTTTCGACACAAAACCGGACACTCAGAAGATGGCACTTTTGGAAAGGTGAGGTTTAAAAAATGACAAGTCAATATAATCATAATTTTTCTTGAACTGCGTGTTTTGTCAGGGCAATCTATCGACGTGAGAGTAATATATATATATATATAAATTGATGCCTTCATCTCTCAAATAATCTTTAAAAATACCAAGTCAGCTGCCTAACATGTTTTTCTTTACTTTTATCTCCTATATGATCTTCTCTTCTATTTTTTTTACATAATCTCTTATATAATCTCTCGAATGCATATTGTATTATTCTAGTTCGTATGGACTATGATCCAATTTATAGTAAAGTCTTTTCTAATAGTTAAAAGTTGAAACATAAGTTGGTATTGTTTTTATATTTAAAATATTACTTCCTCTGTCTCACAAAGATAGGTAATTTTTGTAATATTTTTTGTTTTAAAATGTTTGGGTATTTTAAAAAGTCAAATAATTTTTATTTTAGTTTTTCTATACTACCCTTTCTTATTTTAAGAATTACTTTTCACACAACCAATAACAAATAGTAGAAGATGATATTTTGTAAAGATGAAATTTAATAAATAAGAAGTTAATGTAATGATACCTTTTCTTAAATTGCTTATTTTGTCCTGGGTATTGTATGGGTTCACCACTAATGTAGAAAGAAGGACACAATTCATGTTCACATAAGTCATCACTTGACCAAGGCTTCCCAAAATTCTGATCAAAACCACCGATCACAACCTCATGGTCTACATTAACAATCCTCCTTTTAAGAAAAGTCCCATGATGATGACAGTTTTGCAGTGACAAACGCTTAACATGGGGAGACATGTACTATATGTAGGTTTAATGTATTTTTATGGGTTCCGACCAAATCCACCTGTCACACGTTCATTGTTTTTACATGTTTTATTTTGATTGATTTTAAAGTTGAGATCAAGTAGTAAAATGAAAACAAGACGATATATAGGTTTAATGTATTTTTATGGGTTCCAACCAAATCCACCCATCATACATTCATAGTTTTTACTGTTTGAGATCTATTTTGATTGGTTTTAAAGTTAAGATCAAATAGTAAAATGAAAACAAATATAAAATTGAGGGTAGTTTTCTGTAATTTCTTCTAAGAAGCTTGGATTAAGAAGCTTGGATTATGTAGCTTGCCCAGTTTGAATACAAGTCACATGCATTTGATTGCAGCTAGCACATCAGTGTGATCAGTTTAAGATCCCCATGGTAAGGAGGAAGACCCCAATTCAAACGGTCTTGGAATTGAAGAGGAAAGTTCTAAAATTCAAAAAAGGTGAAGTTCCAAGTTGGAAGGTTGCTTGGTTTGGTCATTTTCTGTGTGCCCACCCTCACAGGCAGGTTTTAGGGGGTCTTTTAGTAGACTCAACAAAGTAATAAAAAAGAATGTACACACTTTGTTCATCATACATCTTCTTCTCACTCTAGCTGCTTTCCCCTCTCTATCGGTATAGATGGGGTCGCTGCTTGCCTGCTGGCCTTTTGTAATCATGACTCCACAAGCCATCATTGCTGTGGAAAGACTCCCCCTCCCCCCCCCCCTCTCTCTCTCTCTCTCTCTCTCTCTCTCTCTCTCTCTCTATATTTATATATATATATATATATATAAAGAGTGAGACACAAAGTCACAAACACAATCACAAGAACCAGCTATATATAACTCGACCTTTTTCTCTCATTTTTCACTCATTCATCTTTCTTGCCCACAAACCAACTATCCCATCTCTCTCTCTCTCTCTCTCTCTCTCTCTCTCCTCAAAGATAGAAAAAACTAGTGTGGAGGTAAACAAGATGTGCATGAACTCCTCAGAAGTGATTCCATGTCGTGTCGTGTATGCTGTTCGCAGGAGACGATTATCAAAGAGACCCAACATTCAAATTCGCCGGCTAAACAGGTCCTCTCCTCCTTCACAACCTCCCCCCCCCCTCTCTCTCTCTCTCTCTCTCTCTCTCTCTCTCTCTATATATATATATATATATATAAGTATATGTACGTACGTATGTGTTTATAACAAATTAAAGTTGGGCCTGCACGTAATGTAACAGGAGGAGAATGAGAAGATCGGCAAAAGAAATAGAGAAGGCAAAGGTGGGTGTGAAGAAGACAGAGATGGAGATGAAGAACTGGAAATTATATATGGAGAACCGAAGTATCATAGAAGAGAATGATAGGCTGAGAAAGAAAGCTCTCCTTCTCCACCAAGAGAACCAAGCCCTCTTATCTCGACTCCAACAAAACAACTTCTCTCCTCCTCAATATCCCCCCAACAACAACGGCAGTGGCCGCAGCAGCAACAAGCTAGATTTGAAAAACAACTAATATTTTATCAGTACATATGGATAGTTAACTTTGCAGAAGTAGAATAATTAAGGAATAGGAGGGGCTTTTTGTTTCTTTCATCTCCTTGCTGAGGGACTCTCGTCTCTCCTTTCTTTCTTTCTGTTTTTTCCTTTCTCAAATAAGCTTCTTTTAGGAATCTTATTGGTGGGACTGAATAAGGATAGATTGGGTTTTTTTTTTTTTACAAGTATTTTGTCATTTGTAATTGAAATTTAATGTAGAAGTAATGGAATAACCTTTTATATAAATTTTATGATATTTTTGTGTAATTGAATCCTCTGAGAGAGACTTGAACTAGGGAGTCAACTGGAGTACAATTTTATTTTATTTTTTAATTTTGTTTTTAAAAAAAATTTGGGGGTGGGGGTGGGATTAATTGGGATTTGGGCCTTGGGGTTGAGACTTATTTTTTAGTTTCTAATTTATTTTATTTTTTGAGGGGAATGGGGGTTTAATTTACTGGTTCATAAACACATATTGTTAGTGGGTTTAGCATATATAAGCATGTATAAGCTGAAGATGGATTCCCCTACAATTACTTTTTTGAGAGTGCGACAAACGCTTAAATATTTTATATATCATCCAACTTGCATGACATCTTCCCATTAAGAAATTGAGATAATGAGGAACAGATGATTCTCTATTCCTATAGAAAACTGCCCCATGCAGAAAGGGGAGGAAAAATGTAATTGTACAAGAAAAAAAAAAAACCATAGATCTCTGCGAGGGTTATTTAATCATGTGATAATGAAGCATGCAAATGCAAAATCTGTTTAGAATCTAGTTTTGGGGGGGGGGGGGGCGGGTGTGCCATTTTCAGGAAAAAAAAAAAAAAAAATATTCTTTCGTAAGAGAGTTATTTTTTATGGTTTAACTGTCACTGTAATGAATAAACAGAACATAATTTTGATGTTTCTTAAAAATAAATTGTCTTATTTTCTTAAAAACAAAACAAAAGTGTTTTCAGAAATACGTTTCCGGAAAGCATTTTATTTTGGATATGTGATTTTGGGAGCACAAAATGGTTTAATAATTTGTTATGTGGCATTGACAATTGAGCTGCAGGTACTAATTGCACGAGTTATTTGGCCACTTGGAGAATGGCTAGAAGCCAAGAGTCGCATCAGACCATGGATCACTATCACATGCGTAGACTTTTGTGCTGGACTTTTCTTACAAATAAATTAATATGTATATTTATTGAAAGGCCTCAAGCTGATATATACCATATATGTATGCAAGGACAGAGAAGTTTCAACAATCCAAAAGATAAAATAAAATAAAAAAGCGTAGGAAAATGAACTCGACCTAACTTTTTTTGGGATAAGTATCCTAGACCGAATTTTGGCTGCTCCAAACAATTACACATGCCCATGGGATCAAGGAAAGAAAAGTTCAAGTCTTTTTTTCTTTTCTTTTTTTCTGATCGGAAAAAAATATTTTATTAAGGAAAGAAGAGAATACACCCAAAACACCAGCACAACTCAAAAAGAAAGAAATACACCCAAAATCCCAAAAACAGCTCCCCCAAAACAAGCAAGAGATCAAACCAAAAACCAAACGACCCCCACTTCCAGAACCGAAAAAGACCGAGATAACCAACTAAGAGAAGCTAATGAAGCAAGATCACACCTGCAGAGCAGAACACCTAAACAGATACTGAGGAAGAAAACAAAAACACCCAGTCAAAAGGGGTTTCTCACACTCCCTTCACTCTTACTATTAGGAAGTGTGGGAGGTTTCTCCCATTGTTAAACTTGACTTTCACGTGGGCAATGAGGAATCAAATGCCAAACAACGTTAATCTTTGATTTCCACCTTTGTTTCACCAATCTTTTAAAAGGTCATTGGTCGTTGTCGGCAAAACACAACTCATCCCCACCAATCCAAGGAGAAAATACCAGAGTTCTCTGTTGAAAGAACAATGAATAAATTAATGGGCCACACATTCCTCCTCACACTACTACACGATGGATCTATTTGTCACTCTTGAATCCCACACCCTCTTAATCTGAAAATAAATATATAAATAAATTTTCCATGGCTCTCTACATAGTCTTCCATTTACATTTTATTTATTTTTATTTTTTGGTGGTAATGGGAAATAACTTTCATTTGACAAGGAAGATAATATTTGGCCCTATCAAAATAGTGAAAATATATATTTAATTGCATTGCAAACGATCAAACACACCTAGAAATGTCACTCCTGCTAATGGGTTAGAAGAGCCACATCCAAAGCTAGAGAAGTTGCCCTAATTACACTGAGACAAAAGGATAATTGAACCATAAAGGATGCATGGAATTTTCTGCTATCATACACAAATTTAATCCCACTGCAGGCCGTAAAATATTTCTAGGAATGCCATTTCTGATAATTGGCAAAGTGGAGCCACACCTAAACCATAACAATCGCCCTATATACATCAAGAAGAAAGAAAGGAATCGCCCCAAAAAGGAAAACGTAATAAATACTAACATATATACAGCTTTCGTTCCCCTAGTCCAAACCAGAAGAGAATGTTACATGCCCGCTATCCAATAGAATCTTCTTGCGTAGCTTCATCATCTTCATCCATTGCATCAGTGGGTTTTCGATCCTCATCAGCTTGATCACTACACTCAGTTTCTGCATCTGAAATTGATCCACCTTCAACATGGACCTCATTATCATCATCATTGTCCGAGTCCTCCTCAGTATCTGAGTCGGAAGTAGAACCCCTTTTTTCCTTCCCACGATCAGAACAATCACCTGTAGCATCCCCAAACTGGTCCTTTAATTCAGGAGCAACAATTCCAATCATCTCGCTCAGTGCTTGCCGCTCCTGATTCCTTCTGGTGGCAACTGCTTCCGAAGAAGGGGTACTTTGACTCTCAGCCACGAGACCATTGGGATCATGTAGAGCTGCAGCCCCTTCCTCATCATTTTCTCTACTTCTTGGAGATTCATTCTCTCCATGGACAGATGGGGCTGTGCTGCAAGCCCAGCTCCCAGCAACTTCCGAAGCTAAAAGGTCTGTCGTTCTGATTGTGCCTGCTGCTTCTGTATCTTCCATAGCTTTTAAACTTTCAGGGGGATCATATGTCTGGGAACGATGAGAAGTCTCCCCACAAACCATATGAGCCCGCTCTTCATTTTCCTGTACTTGGGCTTCATCATCAAGCTGCATTGTGTCCCCTGCCAAAGTGCAGCACTTGTTCAAATCTAAATTTCGTTCACAATCAATGCCAGCGCTTTCAGTTTCAGGAACTCGCTCTGTTTCAATGGGGTCTCCCTCCAAAATAGGTTCTGTGCCTCCATCAATGTCAGAACCAAAGCCACCCTTAACTAAAGGGTTGACGCTTGTGAATTCCACCTCCTGGGTGTTTTGGCCTTCTTCTTGGCTTCTGATATCACAATCATGCTTCTCAGTAACACTGGCTTCATCACTAGATGTTTCAATTTGATTTCTTCCAAATCTTTGGGCTGAAGTAGCTGAGCCAGCCTTAGCAGCACGGTTGCTTTGATAATCTGTTGCTTCTTTATCTCTAACTAGAGTACCCTTTATGTTTCGATCAGTTGCATTGAACTCGATTTCAACTGATGTGTTATCATAATTCTCCTCATCCTCCAAAGTCCTCTGCATTGCCTTCAGCTGTTCCTGCTGCTTTGCAAACAAAACCGAGATTTCCTCAGTTGTGGAATAAAATGCCCTCAGCTGTGTTTCCCTGCATATATGTTCACAATGAAATAAATTTCCACCACTTTCGATAACTGCAAATAGAATCAAATTGGAAATTGTACAATTAGAAACAAAAACACAAGCTGCCAAACTCCCTAATGAAAACAGATACACACATGTATCTACAGAGCAAACATATTAGAGATACAGAAAAGACACAAATAACGCATGAGTAAGCACAAAAGTCTAGGTAACTCACAAAGATAAACCCATGCAACGGTAATTTGAGCAACTGCAATTATATTTATCCAAATTTTAAATCTATTTATTTAAATTAAACAAAGAACTAGCAGTGGCACCACTGCACATACTTGGGAATTATTTGCAACTAAAAACATTCACAATATAACAGAAACATATAGTGAAAAGTTTGGGGGAAGCCAGAGTAATAAGAAATTCAGCAAGAATTTTGAAAATCGACAAGAAAAACTTATGAGGGTTTATTGAGAGACAAAATCTATGTACACCCAAATAAAAGAAAACTATAATGACGCAGAGAAAATGTTGTCATTGTAGATTTTTTGGAAATAATAAGTTAAGAGAAAGTTATTTCACAAACTCAAAAAAGAAAATAATATTACAATTTTGTATAAAACTTAATAGTGGATAGAAGTTGAAAAAAGCAACTTGAGCACATGCCCAATGACTTGTAACAAATAACAATTATGTTATCAGCAGCAGCACACACCCTAATTTGAAATATATGGATAGTTAATGATGAGCATAATGCATATTCCGGTAACCGGTAGTAAATATCACAAAGAATCTATGGCCTTCTTGATTCTTACCGAAGCATAATTCTTTCCATGGCACCTTTTAACCTCCGTCTCTCATACTCAAGATCCCGCATAGCAGCATTTATCTCAAGTGATAGCGCAGAAACCTTAGCCCATGCTTCTTCTCGAGCTGCCTGCTAACAACAGCAAGAAGTACCTCAGCTTATAGATAAATAACTCTGAATAAGATGCCTACAAAGAAGTCTTTTACGCTTGGATGCACTCAGTAATTTATTTATAAGTTCAAAGGCTGTTGAATCTAGTAAAAAAGCATTTGACTAGAACGGACAAACACATTTTATAAGTACGAACCCAATGCTAAATCCTTCGGATCCAGTACATGCACACACTACAATGCTCATAACAAACAATTCATAATTTATTCTTATTACAAAACACTTCCTAATTCATGGCATGTCTGGTACTAGACTGTATTCTTAAAATGTTTCTTTCTCAAATCATTGGCACCTTATAAAATTAAATTCAATGTCAAATAAGTTGCATTAAGCACCTCCTACTCAGTCCACATTTCAGCCATGCACCAACACAGATACATTGTTGAGAGAGGGTGGGGGTTGAGCACTTGTGTGACAATGTGACTTACAGTATAAACCACAATTTCTTTTCTTCTTTAAATGGGTAAGGGGGAAGCAGGAGGCCAGGTAGGGTTCATATACATTTTCTATGTTTACCTTTCCAAGCCTTCAAATGCTGCACACATGATACAAAAACACAGGCATCTTACGTAGTTAAATGTGCTGAATTTTGGAACTGATAGTGGCAAGACTAAGAACATTTTAGAGTATGAGGGTCTGAGATGACATAATATAGGGCTGTTGCTTAACAGGGCTTCCTAATGAATTATTAACGACATTCCATGAGATGCACAAGGAAAACTGCCATTGTACCTTTTCACTCTCAAGCTCTTTCCCTAATCTTTTCATTTCATGCTCAAGTTCTTCAACTCGCTGCTCCAACAAGCACAATAGCATGCCACATGTTAGCTTTGCTTTGCAGATGAGTGTTCACCAAAACAGAAAAGCAATAAATCATTAGATATACTCATATCTTAGTAGACACTAGAAGACATGCTTACTTTTCTTGCATTCATAGAGGCTAGTTGCTCTTCGCAAACTTGGGTTTCTAGCTGACGAACTTTATTGTCAGAGGTAACCAACTTTTGTCTAGCATCTTCCTGTGGCATACAGAGATCAAGTAAAAGACAACCTCTAAAGAATTAAAAGTTCTAAAAGGAAAAAAAAAAAAAAAATACAGAAATGGGAAATGCCAATCGTACCAGCTTGGATCTCAATGATTCCACCAGTAAACAACTTTCTTTCTCAGATTCCTGAAAATGCAAATGAGAAATATTTCATTTTTAAATTGTTCAGAATAAGCATACATATAAACAATCCATACTTAAAAGAAATCAAATCCATCAAACCTGAAGCTTATTAATCACTTCTTGCTGCTCTCTTTCTCTTCTTAAAGCAGCATCTGACAGTCGATTCAATTCCTCTTGAGCCTCTAACTGAGTTCTTTGTATTGCTGCTTTTAAATCTGCTTCAGCCTTGTCTCGTTCTTCTCTTCTTTGATCTCGCTCTTCATCTAATTGTGTTTTCAGTTCAGATATGGATGCCTTCTGACTGAAAACAACAAACAATGCTATTATTATGTTTCCCCGCATTTTAACAATTTTAACATCTATGTTTGCACATAAACTTGGGGAAGGAAAATTACAAAACACAAAGCATCAAGCTCCTCTGAGAGTTATGTTATGCTAGCAACCAAATCAAAGCAGATGAACAT
Source organism: Liquidambar formosana (assembly GCA_039720395.1). Taxonomy (NCBI): domain Eukaryota; kingdom Viridiplantae; phylum Streptophyta; class Magnoliopsida; order Saxifragales; family Altingiaceae; genus Liquidambar; species Liquidambar formosana. Next base: position 19,098,011 of record CM077831.1, on the reverse strand, counting down.
CATTGTTATTGAGTGAAAAGGGAATAGTACGAAAATAAAATTGGACACAAAAAGGGATGGGGGGAAAAGTACTTCTTTGAAGAACAAATGAAGGAAAGGCTCAAATAACTCCCCAGTAAGAAAAGACTGTAATAGTGACTACCATAACAGCAATTCAAAGTGTGTTGCCTCCAATCTCAATGCATCACATTAAAAGAGTTACAGTTTTAAAGAGAATCTCCACTCTAAGTTCCATCTTCCAGAGATTACTTCAAGTGAAAGAAACCCCTTCCACTGCCCACACACGATCAGGAAGCAACTCTTCTAATGCTTTTGGCCATAAAAACTTGAAAGCAGATTTGAAACAACAGATTCGTGCACAAGAGTTAAACTTGAGGAACAGGTAGTTGCTTCAATAAACTTTCATGTTTCAGTTCTATTCTAATATGCTTAATGATAGTTACAGAAGCAATCAGAAGAGTGATACAAGATCAAAATCATAATCTTCCTGCTTATTTAGAAATGGTACATCTGTCAAGATGTATTTTATCTCATTTTTATTTTATCACTGATGAATTTGCATAGTAATCAATTATATTTCACCCTTTCCAGACATTCTCCAAGGTAGTAATTCCAGGATCGCCGCTTGGCACAAAAAGCAATTTGTTGCTCATCATATCATCATACTAGATAGAATTAATGATAATACTTGGAACATAATTGAATGCATACAAGGAATTATATGGTAAAAATTTGTGCGGTACCTACTGAATCATTTCCTTTATCTGATCAGTAAAAATTTACACATGCCTCACCTGCTAATTATTTCATTTGCTTCAGTATATGACTGCATAGAAGCATTAAGTCTTTCACTGAGGTCCTCCGCAACATGTTTTTGCTCGGATAATATTCTATTGACCTCCATTAGTTCCTTTTGTTTAACCTCCAACAAATGGTTCAACTCCTTGAGTTGATTAATGTATGATTTTGTAACTGATTCTTTCACCTCTTTCATTTCCTGCGCAATAAAATAACACTTTTGTCAAGGCTGGGTAACAGTTAAAATAAGACTTTGTTAAGTTTTTTATAGAAGAACAAAAAACAAGGCTCCAAAACATAATATTCTGCATAGCATACTGGAACAATGAACCATATTGATGATTAGTGAAATCAAAAAACAAGTTATCAAATATAAAATTCAACCAATGGCATAGATTCACCTACCAGAAGGAGGATGCTTCAAAGATGTTAAATTCATACAAAATGTTGCTCCAATTTCAAGCAAAAATTTGAAATTTTTTATGAACCAAGACCTTGAAATTTTTTTCAATTGATATACTTCTTGTATCTTGTATGTCTCTTCCTGTTTTTGGCATCATAAGTCATTGGTTAAATAGAATCAATTACTTACTAATTATTACTTATTTACTTATATTGGTAGAGAAAAATCTATTTTTTTATTCCCCACAAACAAAAAAATAAAAAATAAAAAATGAAGAGAACACAAACCAAAATCTACAAGAAGCTTAATCCCTGCCCGGCTACCCCAAAACAACAAAATCAAGTGAAGGAAAAATATTTCCCATTCATGATACTTACACCTTTTCCCATCCCCTTGAACAATCGAACAAAGGAAGCCGCTCTAAGAGACATAATTGGCTATTTCCTTCACAATGAAAAATGTGCCCTCTATCCCACAACCTCAAGGCAAAAACAAGTTGATACTTGATATATTATCATGCATATTGATAGAGAAAATATCTTGTTGTGGTTTGTGAGGAATAGGAGAAGTCAAGTACTCTTCACATAGATCCATCCATGTTGATATGTCTATGATGAAAATGCAGTTGAACCTAATACATACAGAAAACATATAATGATCATGAACATTGAAAAGAAGAAAGAGAAAGGAGAATATTCCACATCAGTACAGCAAGCATATCACAATGTGTTATTAGGGAAGCACAATCACAATAAAGTAAATCGCAACAGTCAAACACAAACAAATAAACACTAGATTTACGTGGTTCAACAAGATGCCTATGTTCATGGAGGAGAGGGAGATCAGATCCACTATCAAGAGTAAGGATTAAGCTGTAAGAACTCTCAAATCCACTATCAAGAGTAAGGATTAAGCTGTAAGAACTCTCAAATCCTCTATCAAGAGTAAGGATTAAGTTGTAAGAACTCTCAACCTCTCTTCTCTTACTGCTAAACTCCACAGAACATGAAGCAACCCTAAACCTACCTTAAAAATACAATTGATATACCCAAACCTACCAGGAAAGCCTTATTGGCATGCCTCTTGGAGTCCAGTAACAAAAGAATGCAAGACACCTCATAACACAATGAAAAAAAGCATCTCCGATGAATTCTAATGCAAACGAAGATATAATATTGCAGGAAAAACGCACTGCAGCAACACAAATTCAATCACCGACATTGACTTGATGCACTCAAACACACACATTAATGACAGAGAAAAAGAGAGGTCACTATAGACCATCAAAGCATACGTTTTCATGACGCTCAACAGCTGCACGATTCTCATTGCGTAATGTTTCAATTGTAAGGACCTGGTTTTCCAATTGCTTCCTCAATTCCTGCATGCATGTATGGAAATACTTAAGAGAGATGTAACTTCATTTGATTTTTATTAATAAAATTTATCTTCATTGTTGATTAAATATATATATATATATATATATTGAAGAGAGATGAATTTTTATAACAATAAAAATTGATCAGGCTTTCTTGGCTGACGTCAAAAGAGATTGTTCTACATTACAATTCACTTGAAACAAATAGCTAGTGAAAATACCGTATTTGACCGTTGAAGACTTCGAAAATCATCAAGAGAAATAGGACCCTCAGGAGCACCAATGCCAATTCCTTTTAGTCTCTTGCTCTCAGAAGCGAAATCCTCTTCACAGAAAAATACACGTGTGTGTCAGCATATAGGTAAGTCCAAACCTCAAACCTTTTAAGCTTAAACTTGAAATAAAATGCAAACAGCATAAGTTGGATATATACAAGTAAAAGAATTCCAACAAATGTGTTCTTCTCGACATGAGAGTTGCTTCACCTGAATGGATATTTTCACCAATTGATAAACAAACATAAAAAAAGACAATAATAGTAATGATGATGATGATGATGACGATAAAAGTTGAAGCATTTTTTTTTTCTTTGATAAGCAACGAAAAAGAAATTTTATTGAAAAGAGAGAGAGATACAAAAGGAGGACAAGAAGTCCACCTAAAGCAAAAAGACCAAAAAGAAAACAACAAAAATAAGGAAAACTAACAACACACAGCCATCCAATCAGACTTCACCACAAACAATGTAATATCACCGAACTCCTTAGAAGAATGAGCCCAATTGGCCTAATAAGATAACAAAAACCATCAATATAGCTAATTTTCCGCAAGAGCCACAGCCATGTCTGAATATTCAATCTACATATAAATACAAATCTAATACACAAGGTTAGAAGCACATGGGTTGCCTACAAAATCCGCAAATTTCCAATCATGTACTTGGCTTCCAGCTTTAAAATTAATGTGATAGACCATTAAAGGCAAAAAAGAGGAGCAAAACTATAATAATTAAAGCATCAAGTAAATAAAATATAATCTACGTTATTAATATACCTGCTTTTCTTTTAACTGCAACATCAGTCAAGGGAGTACACACAAGAGCTTCTCGATATACAAACGCAAATGCAATTTCTGTAACCATGCAACAGCGATGGGAAATGTTAAAAACTCAATTCTATGTTGTCATCAATCATACTAAAAATTGACAGATTGTAGACAATAACTAGATAAAAACGATAATCTTTGCAAGATTTTTCAAAATAAACAATCATTGTAACCTATAGATATAAATTATTCTTCCTCGACATACAATTCGTACAAGCAACAAATGAGATAGAAACAAAACTTTTCAGTAGTCAGAATAAGAGGGTGAAGAAGTGAATTCTGGAAAAATAAGATATAACAAAAGAAAATTTTGTAATGGAAGGAAAGGAGAAGAGGGGTTGGGGGGGAGGCTTCGAAAGCTAATAATCTCATGTTAATTTTATTACCATGCTGAGGAGGAGCAGCAAAAGATATAATATCTCCATGATGGAGTTTAACTTCAGGGCTACTCTTCTTCAGCTTCTCCCAGTTGAGATACGTCCCATTTGTGCTGCAAAATGTTCAACAAAATCAGAAAAAATGGACTCAAAACAAAAAATTTAAAAATAAATAAAAACACCTTTGTAACAATACACAACCTAGTATCTTTCAAGAAGACAGATGTATCGAATATGGACGGATGCTTCACATCTTCGGTAGCAACCCTCTTCCTATAAATTTTGCAGTGATATGCACTAACAGCAGTTGATTCAATCTGGAAGCGCACATCCTCTACTAGTCGCCCAATGCAGTGCTCATCAGCCGTCAAAAGCACATTAATACCCTGGTTTGTCAACTTATCATCAGCTAAAATTCACAAACACTACAATTATAAGTGCTCTCCCAAAGCACATATACTGTGAAGCTTGGGGAAAATTCATCAAGCCACCTCAGGGGAGCTACAAGGATAGAAATTTCTCTTTCTAGCTGAATTATATTTTTCTTGGGAAAATTATCGCTTCATAGCTGAAATATATATACTTTTCATCAAAAATAGCATTAATTTTTAGCTCTTATATACAAAGGAAAAGAAAAAGGTAGTTTTAAAATCCCAACCAAAAAGCACCTAAATACACATACATACATAAATACATGCATGCATGAATATACGATTTAAAATTTTTCCCGGAAAATGTTGCCAGGAACTATTTTCCGAAGAAAAAAATAAGAACGGAAAATGCAGCAGGGATTTAGGGAGGGGGAGAGTGTAATGTACCTGTTGGCGCTTACGGGCGTTGGTGGAAATGGCTGTGAGGACGCCCCAGGCGTGTGGATCGGAATTTTGGAGAGGTTGAGAGGAGATCTTCGAGGCCACTGAGAGTATGAACTCTTTGGGACTCGAAGGCTTCTTCGGTGGTGGTGGTGAGGGCTCGTTGTGGTGACGGTTCGACGAGCTGGTCTCCGATACTGGGCTTGGTTTGGCTTTTGGATCCACTGGGGTCTTTGGGGTTTCGCCTTCTACCGCCATTGAAAGAGGACTGAGGAGTGAAAATGGCGGGGATTTTGAAACCCTAATTACCTGTTTTTTTTTTTCCTGTTATTATGGGAAGACGAGGGGCGTCGCTGGGTAGCAGATAGCTTTGGCTTTTGGGAAAATTACCTAAACATTCCACTCTTTGCAGTAATTCCTCTTACTATTGATTTGTAACAAACTGACTACTGACTTCATTATAAACTACTACAAACAAAAACAAGTTGGTAGTCAAAGCATCCTTCTTAGGAATTACTCCTAATAAGGCAAATGCATAGGTAATTCCCCGGGGTTGTTTTTTCGATTTCTCTGCGGTACGCTTTGGTACAGTTAGACTGCGTTTAGGTGAGGAAAACGGAAATTTCTCAAATTTGTAGAACCAAATTCCTTTTTTGATTAAGTTGGAATTTCTAAGTTCTAATCAGGAATTTTAATTTAAAATTGGTTATAATATTCTATCTAGAAAATCGATCTATATGGAATTTGTTAAAGTCTTTGACAGTTACAAATTAAACTATGAAATCCCATCATTTAAAATACTCGCCATTTTTCCCAAGTTTTTCATCCAAACACTCCGTTAGATTTGAAAATTTCCTTTCTCTATGAATAAGACAAACTAGAAATGAATTCATTCCTAATTCTAATTTATGTCTAATCTGTTATTTGGACTGACATGAACTAGAAGGGAGTTCATTTCCAATTCCCCTTTTTTTCAATTCGAAGGAATTATAAATCCGACCAAAAGATTAGATAACCTTGTTAGAAGAATTTAATTCACTTGCTGATCACTTTTATAGACTTTAAGATCAAATGGGTTTTAATGCGTATGTCCAATTGACTAGCCGGCTCATTTAGTTCATGGTGAGTCAAGTTTAATAATATTCCTTTTAATGTCACGTTTTTTGGCATAAGATTGGATAACCTTATAAGAGAAAATAATTTATCAAGCAGTGATGAAATCAAAATCGATGAAACTCATTGTTAGCTTTAGATGACGATTCTTTTCCATGTCCCAAATCGCTTCCCTTAGCGGTATTATCTAAGTAATTTTCTGAATTTAACCTGATACAATTTCAGGTGCAAAAACTAAGCTAATTATTTTGTAGTCCGATATTTAAGTTACTAAATTCATATTTCCCTGTTGAGTTGAATGAAAACAGGTCAAACTGAAAAACAAATAGAACTAATCACATCAATGGACTACATATACATGGAATATTACTGGTAATGTATGATGCCAATGCGGGAGGAACAGATCAAAGAGTAGTCATGTTGGATCATGCAACATTAAGAAAGCCGCTAAAGCTTTCTTTGAATTGATAGAGAAAACAAAATAAAAAGCATTTACCCTTACTTTCAGCGCTGCCAAAGGGATAAACCAGAACCAACTAGCCGGCAACCCTGCACCATTAACTGAACCAATACACAATACACCTCACCTTTTTCCAGACTTCTGTTTTCTATAGCATAAGGGTTTGGCAACCCAGAATACAATTACCTGGCATCGAACATTATCCCACTGTTTTACTCATTTTCCACAGCATGTAGGCATTCCATTACAGATTTGAATTGTATCAGACAATATCATCTCACAGTTTCCCTCATTTGCTATCGATAAAGATGGTAAATAAGCAGAGCTTGCATGCAGTGAATCTTGATAATGTGTCAAATGCCAAAGACTAGGACATCAATTTATTTCAGCAATTATTATAAACTAGTCGGATTACTAAGGCCATGTATGGATTGAGAGAAATGGAGAGAAGCTCTATTTCTCTCGTTTGGATTGTTAAGTTAGGAGGGAAGAGAGAGGAAATGGGGAGAAATGGAGAGAAAATAGAACCATTTACCTTTCTCCCCAAATTGGAAGAGAAAAGTCATCCATTTATTTTATGGAATTACTAAATGCACATTTGTGCTAGTCAGATCAGATAATTCTAGCAACAACAAAGTTGTCCAAATCCAATCAAGATGGAAAACTTTGACTAAACCCATAGATGACAATGAAAACAAAAAATGACGTTTCTTAGAACAATGGTATCAAGACTCTGGACTTCAAAAGGAACCACAAAAAAAACAAAAAAAAAAAAAAAAAAAGATTTCAGATACATGTGGTTTCAATCAGATCCATGTGCATTCAAGTAGGATGTTACTGCAATCAACATATACTCCCATTTTTTCTCAAATATTAAGATTGCTGCTATTTATAAGGAGTGATATATTTTTCTGTTTTCATTTTCATTTTCAGTCTGAAGTCCGTAGCTGAAAACGATAAAATGTTACCACTGTAGCCAGGAGTTCACTCCTACAACCGTACAGACCATCCTGAGACTTCCCTAGAATAAGAACTTACAACCAGATATGCTTTGAAATAAACCTAGCCAGCAAGCGGGTTAGCATGTATTGTCACCCGATTGATCCTGATCTCTGCAAGAGGTCGATCCCCTGGTCCTGTTTGAGTCTGCACAAACCCCAAAAACCAGCTCATGAGTTATATATTTGATAAAGAACTAAGCCTAATGAGCAACATACATCGAGCCTCACTATAAATCATGTGTTCACAAACACCATAGCATAGTAGCTAGCACACTTTCCTACTGTTTTACATTTAGTTCTCTTTGTGGAGTTCTTGTCCTCCCTAGTACTTCTCCTTGTTTTATCAATAAAATTTCTTTGTTGCTAGTCAGAAAAAGGAAAAAAGGAAAAAAAAATCGTGATTAGAAGAATTTGAACAATTTGATTTAAAATTTAGGGTAAATTACAAAAAACTACCCTGAACTTTACGTCAGTTTTTCCACAACTTCAAAACACCAAAACGGATCAAATAGATCCTAAACCATTCTAGGGAGTTATGGTCCATAACAAAATTAACAAAAAACAGGGAATGACATTAGTACCCTTATGATTATTTGAATAAAATATTATACAACTTAAATCAAAAATTATTTTTTATATTACAATTTGGAAATATCGGGCACTTCTAAAAGTATTATATTAAAAAGTATTGGGAACTTGAATCTGAAAGTTTATATTTTATTATGTATATATATATATAAAATAAGGTATGATGGCCAAAATAGTAACTCAATTAGTCAAACTGACAGTTTGACTAACTGATGGCTGACGGAGGGACTAAAGTGAAAAATGTTAATAGCTTGGGGACCATTTTAACTGGTTTTAACTTTGAAGGTACAAAAGTGAAAACTGACTTAAAGTTAAGGGTAGTTTTTTGTAATTTGCCCTAAAATTTAGGGTGGCAATATTGCCACAGCAATAAACACTCCTTCCACAGCTGCAAAACTAATAATAGAGTGAATGGACTATTTTGTCCCTTCTTTTCTCCCTCGTTTTCGTCCAAACACCCAAACGAGCTGAGAATAGAGATCCCAAACAAGCTGCGAATTAGAGGTGAGACAGAGTGCCAATGCATTTGGGTCTGATTTCTCAACATATACATGCAACAGAAGGAAGATAAAAGATTCAATACAGAAAAGCAGATGAGTATTGATTTTGCCCCTTCAAAAGTCGTGTGAAGATAGAAGTATTGGCTATTTGGGTTCCTCCGTCCTCAACTTCTTCTTCTTCCCCTCTTTTTTTTGGGTTAACGTTCTATTCTTGTTTTCTTCTATTTTGTTTCTCTTGGAACTTCTCTGCTCTCATCTTCCTCTTCATTTTTTATGTTTTATTTTTGTACCATCTGAAACACTGCCCCTCCTCCTTCTTTCTCTCTCTTTCAGATCTGATTTAGAAAAAAAAAATTAAAATTCAGGCTAAAGATAAATGGGTTTTGCTGGAGTTGAAATCAAGGAGAGAACTGTGATAATCTATTCTCCATCTCTTGTCGAAAAAAATGAGTTTGCCGGAGATTGTGGTTGATGGAGTTGGTGGTTTTTCAGGTCAAATCTCATGTTAGCAAGGAGTTTTGAGTTTTGGTGGTAATCGCAGACTAAATTGCAGAGACAATGATGTGGTGTTTAAAGCCCATGAGACAGTTGATGAATTGGTCCATTTCTTACCAGAGGAAAATGTCTCCGGCAGCAGGAAGAGCAAAGAGAAGGTGTTTCAGGAGGAGGGAAAAGAGGGGCAAAATAAGGGGCAAAATAGTCCATCTACTTTTTTTATTAATTTGGCTGCTGTGGAAGGACTAAGGAGTGTTTATTACTGTGGCAATATTGCCACCCAAAATTTATTATATTGCTTCTATCCAAAAAATAAGTCCAGGCAGATGTTAGTTGTCATCTCTCCTGCTGGAAACATACCACTAAATGTTTCACAAAAAATTAAACTTTGACCAATCTAGAACAACATGGTACATTAGTAACATCATAGAATGCAAAATCATCGAATGTTTTTAGTTGGAAGGCAATTGAACAAAATGTTTTAAAATGTATTTCTCTATACCAGAGTCAAGGTGTCAACAATGAATTCTCAAGCATTCTTTCCATAAGGATCCACTTGGATCTCAAAAAGAATGGAGGAAGGAAAATAAAATGCTAATAAAAATGGCCTCCTTAAGCCTTTTGTTAAAAAAATTTCCTGTCCTTCCCTCATTCTTTCTGAGATTCAAATGGAGGCTAAAAATATTCATGCGTATGTCATAAGAAGTGAAGATATAGGTTTAACCGTGTATATAAGCACATGGGTAAAACTTAAGGATAAAGTCGATCAAAGATTAAAGCTACTATCAGAGAGAGTGAGAGAGAGAGGGTAAACAAAATCAAGATTTTCCTCAAATAAGGTCATATATAACGTTCCACTAAGATAATCAGTAGCCTAAACCTCATGAGTCACAAATTGTACTGTTCCCAACCAAAAGTGATTAGAGAAGAAAAGATTACCAGTCTTAAATAGCACAACATAGTACCTTTTCCATGAGATCAAGGACTTCAAATCCATGAATCACTCTGCCAAACACAGTGTACAATCCATTCAGATGTGGCTGCTTTGCATAAGTTATGAAGAACTGGCTTCCATTAGTATTGGGTCCATTATTGGCCATTGATAATATCCCCCTTGCATTGTGCTGAAAAAAAAAAGGAAAAAAGGGCAAATTATCAATATCATTATCAGACTGAATTATGTCTACCCCAACAAACGCTAAATACAACATGTTATCAACAACGTCATATTCAACATATGATACTATGCCTGTGAATAAAACAAGCAGAACCAAGCTTTAGCCAGCATGAACAAGGTTTGATAATATCAATGGTCTTAGGACCATGATAGTTTTTGTACACTCAGAATCAACTAGGCCTAGGAGTTTTTTTTTTCCATTTTTAGTGTGAAGCTTTAGGGGGGAAAAAGGAGAGAGGGAGAGAGAAAGAGAGAGGTGGTGGGGACATGACAGGAGAGGTATCCAGAATCAAAACTCAAACTCAAAAGATAAAAATTCACAGGCCAAGTTTGGAGTTTGGACCAAGCCAAGCCAATCTAGCTTGGTTTGACCTCTTTGAGCTAAATAAGCTTTTCTAGAAGCTTGGACTCCACTTGCAAGCCTTATAATTGAGCAGAGGCTTGACTCAGAGTGGAATCAAATTGAGCCAACCTCTCTCCACTTTTCACAAGAAACACAAATTAAGAGGGTATGCAATCATCAGTCTTTAGTTAGATTAATATAATAGGCCATAAAAATTGCATACAACAAGACAGAGAGATCCTGAAGAATAAAGACAATGGAAAAAATTTGGCGTCAAGGAAGTCTTAAACCATGAGATTAAATTACCTTGAGAGACTCTCTTATCTCATCATTGAACTTTTTGCCCCATATACTAGTACCCCCTTTGCCTGTATTTGTTGGGTCTCCACCTTGGATCATAAAACCTTTTATATTTCGGTGAAATATGGTCCCATCATAATAGCCGCTACCACATAATGCCAAAAAATTCTGTACCCAAATGAATTATGAAAATTATTACAAGGAAGAATATTATATATATTATCAGAAAAACAATGGTTAATGTCTTGGTGACAATATGCCAGAAATATCGATTCTGGGGCTCTAGCAAATATTTCCATTGAAAAAAAAAAAAGGTATTAGTTGACACTGAAAAATATATTAGGTTAAGGACAGAAGATACGTTAAAATCAATTAATCAGTAAAAATGCATCACAAAGAAATGCACTCATTGCCAAAATGTGGTGACTGAGTCACTTTGAAGTTCCAAACAATTAGTTTTCAATGTGATGCTCAAAATTACCATCAAGCACTTTTAGAAATAAGAGTTTGCAAGTGGCTGGCATGATGCACAAGGGCAGATATCATTGCTGTGCTAGACCAATGGTTATGAGAACTAATTTTAGCTTTTCTATTATTGATGTAATCAAACAGAAATAAATTGAACTTCAAAGTTAAATAGGGACTGGACTTAACAGAATTATGTATATAGATCATGGGAATGTGGTCATCCCATCGCACAAACCATCCCATTTATTTTATTTTTTTGATGTAGTAAAGTATGAATTGATGAACAAAAAGGCCTTAGCCCAAGTACATGAGACGGTCCTTCATTAAAATTAGATGTTACATGGCAAGAGAATGTTAAAATTGAGTTGCTAGAGGGAGAATTTTATGGGATTAAGTAGACTAAAAAAATGTATGAATCAATTCGAGCAGGACAGGACAGAATAGTCAGGCAGATGTTTACACTTGGTGATCCTTTGGAAAATTATACCTTTTTAAGGTGAAGATTTATTTTTTTTCTATTTTTTTTTTGAGTTGGGCATTGAAAATACCCCTCTCTCTCTCTCTCGCTCTCAAGTACTTTTCAACCTTCCTGGATCTCCCAACAGCTATTCTCAAACCCATTTCTCCTTCTTTTATTCTTCTCTTCTCTCCATTTCTATTACACCAACCCCTCTTCTTCTTCTTCTTCTTGGTTCCTCTCTCTTCTATCTCTGAAAGGGAGTCCTTGTTGGGCCTGTAGGTGCAAATGAATGATAGGTCTTGTATGCATTTTTTATTTATTTTCTCGAATTCGTCACATAAAAAATCCTAAAGTTTTTGCTTTGGCATTTTAGGTTTTTAGAACTGGGTGTCTGGTTGTGGCGAGGATAGGGTAATGGTCTATAACAGATATGAATTATTGTTAAATTGTGTTTCTGATTTGTCAGTGAAATGAGCCATCTTGGACTGCATTAAAAAAAAAAAAAAATTGTAGTAATGGTCTAATATGCATTTGATTTATCAAATTGAGTAAGAGTATCTTTGGAATAAAAAGGAAAAATGTATGTTATCCGAGGTAACAATATTAGATACCATACACCGGTTAGGATTGTATTATTATTTCCGGCATTATATCCAGACATCTACCAAACATAGTGGAGGGGATAGGCAAAGATAAGCAAGGTTGTAGTTATTCAATGGGAGAGCATATCCCATCTAATCCTATCCAATCCAGACCCTATATCTAGTGTACCAAACAAGGCTTTAATGATTAGGAACGGGCTTTGTTGAGTTGAGTATCATGCACCAACAAGGGTGCCCACTTCATGTAATAATCGGATGATCAAAAGTGTAACAGGCGTCTATAACAAAAAGTAACAACACTACAAGCATTACCAAATCATCATCATCATCCCCACTATGGTTTTCCAATATGAATTGATTTTGAAACAACATTTTAAGATTCTATTCTTCTTTTCAAGTCACTCGAATGATTCTATTTCTCTTCCCAAAACTTATGACAAATATCTTCATCACTTGGATTTCAAATATCCACTTCATTCCTCTTACTTTATCATTTTGGTCAGCTTTGGTAAACTCTGTTTCACAGAACAAAATTGCATCCAGACACCAACAAAGTCAAAATAAAATCATCTGCCATCAAACACCATCTGGTTCCCTTACAATGCATCCAAGAACTATCGAGCTATGTGAGTCGCAACACACACAGTTCAAAATTTCCCTAAAACATGATAAATTTTCTCTAAACAAGGGTTTAATCATAACTTTATAACACTTGATTTCCATTAATCATACCTTAAAGCATAACAAAGGTTCAATTTACAAAACTGATTACCATCCCTTCAGTGACACTCCAGTCATCTCATCCAGTGCATGCCATGTTCAAACTAAACAACAGGTTTAATCATAACTTTATAACACTTACTGTACTAAAATTCCAACTAAAGAAAAAAGAATAAATTGTAAAAACCCCGATTGTTTCTAAAGAAAATACTTCCAGGAGGAGTTTTTCCCAAGAACATAACAAACTTTCCCTAAATTTCACTTTAACATATCAATAGACATGAATAGAACCTCAAACAAAAGTATAATTTTCCATCAGAGCAAGCAGACACTGCAAGGGGTACTACTGACCTCGGCCGTTTTTGGGACTTCGTCACAAGAGATCTCGCACTTGATGTCGCCGAGATTTGTGTGCAGAGTTACTGACTGCAATACCAAAAATCAAAGAATGTGAATTTTGTAACCCGGTAGACGAAGCAAAGGTGTTCGATGAAATGTCACAACAAAAGCAAACCAACCATTTGTGAGTTCGCTGAGAATCAGAAGCTGAGGCGTTTCTCTGGGCTCCGGCAAATGGTATGATTCGTTGTGTATCTTAGCTTTCTCCACTGCTCGTGGCAAGAGCTAAATAGCCCTTACAAGGGACTAATAAACGAGAACAAGAGATGCCTTTAGAACCAAATGTTCAAATTGACGCCTTGACGGTTGCTTGTGGTCGGGGTTAGGACCCGGGCCCATAGCTGAATGGATCAATTCAAGTTTAACCCAAAACATAATTTGTCATACCAAAAAGAGAGTGGCTATTACAATCCCTCAACTTTATTGTAAATCTTATTTTATTTTATTTTATTTTCAATTTTTAAGATTTTATGAATAATATAAAATGTTTTTATGGAAACTGACCATAAAATCCAATAAAAGTCATTATTTTGAACGATTTTGTAGGAGGAAATTTTTTCAAAATATGTCTTTTAAGAGGGATTTTTTTGGTAATTTACACCTTATATTCATTTTTACAAAAAAAAAAAAAAAAATTATAAATGACCAAAAAATCATATTTTGAAAAAACTTTCTTATACAAAATTGCTCAAAATAATGTTTTCTATTAGACAGAACAACCCAATTTTCATAAAAACCTTTTATATGTTCTATAAAACCTTAAAAAATAAAATATAAAAAAGTGAGGTTTACTGTTTACAAATAAAGTTGAAGGGTTACAATAATTGCCCTCTAGCAAAAATAGTGATGGTGAGGGCTTTAAACAATCCATCAAACTCAATAATATTATGAGTTGATTAGAAAAATTAACAATATCAAAAATAAGATCGGCTTGACTTATCTATTTTGTGAATGAATTTGAACAAATCTATCATTGAGTCGATCTTGAACCAAGTCCAATAACTTACACTTTTAATGAGTAATGACATCTGTGGATTGGGAAGCTCAACTCAACCATCTCAACTCATAATTGTAAACCCGAGCTCATGCCATTCTTAAATCTTAAATGGTTCATTACATTTTACCTCCTTTTAAGTTCGGTCTATTTTCACTTGATTCTGTGTTGTTTACAAAGTGTCCCTATAGTTTTTTTATAATGATACTATACCCCTTTTTTTTTTTTGATTGAGAGCGGTCATACAATTAAGAAAAACAAAGATATGATTCTGCCAAAAATTGATCCTTAACAAAGCAAGGAACATCCTCCATCCATACCCGTGAGTCCTCCACATTCTTGGCATACTGTGCAAGACCATGGGCCACCCTGTTCCCCTCTCTGCGGATATGACAAAAAGTAAAGGTGCCATGATGCCCAATCATTGCATCTTGAATGTCATCTAGAATTAAGCCTAGAAACGTCACGTTGATCTCCTGTGAATCAATTGCATTGATAATCTCTAGGCTATCTCCCTCTATCACCACTGATGTAAGCCCCATGTCCCTAACAAATCGTACTGCGAAAAGAACTCCCATTGCCTCCACCACTTTTGCTGGAAAAAACCCATGTATATGCTTAGATGCTGTAGCAATTACTTGCCCCATATAGTCTCTTACAATCACTCCAATCCCCCCACTCTTGGACTCCTCAAAAGTGGCACCATCAACATTAGCCTTGAACGACCCAAATTGTGGTGGACACCATTTAATGTGAAGAGTCTCAATTCTAGACTTATTATCTTGGATTGCATGTGTGTAGTCCGTGAGAAGTCTGTGGGCCATATCCACAATCTCTTTTACTCCCATTTGTACCCCTTCAAAGACTAATATGTTCCTGCTATGCCAAATTGCCCACAAAAGCATGAAGAAAAGAGCCACGCCTTCTTTATCTATCCCTTGAACAACATCCAGAACCCAAGAACAGATATCCGTAGGTGGTGAAGACTCCACCGCAGTACCCATCGAGCAATATACCCAAACATCCTTGACACCCTGACATTCCTGAAAACAATGGATCGTAGTTTCTGCTTTTTTTCGGTATCAAGGGCATATCTCATCAATTAAAACTTTTTTCTGTAAAAGATTACACCTGGTAGGCAGGATATCCTTGCCCAATTTCCAAATGAAATGCTTAACCTTATTCGGAATTGGTTACTTCCACAGTAACTCGCCCAGTGAGTCCCCACTCCCCCGCGTTGAGCACTCCCCTGCAGCAATTTGGTTTCTTCTTTTATGAGCCATTTCAAGCATGTAAACATTCTTCACAGTGAACAACCCTTTTGGATGATAATGCCAAATAATGACATCCTTAGGTAACCTTTGGCTAAGTGGAATTTGGCATATAACTTCTGCCTCGTGAGGAAGGAAAACCCTGTCAATGAGAGCACGGTTCCACTCCCTTTTATCACAATCGATTAACTCACTAACCATGGATGCCTCCGGCAATACTCTCTGTGGTGACACCACTTTAAACGTGGTTGGAGTAGGAAGCCACTTGTCTTGCCATACGTGCACTGATCTACCATCACCAATTCGCCAACGCAAACCCTTGGCTAGGACATCTTTACCTTCTCATATACTTCTCCAAGTGTAGCTGGGTGTCGAGCCGAGATGGGACTCGATAAAAGAACAGGAAGGAATGTACTTTGCCTTCAAAACTCTAGAAACCAAGGAATTTTCATTACAGAGGAGACGCCACCCTTGCTTTGCCAACAACGCCTTATTAAACACCCCTAAATCTCGGAATCCCAATCCTCCATCCCGTTTAGCATAGCACATTTTTTCCCAACTAAGCCAGTGAATCTTTCTCTCATTTCTTTTCTGACCCCACCAAAAATTGCGGATCATGGACGTCACTTCCTCACACAAAGACACAGGCAATTTGAAGCAACTCATGGCATACGTAGGGATAGCTTGGGCAACAGCTTTTATCAATACCTCCCGGCCCGCCTTAGATAGTAGTTTTTCCTTCCACCCTTGTAATCTCTTCCATACCCTATCTTTAATAATGCTGAAAACCTCATTTTTTGACTTGCTAATAAATGTTGGGAGACCCAAATACTTGTCATGAATATCCCTACTAGTGATGCCCAGAATACTTTTAATAAGTTGTTGATGCTCTTAAGGAGTATTTCTACTGAAAAAGATAGAGGATTTGTTTAAATTAACTTGCTGTCCTGATGCCATCTCATATTGTTGAAGAATATCAATGATTGTACGACTTTCCTCCTCCGTGGCTTTCCCAAACAAAAGACTATCATCTGCAAAAAATAAATGTGAGACTCTGGGGGCAGCTCTGCATACAGAAATGCCAGTGAGTTTGTTTTCCTGTTCAGCCTTACCCAACATAGCGGTCAATCCCTCTGCGACAAGAAGAAAAAGATAAGGCGACAAGGGATCACCTTATCGAAGACCCCAAGTAGGGCAAAAGTACCCACACTGGTTACCATTTATCATTATCGAATACGAAACAGTGCTAACACAAGCCATTATAAGCTAAATCCAACCCCGAGAGAATCCAATTTTCTCCATAATTTGTTCCAAAAAAACCCATTCCACCCTACCTTACTCATGTCGAGTTTTAGTGCAAAATCACCATATTTACCATTTCTCTTGTTCTTAAGAGAATGCATAATCTCAAAAGCGACCAACACGTTATCCGTAATTAGTCTACCAGGCACAAATGCACTTTGACCTCCAGAAATAATATGTGGAAGAATCCGTTTCAACCGATTAGCTAGTACTTTAGAGATTATCTTATAAACAACATTGCATAGGCTAATGGGTCGGTATTGGGTAATAGTCTCCGGGTTATCAACTTTAGGAATAAGCACAATATGGGTGTAGTTGAAATTCCGGTACATTGGACCACCATTCAAAAAAGACAAAACAGCTTGGGTAATATCTGGCCCTACAACATGCCAATACTTTTGAAAAAAAAGTGCCGACATACCATCAGGACTCGGGGCTTTATAAGGGTGCATCTGAAAAAGAGCTTCACGTACCTCAGTGGCAGTAAATCTTTGCATAAGGATCGAATTCATTTCCTCCGTAACGCGTTGGCCAATCCCATCTATAGACCTTGTGATATTCTGAGGGTTTGAGGTAGAGAATAAATTTTTAAAATAACCCACAATAACTTCTTCAACCTTCTCATCCTCTTCTTGCCACTGCCCCTGACTATCCTTGATACCTTTAATCAAATTTTTCTTACGCCTTTGGGAAGCTCTAGCGTGGAAAAAGCCAGTGTTTTTGTCTCCTTCCTTGAGCCATGTGACACGCGATCGTTGCTTCCACATAGTCTCTTTTTTGGCAAGAACCTCATCCATTTGATGCATAATGTTCTTTTCTTCCTCCAAAGACCCCGAAGTTGGCGGTGCCTTTTTAATGCATATTAATCTTTCCTGCAATCTCTTCAGTTGAGTCTGGACATGACCAAAATTGGATCTATTCTAATTCAACAAGTGCAACCTGGTATCTTTAATTTTCTCTCCCACCCGATACATCAATGATCCTTGGGTACTACCTCTCCACCCATTTGTAATTATTTGTTCACATTCATCTTATCGTGTCCACATAGCCTCGAACCGGAATGGTTTTGTCTTTCGCCTTACCTTTGTTGCTATACCCTCTGTATCAACAAGAATAGGTAAATGATCTGACGCACAGCAAACCAAATGCTCCACCAAGGAATGCGGGAAAAGATTACACCAATCCGTCATCGCCAGTGCTCTATCAAGCCTTTCCTTAACGCACTCCCCTCCCAAGCGATTATCGCACCATGTAAATTTAGGGCCATAATAACCCAAGTCTTTGAAGTTACAACTCTCAACAGTACGTCAGAAGTCTCTCATCTGCCACTCAGCCCTAGGTGTCCTCCCCCATTTCTCTCCTACTGCCAATATCTCATTGAAATCCCCCATACAAAGCCATGGAAGATGTGAACTAATTCTCAGTCGTGATAGTAATTCCCATGTCTCCTTCCTCCTGGCAGTTTCTGGATGCCCATAGAAGCTTGTTAGTCGCCACCAACCTTTACACACACCCATGACATGCACATCAAAGTGATTGACTAAGTAGCTCAACAAACTCACATTTACATCAGCCTTCCATAAAAGAGCAAGCCCACCCGCACGATTTACCGCTTCAAAACTCAAACCATGTACATACCCCAACTTAAATTTTATTTTGTCCATTTCACTCTTATTTAACTTAGTCTTAATAAGGAACAAAATTTCGGGATCTTTACGCTTCACCAAATCGTGAAGAGCTCTAACTGTGCGAGGGTTCCCAAGCCCCCGACAGTTAAAGCTTAAAGTTTTCATAGCGCCCGGCGGGACTGGAGTCCAGTCGCCGTCGATCCTATAGTAGCTTCCTGCCCGATGACTATTATCCTGACAACAGTACGCTGCCTCTTACCCCATTCTTATGCTTCCTCACTATCCATTCCCATCTCTATGATCCCATCTTCATGCGCTTTACGTTTACCTGTGTCTAGGGGTGCAAAATGGTTCGGGTAGACCCGAGGACCGGACCGTTCCGTGCAATTCGGTCCGGTCCGGTCCGGGCCAAATCGAATTCGGTCCGGTTCCGGTCCAAAATCTTAAGTCCCGAATTACTTCGGTCCGGTCCACGGTTTAGGGGGTTTAGTCCCGAATCGGACCGAATTCCCGAATTCCAAAATATATATATATATATGATTAGATATATAATTATATGTTATATATATATATATGATTAGATATATTATACATATGATTAGATATATAATTATATGTTAATATTAATGTATTATACTCAATAAATAAGTATTATTCAATGAATAATTTCAATAAATTTCTAACCTTTTACCAAAAACAAAACTAAAACAAAAATGAAACAAAAAAAAAAAAAAACCAAGAACCGGACCAGCCCGGACCGAATTTTTCGGTCCGGTCCCGGTCCCGGTCCAAGCCTAAATCGGTCCAGTTCCAGGACAAATTTTGAAATCCCGAATTAGTTCAGTCCGGTCCAGAAACACCTCTGGCCCGGACCGGCCCGGACCGATTTGCACCCCTACTTGTGTCATATAAGTCAGCTCTGGTTGACCCTTCCCCCATCTTCACTTCCCGCGCCCTTCGTTTCCAACTTTTAGTCCGTGGTCCCATAAGCTCATCAAAACCGTCTGAGCCTTCCTTGGCTAGTTCATTTATATTATGCCCATTATCTTCATACTGGACCTGATCCACTAGTATACAATTCTGGCCCAAGCCCGCATGATTCAATTCTTTAGTTGCTTTCCCCATTGAACCTATAGAAAGAATCTGGGTACCTTGACCAAATCCTACAGTTTCGCCTCCAATTAGTGTACCACTTTCCGCTTCAACCTCTGCGATCATAATTCCTGATCCACTTTCCTTATCATTCATAAATTCAAAACTAGATCCCAGCTCACTCTCAATCATATGTTCCCTAGCGTAATCATATGTGAACAATCCGCTATCATGAGCACTAGCTGGCTTATTATGGTCCACCGTACGATCCACTCCTCCAAGATCTAATGTGTCTCCGGCTGCCACATCATCATCCCTATCCTGATCCACCTTAGTTCTCGCCGACCTCATCAACCCCGCCATCCGATCCTTCTCCGTCGGACCCTTCTTTGCTTGGGAGTGACCCTCTGTCTTATGCGCTTTACTTGATTTCACAATCTCTGGAGCTCTGAGCCAAACTCCATATTATAGCTCCTGTGTACCCCCACCATCATGCTCGTCATATTTTTTTATGCAATCCTTCTCAGTATGACCCAAAACACCACAATAGTAGCAGAAAATGGGCAACCGTTCATACTAGAAGGAGACCCACATCATCTTGCCTCCTAGCTTCAGCATACTGCCCCTCTTCAAAGGTTTTCTAACATTAAGGCAGACCCGAATACGAAGATACCGTCCCCAACACATTCCCCTCCCATCCTGCTCCAGGTCAATAAATTCCCCAATTTTGTTCCCAATAAGGTTCCCTACTTCCTCGTTCATGCACCCCAATGGCAGATTGTAAACTTGAATCCAAAACACCGCATCATCCAATTTTATCTCCGATGGCTGCATTTCCCCCTCCATTTCCTTCAATAAGACAAGATATTTGTCGAAACTCCACGGCCCATTTTCCATCACGTGACGCCTGTCCAGCAGATGGTAGAATTGAAAAAGAAAAAGGTTCTTCCCAATATCCGTAAGATCCACACCTTTGGTTGGCTTCCAAACCATTTTCAGCGTTGATTTCATGGCCTCCGTGTTAAACGGACGCTCTGTGAGCAATGACCCCACCAAACAGAATCTTGCCCTTTCTTTACAATCGTCTCTCATAGAGTCAGTAACATCCACTTCAGCCCGTTCATCATCTGTGAGTACACATCTCTTCCACAACTCTTCCCAATGTTCATCCATCAAAGCCGGTTCCCACCCAATCATTCGCCAATCCAACCCCAAACCACTCCCACGAGTAAGGTACCCACGAGGAGAAAGACACTTGCACTAGTCAAGATAAAAACTCCCACGAGAGAGAACCCTCAAGGAGAAAAAAATAATGATACTATACCCTATTCCATACAAGATAGAGAAGGGTAATTGATAGCAAACAATCTATCCACGTGTAATTGAGTCATGCAAAGTGTGATTTTCATATTATAGGGAATTAAGTACAAACGGGGTAATGTTGAAAGGGGTAAATTGTAATTTGCAAATTTAAAGAGGTATTTAAATGATGCCCTTTCATGGAGGTCAACCCATGTTGACAGGGTTACAAAATGAGCCAAGTTACTTGGATTGGACTCGAGATCAACTTGATAAAAATTAAAGCTTATTCGTAAGATGAATATGTCGAGCAGCTCGAATAAAGTACTATTGAGCGATTGAGCTCGATAATATCATTAATGTTTTAAATAAAAAAACCTACTTGAGCTCAGTTTGATAAAAGGCTTGTTCAAACTCCAAAAGTCTCTCCTTTTGAGACCCACGTGATTGATTTGGCAAGTTGTTCTATGGGAAAGCCATTTGTTGCTGCTATTTCTGCTAATGCTTCCCATGCGTCGGCTCTTGAGCAAATTAATGGTAATATGGGCAAATCTGATTTTGGTGACCCATTTATGGTCCATGACCCAACCCGATTGAAGTCTTTTGCTTCAAAACAGTGGAGTACATTCTTTTTTCTCCAGCAAACGGGTGAGTAATGAGTCTTTTGAACTTTAAATTTTTAAACCTATCAATTCCAATGGGAGTATTGTAGTCAAACCTCCAAAAGAGGTGGCTATTGGTTGTGCTCTCTAGGAAAGCTTTTTGGTGGGCTATTTTCTTGACAAAAGACTTCCCTTTCCCATTGTTAAGAGTTGGGCAAACCGCCTTTGGGGACAAGAGAGCCCAGTAGAAGTGCTCACGTTGGATAATGGATGCTTTATTTTCAAATTCATTGAAATTCTACGTTGTGATCAAGTACTTGACACTGGTCTTTGGTTTTTTGTGAATAAACTCCTTGTCCTAAAGAAATGGCGTCCTGGGTTAAACCTTTCTAAGGAAAAGCTTTCAACGATCCCAATTTGGAAGTTTTTTAATTTACCTTTGGAATATTGGACTGACGATGGCCTGAGTTACGTTGCTAGTGCGGTTGGTAAACCTCTTTATGTTGATGAAGCTACTGAGAAGAAAGAGAGAATTAATTTTGCTAGAGTTTGTGTTGAAGTTTCTGTGGATGATGAAATCCCTGAAAGTTTTGACCTTAAGTTGAACAATGGAGAATTGGCATGTATTTCAGTGGAAGTTCCTTGGAGTCCTCAAAGGTGTAATACGTTTAAGTGCTTTGGACACACTGCTAAATCTTGTGGTCAAGCTACTAAACAGATTTGGGTTCCTAAAAGCCGAAAGGTAGTGGTCTTGAATTCTCCTAGCAAACAAGTCAATTTGGATTTTATCTAAGTGTCAGATAACAATGGGAATGTTCAACTGAGTACCCGGCAAAGTCCATCTGAATGGACTACTATGGCCAAGAGAAAATTATCAGTTGAAAGTAAGGAGGTTGTGTTAGAAAATATGTGATTTTCTTTAAAGCTTTAAAACTTCGAACCACATACGTGTGCACACCTACATAGCCCACCTCGACCCAGACCGACCGGCCGTGTTGTGATGTGGTGCATGACGTAGCACACGAGTGACTTAATGGCCTATTTATATGAGTTTATTTCATTTGACTGTTGGACCTTAATTTCTATAATTTATGGGTGTCCGTTATTAGCCGTTGGACTTTTATTTCATATTATTAATTGGACTGTTATAAGAATCATTATGATATTTATTTTGGGCCTTTATTAGCCCAAACCAATTTCAGCATTTTACTAATATAAATAGTGGGCTTCTCTACATGAACAAAGAGGGATTTACATTGTCTTCTCAATCCTTTTCTACTATATTTCTCTAAGAATTTTATTAAGTTATTTTATATTTTGCATTTACGGGCAACTGATCGTGGACGAGTTCACTATACTCTTCTTGTGGACGTACCCATAGAAGAGAGAGCTATGAGCTTTGGGGTTGTATCTTGGAGGTCCTATCGTCCGTCAGCACCTGTACGTAGGGAGGCGATAGTTCCTTTAGGACAGCGTGATCTCACGTGCCTTCCCACAGGCCAGCTCTTCTTACTCTTATTTAATTTTAATTCAATATTTCTTGTGTTGATTTTTATTAATTTATATTATGATTATGAAGAGATTTATTCGTGTTGTATTTGTGATTTCTTAATTTGTGTTATAAGTTGTATTCATATTTAATTTTAATAAATATTCTGTGACGAATTTCACAAAATTTAGAATATCCCCAACAATCTAAAGGAACTATAGGTCTCTAATTAGTGTGGTTTTTGTTGATGGAAATTTATTTAAATCGTATTGGTTGATATATATGTAGCAAAATCGGTATGTTTTTGTTTTTATCAATACTCCACGGTATTGAAAAACTGGGTTATATTGGACTAGTGATCTAGATCAAGTTGTGTAGATATTATTTGGATTATATATCTTGTACCATCATGCATGTGTCATGTATATACAATGACTTAATGTAAGGAAGTTGAGGATTTCGGACACTTCATATTGTTGAATGTCCAATCCAATGTGTCATGCTTGATCTTCTACTTCCCATACCATGGTGTGTTGGTGCTCCATATCTGATAGATTGATACACGTATAAATAGAGTGTCTGAAACTTGATTCGTGTCACACCTCTAGTGGAAATGATTGAATGCTATTTTCTCTAATGATTAGATTCGTTGATTCGTTTAAATATTTTGAATGAAAAGTTTGATATACCTTTCATGATTTAATTGAACAAGTCTACATGCCCTAATCCATGGGATTGATTGGTCTACTATATGAAATATATGATTTTTCTTTTGGACTTTTGTGTCATTAAATTTTACTAGCAATTTTGTAAAAATAGGACACATGGACACACACATGGACGCATATACAATCTGTTAAAAATCTTTTTATCTTCCTACTTCCTTGTTTTTATTGATGATTGAGATCAAGTTAATAATTTAGGTCGTGTGACTGTATTATGTAGTAGGAGCTTCCTTGGGTGCGTTATAATTTCTTAGATACAGTAATGCAGTCACATGGCTATTTGTTTTTAGCACTCTTTTGGTCGTTTCATACTTTATATTTTAAGCGTTATTTTATTTAATTCATAACAGATGAACCATGTTTTTAATATTTAGTCATTTTAGGTTTGAAGCCAATGTTTTCAACAGTTAGTCGGTTTTTTTTAGCTTTAAAGCCATTAGCCCATAACAGTTTGTTATTTAATGTTTTACTGCTATTTTATTTCTCACACGTTACGTAATAAAAACTGTCTAATTTTTAATGCCCTACTACTACTATTACATACTGGAAAAGAGGTCCATAGGAGTTGGTAGAATGTATATTTCTTCCTACTTTTCCTCTACTCTAATTAATTGTTTGTTGAAGAAGTTTTAATTTTTCAGATTGTGTTTTACATTTTATTGTGCGATTTTTTCCAACACAGCCCACACATCACATGTACTGTGAATTTCTTTCAACTTTAAGGGAAAATAGATTTATTTAAAATCTTTCGAATCTAATCTTGGCTATTGGACAGTGAGTGAGAAGGATGGACTTACATAACATTATTATGCTATGGTGACTTCTTGAAATTGTAAAGATCAGATAATGTGTATTTTATGAATAGTAATAGTGTTCTAATGAAAAAATTATTTTGTGTTATATTATTAAGAATTTGATTTTGTGTTATTTTAGAGATCTCTAGCCGTTGAGTATATCAAGAAGTAATTTATTTTTCAAGTCATAACAGTTAGCTTCACTACTTAAGGAGTTAGTTAATATGAAACAATTCATATTTAGTGCTGAAACAAAAGGGTACGTAGCAATTTAAAGTTACATTTGCCTTGTATAAATTTATTTATTTATTATTATTATTATTATTATTATTATTTTTATAAACTGCAATTGTCTTTCATTGTGATATTATTAGTATAGCTGTTGGTTATGAGAATAGCTTCATTGTGCAAACCTTGTAATTAATGGCTAGTGTGTTTTATTGGTTACATATTGTGTTCTTATTCTTTTAGCCGTTAATAGCTTAATGGGTAATTTAGAATTGATATTGAGCTTCTTTTGCTATTTTAATTGGATTGAGATGCAATCATGTTTTGGTTTGCTTAAACTCAAAGTTGTGCATTTTGATCTATAATCTATCTTGATGAGGGCTAATGAAGTTTTTAGATTGCAAATTTTGCTTGCCTCAATCTTCATAGAGAAGTTATATGATAGAAAATAATAAATGAATAAAACAAACACCTGTTCGTCTACATGGTACCAATCATTTGTAGTTATTTTATGACATATGTTGCTCTAAACTTTTATTTTGTTGAGAAAACTGGAAGGGTGAATGCTTAAATCATGTGAGGGATTTTTATGGGAATTGTTCAACTAATCTATGTATGTTATTAGACTAAGTGAGGAAAAAAAAAAAAATGGAGCTACAAGTTAATTTTGCCTAGTATTTACTCCTTGTATTTTCTGCTGACTCGTCGGCCTTCTTAATTTCTACTGAAAACTATTTT
Organism: Liquidambar formosana; assembly: GCA_039720395.1. Lineage (NCBI taxonomy): Eukaryota > Viridiplantae > Streptophyta > Magnoliopsida > Saxifragales > Altingiaceae > Liquidambar > Liquidambar formosana. Next base: position 19,072,351 of record CM077831.1, on the reverse strand, counting down.
CTCGCATTGAGACCAAGTTTCTCTTCCGATACTATTGCACTTAAATTTAGAACCCATGAGAATGTTTATTTATTTATTTATTTATTTTTTGGCTAATGCTATATTAGTCTACTAGTATCCTTGATAAATATCTATTAGCTTTCTTATGAAGTTGAATAAAATGGAAATGAGGGTAGAGGATATGTAGAAGAGATATATTTAGAACCTTATAAATTATATGAGTTGTTTTATTTAAATGTTCATTTTTGCATTCATGCATATGTAATAATGAGAATGAATTTGATGGACACAATTTCCAACTGTGCAAATTTATGGAAATAGAATATTAATTGCAAAGCAGTTGTGAAACATGAGAAATTCTGTGATATTATATATTACTTTAATTTGGCAATACTTCATCGTTATGGTTTATTCATATTGATATGCTTATTGCATTGAGGATCATCAATAATGGAGGTCACCATTAGGAATTAGATTAAGGAGACACAAATATGCATTAAACAAGTTATTTTGATTGGATTATCTAATTGTGAATTAGGAATTTTCTTGATATATGTAAAATTGTTCATCTAATCGTTTATTTAAAGTAATTATCCAATGAGTATGGTTTATTTTTTGTGAACCCAAAATTAAATATTGTGAGATATATGAGATATTCTATTGTCTTAAATATGAGATATTCATTTTCAAGTGAAATTCTGTACGGCATATTATAGAATCTTTTGAATGTGGGGGTTTATTATCAAGTATTGATTATTATGGCATTTTATATTTTATGTGAGGATTATATATATTTGGAGATGACATGATACTGTGATTATTATATATCTTGAGAAATTGTATGATATTTACCATATTCTATTTATTTAGAATTTGTAATGCAATCATGAATATAGTTTGATTTTGAGATAAAATATGCATTGTTCATGAGATGATTGTCAGAAATTATAGATATTCAATTTATGTTAAGAGGAAAAATATTCATAACTGTGGGGGTTCACTGTATTGGCATATCTATATCATCTAAAGTTTGGCTAATGTCTATGTGAAACATTATGTGATGCAGGAAATGATAATGCCAAAATGAGATGCAGAATATGGTGTGAAATGTGGCTGATCAACCAACTAAAGGCTTATGTAAAAAATGTAGTTATTTTATCCATCGAGGGGTGTGAGCGCTATTGTCTAAATACCACATAGCTCGAGAATACGCATTAGTCTCAAAGGACTAACATGGAGAGGAGTCGCCACCCAATATTGGGAACGAGCGAACCCTAGCAGGGTCTAACTCGTCATAACCAGAGATTCGGGTTCGGAGCTAGGGTACGTCGCTGGGAAGGTGTTAGGCACCCAGCCACTCCCGGTCGGAACCGACCCCCACACATGATTAATGGCGTTAATTAATCTAAATGCTCAATTAAAATTGACCCTAAATTATGCAATAACAACGGCACACACAATAACCAAAACAATGAATAAATAAAGAAAATAGAATAAAAGAATATATTAGAAAGCAGATATCAGAATATACAAAAGACCAACCAAATACTAATCAACTAAAAACAAAACTAAATAAAATAATAAACAAACAATCTGTCTGCCGAGATAAGGTGCGTATGCATCACTGATTAGTGCGTACGTATCACTGATATATGCATACGCACCTAATAGGCATTTCACGCAGAATCACAGAACTCACATATCAGTCTACATCATGCATCCCAAAATAAATAAAATAAAACTAAACCTAAAAACAAATAAATGCAAATATAAAAACTAAACCTAAATCATTCTAATCATGCTTTAGACAAAAATAAAATAAAATAAAAATAATAAAAAGAAGAACTAAAATAAAAGCTAAATAAAAGTAAATTTACCGACTTTGTAATTGTTCGTGGCTCCTCAGGTCTTTAGATTGAATCAAACCAACACGAATCCTCCTCTTCGTCAAAGTGGTATCACAGCAAAGAGATCAAAACTCACTCAACTTTGAAAAGAAATAGAAAACAAAAAAGAGAACAAGAGAAAAGAAAAGTGATTTTCGTCACTTTGCAGCAGCAGCAACTTCAATCACGTTTTTGGGTATGAAAACGTTGGAATTGGACAAAGCTCATGAAATACAAAGTTGTAGAGAATTGAATTATCTTTCTAAAAAGACCAATTTCATCAAATTCCGACTTCGGATGAAAAAGTTATGATTAAAATACGACTGCTGGGTTTTAGAAAATTTGCTGCTGAATTATGACGAATTTCACTCCCTCTAAACCCTATTCTCTTCCCCATTTTTTAAAGACATTAAGAGAGTATTTATAGCTAAAATCTGGAGTTTCCCTTTCCTTCCTGGACTAGGTTCCTTGGAGAATAATCAAAAGGTATTTTATAATGGTAAAAGACTTCTAATCTGAATAGGAAAAGGAAATTGTCTTTTGTAAAAATTGGGAGACTGACCGCTAACACGCATGCACATGTACCGTATATGCGTACACATACTCATCACATACGTACACGTGTTAGTGGTATGATAAAAATGGCTAATTTAATAAAATAATTTTCTTTTCATTTTAACCAAAAATCCCATGCTGTGATTCACACTAATTCTTAAAGGATAGTCCGTAAATAACCACACTAAACTCATCATCGGGGCCACGGGACTTAAGATGACAACTGGTACAAAATGGGGTGTCTACAAGGGAGATGGGGCTTTAGCCCACGGGGAGTCACTAACGGAAGTAACCCAACCATTGTGATTGGAGATCCCATGAAGGAGGTTCAATGGGTAGAAACAATCCGCAGAGCGTGACTCACAAAAAGCACTTTTTACTAGGAGAGTGTCTCCTCCCCATCCCTATGGTGAGAGTGCTATTGATGTGACAGTAAGGAAGAGTTTTACTCTGAATAAGCCCAAGGCAGGAACACTCCTGCAGGGTACAGTCACAGTACCCTTGGAGGACTTACCTAAGTGAGAACCGCCGTGAGGCCGCGGCTATGGGTTTGGGCTGACCCTAGAAACTCTCATGAAAATCAAAATATAGTGCATGGCCATAAATCGTGCTAACCCGCTTAGAACCAAGTCCCATATCAATACTATGTATGTGACTTGTTGAAATTTGCCTCAAGGGGTCTAGTTCAAGGTTTTGCCACTATGATTCCTCAAATGAAAACGGTTAACACTAAGTGAAGTTCAAGTCCAGAAGACACCTACACCTATTGCATAGTATATAGTTGCCCTATATATATTTTGTTTATATATTTATATATATTTAATTTGTTTAATTATTTATTTGTCGAACTTTTAAATCTTGTGGGAGATTGTTAGAAAATATGTGATTTTCTTTAAAGCTTTAAAACTTCGAACCACATACGTGTGCACACCTACATAGCCCACCTCGACCCAGACCGGCCGGCCGTGTTGTGATGTGGCGCATAACGTAGCACACGAGTGACTTAATGACTTATTTATATGAGTTCATTTCATTTGACCGTTGGACCTTAATTTCTATAATTTATGGGTGTCCGTTATTAGCCGTTGGACTTTTATTTCATATTATTAATTGGACTGTTGTAAAAATCATTATGATATTTATTTTGGGCCTTTATTAGCCCAAACCAATTTCAGCATTTTACTAATATAAATAGTGGGCTTCTTTACATGAACAAAGAGGGATTTACATTGTCTTCTCAATCCTTTTCTACTATATTTCTCTAAGAATTTTATTGAGTTATTTTATATTTTGTATTTACGGGCAACTGATCGTGGATGGGTTCACTACTCTTCTTGTGGACGTACCCATAGAAGAGAGAGCTGCGAGCTTTGGGGTTATATCTTGGAGGTCCTATCGTCCATCAGCACCTGTACGTAGGGAGACGATAGTTCCTTTAAGACAACGTGATCTCACGTGCCTTCCCACAGGCCAGCTCTTCTTACTCTTATTTAATTTTAATTCAATATTTCTTGTGTTAATTTTTATTAATTTATATTATGATTATGAAGAGATTTATTCGTGTTCAATTTCATTGTATTTGTGATTTCTTAATTTGTGTTATAAGTTGTATTCATATTTAATTTTAATAAATATTCTGTGACGAATTTCACAAAATTTAGAATATCCCCAACAGGTTGTCCCCCCTGTTTCTCCTTCTCTAGTTAACAGATTTGAGTTGCTTGACTCCTCAAGTGATAAATCCGTATCCAGTACTCCCAACAAGTCTGTTTTACTTGACAGGCCAAGTGTTAGCGCTGCTCCTATGGTTGTTACTCCAAGTGCTACTGTTGCCTTGACTAAATCTCTTATTCTTGATCGTGCTAAGTTCATTGACCAAGCTTTGGCAAATTTGAAACTCGAGCCGAGAAAATCTTGCATTAAAGATTCTAGCAACAAGTTGCCTATACGAATTCAAATTCTCTAGCTAAATCTCCAAATCATAAAGGTTGTAATATTAATTTTCCTATGTTAGATAAGAGTTAATGTTCTCTTGTCTTTTGCTTGTCCTTGGGCTGAGGAATGGTTTTTTGTAGTCCTTTCAGGACATGTTTTGAGCTTCACCTAAATCTTTCCCCTCTATTTTGGAATATACTTACTCACTTATTCAAAAATAAAAAACTCATAAGTAAGTTAAACGAGTCAAACTTGATTTTTATTTAGTTTATGAGCAAACTCGAATGAGCCTTACTTCTGAGTTCATTGATTTAACAAGTCAAACTTAAGTAACCTATTACTTGGTTTGACTTAACTCGTTTACACATTAACTATTAGGGAAGCAATCCACTGTCAACAGTGTTGTAGCTCAAACAACACATCTTGCCCTCTAAAGAGGAGGGCTTGGGAGAGGTTATAATTTTTCTCCTCCTAAGTGCATGTGTAAGGGGAAGGGTTTATGGGAAGTGAGATGAACTACCCCTATTATATAGCCTAATGACTTATTGGTCTCTCCTGTGAAGACCCATCTGAAAAAATGGTTTAGGGGCTATTGGCACCAAAGATTTGTTTTTTATTCTCAACTTATTATATAAGGTTTATAAAAAATATAAAAGTTCTTCCTGAAAATGGCCACTTAGTCCCCTAAAAAATATTATTTTAAAAATTTTATAATTTCTTTTTAAAAAAATTTATTAGTTAAATAAACATGAGTAGCTTATCCCATTTCTCATGAACCATTGGGAGCCTCTATGGGCACCCAAACGACCTGTTAAGTTCATATTTGAAAACCCATACCCACCGCCAATCGAAAAAGGAGACCAGCAATCCAATATACCAACGACGTCGTCTTCATGGAAGTGAACCGACGTCGTCAAGAGTCGATCCACTATATCAATCGACCATATATCAACTAGTAATCAGAGAAACAGGAACTCCAAGCGTCGACAACAATGGCGAACGAGTCTCGCTTCAGCAGCTTCATCAGCGGCTGCAACACCAATCAACAACAGCAACAACAAGAGAAACGGCACCGCTCCATCTTCGACGTCCCCAGCGACTTCTTCGATTCGTGTCGCCTCCTTCCTTCTCCTTCATCTATAATCTCCGAGCTCGTCGAGACCTCAACCCTAAACGACGATGAGGATGAAGAGAAGGTTGAGCAGAGTACAAAGATCGCTGGATTGTCGAGATGGTCCTGCAATTCCTGCAAGGCCGAGTTCGAGTCTCTCCAAGACCAACGCTCCCATTTCAAGTCCGACCTCCATCGCTTCAATGTATGTATCCTCACTTCTCTATTCTCATACACTTGCATATCTTATATGTATAATATATATTTATTTATTTACTTTTCTGGTATAATTTTGATCCAGTATGAACGTATCGATCCAATTGAACTCACTAATTGATTCTCACGCACACATACATATATATCTAGAGAGAGAGAGAAGATTAGGGCAATGATTTAGGGTCCGTTTGGGGTGTCCAAAGAGAATTAAACAGTTATAGTGTATTTTACATAGTTCTGAAGGCACAAATCTATCACCTTGAATGGAAAAATTTAAGAAAATGATGGCCATCATCACAAATGAGAGTGGAAATTCAAAATAGTGATCGTGTAACATCAACTATAGCAATGACTCAAAGTTCTTGAAATAATTTTATATATGACGATGCAATTGTTGAATTTGATTTAATAGTGGTTTATTTTTGTCATCTTACTGATTTAAGGCTTGTTCGATCTATTGTAGAAGGTACAAATTTATCTCCTTGAATCTATAAAAATTAGTTACATCACCATAATGGGTGTTATAGGATCAATTTTTAGAAATTTGTGAAATGCCATTGTTTTTAATTTATACTCACACTTTTAATGATTAATTTACACACGGGTAAAACTCTATACACTTCACGCATTCTGTCATTCCAGCAAAGCCTCTGTTGGATTTGATATTCTTCTCATGCATGTTATTTTTGCCAAATTTCCCATTGATTGAATATTGGCAAATGTCTGATGTGTAAACTCACTTCTCTTTTTGTAAATAAAAATACAATGTAGGGCCCCCTATGATGGGCAAGGTGGTACACATAAAAAAGTTTTGAAACCAAAGTGAATCCAACAAACAAATTGAGGAGTGTAAGAGTAAAAACTTTAAAACCATAGTGTAAATGTGTAATTTTGATCGTATTTATGAAGTTATGGTATTGGATTCCAATTGTGTCTTTTTTTTTTTTTTTTTTTTCCCAAGGAGTAGAAACATCAAAGAGTAGCCTAGCATCCCTACTAGGTTGTCACCCAAGTCCTCTGAATCATGTGCTCACTTCTGGAAATATTATTGTTTCTTTTTGGAATTCATTATTTAATTTGCTGTGATATTAATTTTCCATTTTATGCTAAGGTTTTGGTTGATTATTATTTTTCACCCCATTTTTTAAGTTTAGTTTTGGATTAACTTTGGGTATTGTATTTTCGTTGTTCTTAGGTAAAGCTAAGTATTGCTGGAAAGGGAATTTTGAAGGAGGAAGATTTTGATGAGTTGACGCCTGATTCTTTATTTAGAGACTATGATGATATATCAAGTATATCAGGATCAGAAGATGAGGTTGACAAGGGAGTATTCCACCGCAACAATCTGCACAGGGGACCAAGTGAAAGCTTTAAACAGAAGTTATTTATCCGTCTTCTGACAGGAGAGAGAGTTTCAGTGTATAAGTGTTTAGTTTTGGATGAGTCTGAGAATATTGTTTATGAGAATGATAAATTAGTTGCTATGGATAATGGTTGGAGCATGCCGTGCTTGAGAGAGAGCGAAGTGATTGAGAAATTGAAAATTTTGATTCGTGAGACTAGGGACAATACCCATTTGAGGGTTGTATTGCTTGCCAGTGGTGGGCATTTTGCTGGTTGTGTCTTTGACGGTAACTCAGTTGTGGTCCAAAAAACATTCCACAGGTAACTTTTATTATTTTTTATACTTTTCTTTCAAATTCATAATGTAACATTGGCCAAAATATTTAGCAAACAGGTTTATTGGTGAACTTTATCCTCATTTCCCTTTTCCCTCTGTTTTAATTGGGTATAATCAATAATGAGCTTTGATGGAAGTGTAAGAAAATTCATGTTATTTAGCAGTTTATTTTTGACATATTAATTGCCACATCATTTCTTCATTTGCATCTAGTTCTCTGTTTGTTCACTGTTTTGTCTTTCTTGATGAAGAGACTATGCATTGAAGAAAAACCGAACAATTATAGAGTTGGTGACTGCTTAAATATTGTTACTTGGTCCAGAAAGTAGGTGCTCATTGTTAGTATAAAGTTAAACAGAAAGATACACCATATGAAGAAGAAAATGTTTTAGCTGTCTTACTGATTGATTATTCATTTACTTGTTCTGGTTTTTGTGTTCTGTTTTAAGGTGGTCAAATTCACGTGTGGCTCATATAATTATAAAATAAAGGAGTTTACTGTTTATCTCTTGCAATGACTGTCCAAATTTTCCTTTTTGATTATATTTTAAGAACATTAAAATTTACTTGTATGCTTGGTGGGTGGTGTGTGGTGTGTGTGTTTTGAGTGTGTGTATTCTTGTTTTTATAGAACTAAGGGTGAAAGGGATCACTAGTATGCACTTTTAAGATTTTCTGGGACTTTATGTTGGTCAATCATATAACGTATTTCAGTAAGCTAGGTTTTCATTTTGACGAGAGAGAATTTTATTTCTGCATGGAAGACATTGATTATGCCCCACTTGCTTCATTTTCGTTTCTTTAGAAAAATGATGGAAAGTGCATAATTGTTTTTTATTTTAGTATGTCTAAACTGTTTTCATGTTATGTAGATATGTTGTAAGGGCCAAAGCTGGTAAAAAACAGTCATCTAAAGATGCAAGTGGCAAGGCAGCAAATTCTGCTGGAGCTTCACTTCGTCGATATAATGAACTTGCACTAAAGAAGGTATTGAATGGTTAGATTGTTTTTAGACATGTTTAAATTGTTTAAATTTTGTTGTTATGACACTATTGATATCCACTTTGCATTCCAATCTTGATATGCTTTTATGTATTTAAAAAAAAAACAAAAAAAAAAAAAACTGCATTGATTGTTATGCAATGATATATTTAATTGATAGGAAAATTATTTTTATAATTAACCCAAAGTGTTTTATATTTAGAAATAGAAAAGAGTACTTAATCCTAAATTCCTAATAAAAAGGCATACAAATCACGTAAGAGGGAAATAGGGTGTAGCACTTGGTTATCCCTGACATATCCCTATTCCATACCATCACACTAGTGCATTACTCTTACCCCCCCCCCCCCCCCCCAAAAAAAAGAATAAATAAATAAATAAATAAAAGGAAAGAAAGAACATTTTGTTTACCATCTCTTTCAGATACTCGTGGTAGGTTAACGACCAATGTAAAACAATAGTCACACCTTATGAATGTGAATCCAAATATGAACACGAGTTGGGTCATTCCCTACATGCGATAAGTTGTATTGGATCAGGGTGTAGTGAAAAATGGGCGAGGGTTGTTAAGGCATTCCCTTGAAGAGACGCACCATATTAATGTCTGGATGTGAAGAAAAGTAGGTAAGGGTTCTCACACTAAAATGGATGGGTGTAGGTAAATAAGTTTGTGGTATAGATACTGTTGTTTAAGAGATCCTCTTTTGATCAATGCCAGCTTTACATGGTCTACTATGCAGGAAGGCTCGGTTTTTTTCTAGGATTGATAGGTTCCTATTTCCTGGTTATTGAGAGCATCATTTTCCACAAGTCAGGCAGGAAGTTTTAGCTAGAGTTTGTCCTGTCATTTTCCGGTAATTCTTGAAAGCTATCCCTTCATTGGGGTTCCTACCTTTAGATTTGAGGATATGTGGTTGGAAACTTGGAACACCATCTATTTAGGGAGAATATTAAGTATTGTTCGAATGATTGTTGTGTTCAAAGTTGGGAAGGTTTTAAATCATGAAAAAGCTTAACTTATCAAACAGAAACTTAGAGTTTGGAATAAGGAAGTTTTTGGAGATATTATAGTAATCAAGGATTTGATTGTCAAAAGAATTGGTGAGCTTGATTTTTAGAATTGGGTGGTGGTTTCGATGAGTCCCTTAGGAGTGAGAGATGTGAGTTGAGGAACAAACTTTTGGAAGTTAATTATAAGGAAGAAATATTTTGGTGTCAAAAGGCTAAAGGCAATTGGCTTAAAGATGATGATAATTCAAAAAAATTTCATTAGCTTACAAATAGTAAAAGGAAGAAAATTTTTTGTTAAGAAATTAAAAACTAGAAATTGGAGATGGTCTGGTCATTGGATTCCTTCCTCTCCTCTACTAAGGTAAACACGGATGATGCAGCTAAAGGTAATCCTGGCATTGTGGCTTGTGGTGGCATTTTCCAGAACTAGGTTTTGTTAAAGGTATCTTTGGCCTTAGTTTGGGTGTTCATACTTCCTTCTTTACTGAGTTAATGGCCATTATTCTAGCAGTTAATTTTTCTTGGGAAAAGGGATGGCATCATTTATGGATTGAGAGTGATTCTTCAGCTACTATTGCTTGTTTATTGAGATATTCTTATCATCCTCCTTGGAGCCTCTACAATAAATGGAAAAACTGTTTAGCCCTTATTCGCAAAATGGAAGTTGTCTTTTCTCATTCCTTTAGAGAAGGTAATTGTGCGGCTGATAAGGTGGCCAACCATGCTCTTCAGAGTCCTACCCTTTCGTGGTGGTCTTCTAATCCAGGTTTTGTGACCTATGAAGTTTCTAGAGACATATCTGGCTTGCCATTCTATAGATTTGTTCATTGATTGGTTATTTTTGATACTTTCATTGTTTGTGAGCTGGATTGTGGCATGTTATTAGCCACCAAGACCAGACTTTCCTTTTCATTTCTTTCGTTTTTTCTTCTGCTGTAACATTTCCATTTAATGATACTTTTTTTTTTTTGGGGGGGGGGGGGGGGGGGCTTCAACCCTTCTCCCCCCACCCCAAAAAAATATAAATAAATTGAGTTGAGTTGAGTTGAGACGCGAGTCTAACAGATACTTTTGTTGTTCCGTGTGGTGATATTTGATCGTTGTCTTACTGTGTGACTACTCGTTTGTTGATTACTTTTATAAGATATCCTCAATTGCAAGAGTCATTTTCTTCTATTTCATTACTTTTGCAGCATCAAAGTTCAACTTTGGTGCCATATGTTATATTAAAATGTAGCGTTTTATTGTTATGCTAACTCATTCTCCTTCGTTATTGTTAGGAAATTCAAGAATTACTCGCTGCTTGGAAGCCTTATTTTGATGCTTCCTCTTGTGTTTTTATTTATGCTCCTTCAAACAATCGCCAACTTCTTTTTAATGGGGAAAAGCCATATTTTAGTTATCAGAATTGTGTCATTCGAAATGTTCCATTTACTGTTCGGAGGCCTACCTTGAAGGAAGCTCGGCGTATATATGACCAATTGATGCAAGTTTCCTCCGAAGTGAATGAGAAAGAATGTCCATCAATCATCAAAGAGGACAAACCATTAAGTGCAAGCACTATAATCAGTGATAGCACAGGGTCTAGCAAAGAAGACTTGGGGGACAACTTGGAGAGTAGGGAAACTACTGAAGCTTGTTTGAGTCTCAAGCAATCTGAGGAGCTTTCTGTATTAAGTGAGAGTGAGAGTGAGAGTGAAATTATTGGTACATCTACACCTTTACATGAGGCAGCAAAATCTGGCAGTGCTCATAAACTTTTGGAACTCCTAGAACAGGGGTTGGATCCTTGCATGAAAGATGAAAGGGGGCAGACCCCATATATGCTTGCAACTGAGAAGGAAGTTAGGAATACTTTTCGACGGTTCATGGCCTTAAACCTTGATAAGTGGGATTGGCAAGCTGCTAAAGTTCCTAGTGCATTGACAAAGGAAATGGAAGAATCTCAAGCTGCTAAGCAGGTAGTTCTGATGTTTCTTTATGCACTTTTTTGCCCCTGTATTAGTTTTAAATTGCATATGTTTTGAAGGATTGTGAAGAGTGTGATTTAAGTAATTTATCCATTTCCTTTGCTTGATGACTGCATAGATGAAGATTATAGTGGCACACGTGAGTTTGTTGCAGAAGTTAATGTTTCTTCATCATGAACCATCAGTGCTTGAATGTGTAAAAATAATGTCAGGTAGTAGAACGCGAGTCTTCCAAACCAAGCTATCTTCATGATCCACTAAGGGAATGGGTTACTCCTATATTAGAATTAAGGTGTAAACATGTCTTCTCTATAATTTGTCATTTGTTACTTATGTATTACCACCATTATTTGCACTTTTAAAATCATTAAAATCATTCTTTTATCTTTCATTTAGTTGTTTTGGAATAATGTACTTGGAGGAAATTTTTCTTTTCTTTTTCCTCCCATTTCTTTTTATTTATTTATTTATTTCCAGACTTGTTTTCAAGTTCCTCATTTGACCTGTTAGAATCATGTCTTACTTGAATTTTTTTATACTTGGTTTAAATACATTAATTTACATGTTTTGTGACCTAGGGTAGTCATGATTGTACCGTGATTGTTAAAATTTTCCATTTTCTAGATATTTTACAAATTTAATTTTGACATAGATACTAGGAGTAGTTCTGGAAATGAATCGGTTATTTTATTTATTTATTTAGATTTGTTTCTAGTTGCCTATACCCGAAATAAACGAAAGAGGAACCCAACCCACTTTAGTTATAGTTCTTACAAAAACATGGTTCAAAGTCTCGGTCTCGGTCATCTCAGTCTCGCCCATCTCATAGCGTTTCGCGCGAGACACGACTTTAGCCATGAAACAATGTTTTAAAAAATTCAAAAAAATCATAGAAAAATTAGAAAAAATAAGACAATCACAGTGGAACCATCAAATAAGCAAAAAAAATAACTTTAGACAACTAATATGGTAAAAAACATCAAAACAGACGCTAACGTGTTACTGTAACTTGAAAATACACTTGTATAAAAAGACCCTGTAATTGGATTTAAGATACCAGGCCATTACTATTTAAATGTAAATAAATAAAATTGAAAATTTATGAGTTATACTTACATATTATATACATACATCCACATTATTTCTTTTAAAAATTTTTATTATGATATTTAATATGCATTTTTTTTTCTTTTTGAAATTAAAAAGGGATGGTTCTTAGATATTACCATGTTGAAATAAAATTATAAATGGTTTATGATTATTTATAGACGTAGATTATAAATAACATATTATAACTTGTTAAAAGGGAATAATTGTTAATTAAGAAAAATAAGATTTTTTTTTTTTTAAATACCAAATTTATTGGGTAGCTTTTATAAATGAAACAGATTAATATAACATATTATAATTTTTTAAAAGGGAGGAATTGTTAATTAAGAGTTTGGCAAAAAAATAATAATAATAATAATAATTAATTAAGAAAAGTAAGATTTTTTTTTTTTTTTTGAAATAGAAAATTTATTGAGTAGTTTTTGTAAATGAAACAAATTAATGTTTAAGAAGATTTCTTTTCTAAAGATAATAAAACAAAAGGGGCTAAAGCGTAATATATACAAATATATGTATATTTTAAAAAGTAAAACACTAAAGTATGACTAAACCATATGTCCTTACCTTATCTTCAAAAGGGTTACCACTTACCTCTTCATCGACAACCCAGCATCATGGTCTGTTCAGGTAGGGAGAAAGAGTGAGGGAGGGAGAGAGATCTTCACCAACAACCCAGCATCACGGTCGACACAACAACAGAACAAAGGAGAATTGGAAATTTCTTCAGGCAGGGAAGGGGAGAGAGAGAGAGAGAGAGAGAGAGAGAGAGAGAGACCTAAACCGACAACCCAGCATCACGGTCGGCACAACAACAGAACAAGGGAGAATCAGAAATTTCTTCAGGTAAGCAGAGAGACAGAGAGAGAGAGAGAGAGAGAGAGAGAGAACCAGTCGTCACTTTCGTAATTAAAGGTTGAATTTTTTACATCTTCTCGTGTGCGAATGGCATTGTCTGAGTCAAAGAAGTAAATCTCGCTCGAGATTGACGAGAACCCGTCCGAGATGAATTGAACCGACGAGATCCCTTCCATAACGTATCATATTGGGTGAGATCTCACCCATCTCATCCGAGAGGTAGAGTCCTTTGCATATTCTTGTACTGTTGGGTAATCTCATCTCGGCCATAGGCGAAACCAAGACAACCCGGCGAGATCTCGTCCGTGACGGACAAGACTTTGAACCCTGTACAAAAAGTTTTCTTGACAAAAATAGACTTTAGAACAACCAACGAAGCTTTTACCCTTCAAAGTTCATTCTTTCCTTTTTTTCTTAATACACCAAAAAATGGCATTCTGGACCATTGCCCAAATGTTTTTAATATTCTTACTTCTTATCTTCATCCGACACTGGAAAGTACTTCATTTGCTGAGGATTGTTAGACCCAATGGACCCCAAAGAGATGGAAGATAAAAACTCACAAATTTCAAGTCAATTGACAATGGATGAAAAGGTGATCAGTCAACTCCACCAGCTCCTAGCACATAATACATTTATTGAGAATTACCCACTTTCTAGTAATAAGATGATCAACGTTAGGCGTTTATCTCTTATGATCAACTATGCAAAAAAAAGACACCTTTGAAGGAGTTGAAGCAATCCGAATGCGCTTAGCTGGGTATAACAGGATCTCATTGGATTTCAACGCCTTATGTAAGACCTCACTAAGAATAATCCTTTAAAGTCCTTACACCACACCAAGATATGAGTCCGTCCTAGTCGAATCTTAATCTCATACGCTTTTTGAAAAAACTCCACCACTATTTCCAACTTTTGATAATGGAAGCGCTTAAAAAATATAACATTTTAGTGCACAAGACCCCTTTCCAAACTAGATAGTCCCTCACTAAGCCTCTTTGTTTTCTACAAATTCCAAATAAATGAGGGAAGTCCTCCATAAGAGGTGCATCACTACACTAAACTTCTTTCCAAAAGTTTCCTCTCCTCCCTTGCCAACTTTAAATCTTATCTTCTTCCCAAAAGCATTAAGACCTGGCGTTCCAAAGACAAACACCATGCGGCCACAGCATAGACCTTTTTTTGGCCACCACCCCCCCAGAACTGACCTATACTCCCAAACCTCCACATTGTTCAATACCTCCATAGCCTTTTACCAAGCTAGGGATCTAGCTCTCAAATTACCATAATTTTTAGGTAAGCTCATAGTTTTTGGTCCCCAAGATGGTACTTAAAACTCCTCTCCCATACCTTTCCATAGAAAGTCTCTTTGCAACTTCTCAATTCTCAAGGCCATCAGGAGTGAAATCTTAAGAATGGTCATAAAATACGTTGGGATGCTAGAGAGAGTATTTCAGACCAATGTTAGCTTTCCTCCTTTTAAGAGATACCTTTTCTTCCAACCACTAAGTCTTCTTTCATCCTTTACTTAGGCAAACCAAGATCGGCAGTCGAGACGCTACCAACTTTGCATTTAAGATTAGATGCAAAAGTTTCCCTAGTATCAACCCTTCCAATTGGAATCAACCCACTTCTACCTAGATTAACTTTCAATCTCGAAACCACCTCAAAGAAGGGAACAAGGCATTTGAAGAATCTATGTTGATCCTCCACTACTCATGCATCATTAGCGAAAAGCAAGTGAGAGATCATCCCTTCCTCCTCGACTCCCATTTAATCATAAACCTTTCAATCAATAGCTCTCTGTAATAACCTACACAAAACCTTCATCACCAAAATGAAAAACTTGAGCAAACAATGGGTCACCTCGACAGAGTCTTCTATTGCTCTTAGAAAACCATAAGGGGTTTTATTTATAACACCAAGTTCGACGGGTTTGATATACAGAGTACAATGGGTTTGATAGACACAGATATCCATTTCCTCATCTCCAAAGCCCATTCTTCGAAGCAAACAGAGAAGAAAATTCCAATCACGTGGCCGTAAACCTTTCCAATATCAATTTTGCAAATAATTTCGGGTTACTGCTTCTGTACGTAGAGTCCATACACATATTAGCAACAAACATGGTTAGGAATTTTTCTTAACCTAGGATCTATAAGAAACGATAATAAAACGCAGAAATGATATATCAAGAACACACAAGAAGCACATATTTATGTGGTTCGGCAAAACTTTGCCTACATCTATGGAGTCGGTGCAACTGCCCCCCCCCCCCCCCCCCCCCCCTCTTAAAAAAAACCCCAAAACAAAAAAAAAAAAAAAAAAAAAAAAAAAAAAAAAAAAAAAACCCATGTTCGGCAGGGGGGCTGCAACCCTTTGCCAACTTACCGTGGAGTTGGGGTAGAATGTACAGTATCAGGCTGCACACTACCTAACAAGCACAACATGCACACTATGACTCCCCCATATGAAGGTGAACTAAGAAGAAGAAATACTATTTCCCAGTTACCCAATCTTCCATCCAACACTTTTGCAATGATTTCATAGACACTACCAAGTTTTGAGGGAGAGTTCTTATCAGAAAATAGTTTATTGTATTTAAATTCTCATATCTCCGATTTCTGTACAAATTTCTTATTAAAAATGATTTTTGGAGCTTGCATCTTAATCTAAGCACAAGCGCAAGACAAGAAAATATGATAATGTCAACGATGGAATAAGAAAAAATATTAAACAGGAGAATTTATTTGTTATGTTAAACTGAGAAGAAAAGTATATTTTAACTTAAGGACATTGTATAACAAGAGGGGTGAAGTTGAAGTACACTGGGGGCTTTGGGAATTGGGATGGTTCTAATTTTTGCTAGGACGAATGGGAATGTTGGACCTGCTGCAGATTGGGTACTGCTTTCACAAAAGTGTTTCTGGGTACATAACTAATCCCTGGGAGGCTAGGATATCCCAGGCATTAAATGGTGTTTATATAGTTAGGCTTTGTAGTTGTTTTTTCTCAACTATGATATGTGATGTATAATATATTTGTCACTGGTTCAGAAGTGGAAGTAAGAGAAGTCTTCGACTTTAGGAAGCATTCATGATTCTTTTGGTGATGGCTTGGGAGTATCGACTGCTTGAGAGGAGATTTCAACTCTCTGATTTTGTTGATGTTCAGAAGATCTTACATTTTTTGCATGCATGAGTAGTTAATAATGTTTTTTCATGAGGCATGTTTAATTTACTTTTTTGGCTGCTGTTACCTTGGTAAGTGGTGAGGCTCAGTTTCTGAGTCTCGATACATTTATCTCTTGAATTATGGCACTGGGACATTGTAACACATTTTTCTGACATTTACTCTAGGTCCTGTTAACACATCGTAGAGCACAATGCCTAGTGTTTTGTGTTGGCACAGCTTGAACCTTTAAGTTTTTAGGTGTCCTGGTAACTATTTCTGATTTTGGCTACTTACCTGTGTCATCTTGATTGTGAGGCATATTTTCCATGGCTGTCATGATTGTTAACTTTTTACTTTCAACTTGAAAAACTGATTATATGTATTCCTTTGTGGTTGTTCAGGCAGAGAAAGATGCCAAGAGGAAGGCAAGAGCAAAAGAATTGAAGAAATTACGTAAAGCAAGAGAGAAGGCTCAGGTGCATAATTTAGTCCTGATATTTTAGTGATGGATGTTAATCAAAACAATCAGTTAACATTTATGAAATTATGCTTTTATTTTTGTTGGCTGGATTTTGACTCTACCCTCTAGGTTTACTGTGATTTTTTTAAGTCAGCGTTTTGAATTAGGTTATTCTATCTTGTTTTCTACATGGTAGATACACAAATTAATCCTTAAAAGTGAAATTGTTGTTAGATAAGGGGGCTGTGGATTGAAATGGGGTTGGTGTCATTGGAAGAGGAGGATAAAAATTTAAAATGACACTATTTCTCAAAATTCTATTATTTTTATTCCAAATCAGCTTATAAAAAGAAACTCTCATCATGCATTAGTGCATTACACAAAAAATTTAAGTACATTTTTTAGAAATGTATGTGGAATATATCATTCTTGTGTTTTTCCTACACTCTTTTGAGGAATTAGAGCATCGGCATTATAAAATTGATTCATTTGGGATAGTTGGACTCATCATATATTTGAGAAACCAACTTGGTCCATGGCTCCATGCTGCGTTATGTATATCTTTTTTAAAAAATAAAAATAAAAATATTTATAATAAAAATCAATTCTATTTAACAAAATCTAGGATTACAAAGCATTTGGAACCTCCTGATATCAACAAAAAAAAAAAAAGGAAGGTAGAGATTTCCTTAAAGAAAGAACAGGTATACCAAAGAAAACCAAAAACTATACCAAAAGAAGAGTAGCCAACACCACCCTTATCAGACCCAACTAAGAACCCCTATACCCTATCAAGAGCTAGATCCACGTATACAAAAACCACCAAAACCCAAAAAGTATACTCCAATATACGATTCTGATCCCCAGTGGAACAAAGACTCATGGAGGATAGAAATGGCCTCCCAAGCACCTCCTCTTAGCATTCTTCAAAGCACAAATCTCAATCCAATTCCTTACAATAAAAAAGAGACGAATTCCTTTAAAAGATCTGTCCACCTCAGCCCACAGAAGCGAAAAAACAAACTCTGGATAATATATCCTTGTTATTTAATTCTATGAGGCTATGTTCGGTATATTGGATAGGCCGGATAGGATAAACAAATCATTTTCATGTACTTGGTGCTATTTCAAATAAGGGATATATTATCCGTAGGATAGTTATATCCTCTATATGTGGGATATAATAAACCTACCAAGGGAGGTGGTAGAAAAATAAACAAGGTGACAGAAAGTATCCTAGGATAGTAGGATACTATCTAAACAAGGTGATAGAAAAATATCCAAGAGACCATCATCCTCACTTCAAACAAAGCAACCAAAGATTTGTTATTGATCCAATAATTCTATCCTATCCAACCTTTTAATCCGGCATACCAGACATAGCCTAAATATATATTAGCATACTACTAGTTGTTAGACTATATACTCTGCAGAACCATATAACTTTAATCACCCTGTTTTTGAATTACAAAGTGATTTTTAATTAGTGGCACCAAAAGGTTATGGGTCCTGCCTTTGGGATTTTTGTGTGTGTGTGTGTATGACAGCACACACACACACATACCAAACTTACACACACAGAGGGCTCTGTGCCCTTGGGTCTTAATACAATTCATTACTTGATCCAAATAATAATAATGTTAATAATCATACTTGGAAGAATGCATTTAATGACTTTTGTTCAGAAAATTATACACTTGTGAGGAATCCTATTATTAATTGAAGTTGAACAGAAAATTATGCATCTATAAGTATTATGACTATTAATTTATGCCTCCTACCAAAGTTGCCATCAGGGGGTTTGTATATGACTTTAATCTCCTTGCTTCAACTACAAAGTGAATCTTAACAAAGACCGAAGAGTGGGACCAAATAATTATGGGTCCTGTCTTATGGATAACTTTCTCCTTGTTCGTTTCCCCCTTAATCCATTTTTATTCCCAAATCTTTTATCACATTTGTTCGTACATCACCATGATATAAATATGTAGGCCGAGGCTGCAACATCCCAGGATGTTACTAGGATTTCAGAGAATCGAGGAGCCACTCCACTTTCAGTTCTCAAGGGGCAGTCTCTGTCTAGTGGTGGAGCACGGATCTCTAAAGAGGTTAGATCTAATTTCTCTTGGGGTGATGATCGGGCATGTTCTATCTTACCAAAACTTGAGAGGTGTTAGATTGTAAATTGGTGCAGAAATGCCCGTAGTCAAAGTTTTTTTTGCCTTTGTTTATGGATTACAAAACTATGCTTGACTTGTGCTCGTCTGTTTACCTCTTTCTTTCAATACCATTCGTTTTCAATTAATTTAAATTAGGGTAAATTGCACTTTAGGGTCCAAAATTTGGGTCAAGTTTCACTTTAGGGTCCAAAGTTTAAATCGCATCAATTCAGTACCTGAATTATTAGTTGAGTTGCAATTTGAGGTATGCTGTCAAAATTTTCTATATTTTCCATACTTTGCTTCTTTTATGGGTTTGAAAACCCTATTTTACCTCTATCAATAACTAATAAATTTTTATAGCTTAACTAGATATAAATCAGTCTTGTCTTTTTTCTCTCTCTATATGACCTCTATCAACAATTAATAAATCTTTATATTTTCCATTTACAAAACACAAATCTGATGGTTGAGTAATTCAGATCTGGTTAAAATATAAAGATTTATTAATTGTTGATAGGAGTAAAATAGGGTTTTTAAACCCATAAAAAGGGCAAAATACGGATATTACTGAAAATTCTGACGGCAAACCCCAAATTGCAACTCAACTAATAATTCAGGTACTGAATTGACGCGATTTAAACTTTGGACCCTAAGGTAAAACTTAACCCAAACTTTGGACCCTCAAGTGCAATTTAGCCTTTAAATTATCACCATTGTGATTATTTTGTCACAACTATATAAACTGTACAAGCTTACTCCTTTTTCTTTCCGTTTACTCAACCAGGAGGAACTGAAGAGGGCACAAGCTGCAGAGAGGGAAAAGAGAGCAGCTGCTGCTGAGAGGAGGATAGCAGCAGCTGCAGATGCTCAAGGGACTAGCACAACCATTGCGCCTAGCAGTTTACAACCAAGAAGTGGGGTAGCGACGGATCTTACTTGTTCCTGTTGTAGTACTTCATTGGCTGGTAAAGTCCCCTTTCACAGGTATAATTACAAGTACTGCAGCACATCATGCATGCATGTACACAGACAGATTCTTGAGGATGGATAACATAACCTGCTTTCAATTTTTTTTTTTTCCTAATTTTTTGCCTTTTATACTCCTGATATATGGATTTCTTTTACAGTGTACCTTCTACCTATTAAAGGTGTTTTATCTAAAATTTTGTCACTCTGTTCATATTTTCTCTCTTTTTCCCTTTTTGCATCTCTGTATTCTGTATTCAGTTACAAATCTGCACTTCGTTTATTCCAAATTTACATATATTGCTGGACCAAAGTTGTATGGATAATCATTTATGTTAGTCTCTAGAGATCCCAACTATCACAAATAATGTTTCACTGTTGAATTAACTTCTATTGAACCCAATTGAAGACGTTTCTTATCTTTTGGTGGCGCGGAAAGTGGGTTGGTATAAAGTCAGCAAAAAAGAGCCGAAGTCGTCATAGTTCTATGGCGCATGGCAATGGCATATCAAAGGGTTTGGGTGATATATATATATATATATATATATTTTTTTTTTCAAAAATTTTCTTTTTTATTATCGACCAAAAACAACACATACAGGACGACATAGTTAGGGCACACGCATACAGAGCATGGGAGAGAACGAGAAAGCATATAGAGCACGGGAGAGAACGAAAACCCTATCGCTGTTGAGAAAATTAGAAATAATCATGAAATTTTACAATGACAGAATTTCAGAGTTTAGAATTTATAATTATCAAAATTTAAATTTTTTTTTTTTGTTTAATTAAATTTGTGTGGGATATTTACGAAGAGCAAATGAAACGGCGACACGTGTATCGTCTCGGTAATAAGCTCGGTCTACCCTGTTCCATCGGGCCAGCACGTCCTCGGACCATCCGAGACCTCGGTCTTGCCTGCTCTCGGGTTAATGGGCCCCCGGGCCTTTAGGCCCTCTATTTGTGTCAACCTCGGGCAGGTTCCCTCTCGGTCCAATGAACCCCTTTCGGGCCACATGAGCACGCGCCCCTCACGTGCTTCGAATTTGTCTTACTCCCCAGATCCGACAGAGGAAATCAGACCGGGAGCAGAGCACGCTCCTGGAAACCGAACCAGGGGAGCGACTGTCAGCGGCCAGGTCTATAACTCCGAAAGATCCGCGATCTGGTCTGAAACCCCCATCTAACCATGGTTAGCTCGGAACCCTAATCTGACCACGGTCAGGTCAGAGCATTGGACCAATCCGAAACCTAACGCCTGCCTATAAAAGGAACACTATTCATCATGAGAAAGGTAAGTTCCTCCAGCACAAAACCCTAGAAATTCTCTCTCTCTCTCTTTCCCCCTCAGAAACTGACTTGACCATCGGAGGGTTTTAGACCGGGAAACCCCCGGTCTCCCCTGACAATCTCTTTTGATTTCAGGTCCCCGTCCTAGGCGACGCTTCGTTCTCCTGTTCATCGAGAAGGTCCTGTATCCTCGCACGACCACGAGCCATCTCAGTCCATACAGCCCAATCGGGTCAGAGCTGCGCGACGCTCCGAACCTCCGGACCACTCTTTCAAAGCACTCCGCCGACTGTCCGGATTTTTCCCCGTACAGTTTGGCGCCGTCTGTGGGAAATACGAGCGAAAGGCCTTCGTGCTCGCCTTCGCTTGAGCTTGTGTTCCCTTTCTTACAAATGGCGGGGCGAACTAGGTCCGGAGCGACGTATGCTGGGCTAGAAATGAATGGAGCAAGCGTAGCGCTTCCACCACCACCGGCCGGGCGTCCCCCGGCGAGCGCTACCTTCATCGGGGAGACCAGTAGGCCCATGGAGCAAATCCCGATGCAAGAAGTCCAGGCCGCGTATGAGCGAGCGGTCGCGGAGCACTCCAACCCGGAGGCGGTCACCGCTGTAGTCGCAATGCTCCAGGCACGGTTAGATGAGGCGAATCGCGAGAAGCTCGCCCTAGAGCAGGAGTATCTCAGTCTCAAAGAGCGTAGCCGCCATCAAGCCTCCCCCCACCACGGCCGAATGTCAGCGGAGGATGGTGGCGACAAGCGAAGCTACACTACTTACCCCGTCGAATCCCGGCCACGACGGCGCAGGGTACTCGCCCAAGAGAGGCGGTTTGAAAGAGGTGAGGATCAAAGCTACAGGAAGTTGAAGAGTAAGGTGGAGCGCCAAAGAACCGATAGGGGGCGAGTGCATGACTCTTTCTCCAAGGTCGTCACTGGAGCAAGTTCTAGCCGAGCTAGGCGGACCCCCCGCGAAGATAACCAAGGTCGGAGAGGAAGCGAGCGGCGCTCCGAGATGTCGGCTCCGAGGGCCAACCGGAGGGATAGAGAGCGTTACGAGGCAGTCGAGGGCTCGGCAGAGCCAAGCCGATATGGGAGAAGCTCTCGAGAGGAGAGGCGAAGGAGGGTTGGAGATTTAACCTCGGACGAATTCGCAAGGAAGATCCGAGAGGAGATCAAGATAATGAGGGAGCCGGTGCGATCGACACCGAACTATTTGCTAGTAGGAAAGTCTCCCTTCGCGAGCTGGATCCAAACCACGCCAACCCCAAAGAATTATAGTGCCGTCACCTTCACTCCCTACTCCCCTGTAGCGGATCCCGACTACCATCTGACGTACTATGTCCAAAAGATGTCCCTCTATATTGACAATGAAGGCTTTATGTGCAAAATCTTTCCGATGAGCCTTGGGGAGATTGCCCTCAGGTGGTGGGCGAAGATTCCAGAGAAATCGATCCGAAGGTGGGAAGATTTGGTCAAGCTCTTTCGGGATCGATTCATAACAAGCAAGAAGTACGCCAAGACTATGCAAAACCTGTACGAGATGAGGCAGGGGACGGAGGAGCCCTTGCGAGATTATTCCCAGAGATTCTGGGAGCTTTACACCGAGATCGAGGAACCAGATGAGCGAAACGCTCTCGACATCTTCAGACGAGGGCTGATTCGATCCTCTCGGTTGTTCGAGCAGCTCACCCTTGACCCACCTTCCAGCATCGGAAAGCTGCTTGATCGAGTACAGAGGTACATACGGCTCGACGATGCCTTTCGGATGGCTAAGCAAACCGAACAGGCGGATAAGAAGAAAGATAAGAATTCTCGAACGGACCGAGCAAGGGACGACCGAGCGAAGCATGAGCCGACGAGAGACAAGGTACCAGCAAATCCAAATCAGGCGGTCCTCACTGTTTTCACTATGCCAATCTACAGACTCTTGCGAATCGTCGAAAATAAAGATTTCTTCGAGAAACCGAGGCCGATGGGCGGAGATCCCGAAAGGAGGAACAAAAAATGGTTTTGCGAGTACCATAAAGATCACGGCCATAAGACTGAAGACTGCAAAACCTTAAAGCATAACCTGGAAGCCTGGGCAAAAGCCGGACACCTGAGTGAGTTCATAGTTAAGAACGACGATCGGAAGAAGCCCGAGGACAAAAAGATCGAGAAGCCAAGAACTGAGACCGAGGGATATACCGTTTTGGGAGCCATCGACGTAATTAGCGGAGCATATGACAGGGCTGCGGTCTCTATAAACGCCCTTCGAGCGCAATATCAGAAAGCCTCCCACCTTCGGGAGGTGTTCGAAGTAAAATCAGAGCCAACGCTCGTGGCTGAAAGAGGGAAGGACGATCTGAGCTCCGCCCTATTCTTCGGGAGAGATTACCCGACCACGGAAACACACCACCCCCACAATGACGCCTTGATAGTCCGCATGATGATCGCAAACTACGACGTAGGGAAGGTCTATGTCGACAACGGAGCCTCGGTTAATGTCATGTTCAAAAAACTCTTCGACCAGTTAGGATTGAAAAAGGACGATCTCTCCCCGAGCAATTTGAGCTTGAAAGCATTTAACGGGAATCTTTCTTACCCCCTTGGGCAGGTCGCCCTAGCCGTCCGAACCGGCCCAGTCCAGACCATTCAGCACTTTGTCGTTCTAGAAGAGCGATCAGCGTACAACGTGATAATGGGAAGGCCCTGGCTCCACGCCATCGAAGCGGTCCCCTCCACTTACCATCAGTCCGTCCGCTTCCCGGGACCCGAAGGCATAATGGAACTCTGCGGAAACCAAGCTGTAGCCCGAGAATGCTTTATGTATGAACTCACAGGTCACACTCCGTCGTCGGCGACTAAGAAGAAGGAAAAGAGCAACGCTCGGATCGAGATGATGGAGGACAGTTCCGTCGAGCCAAAAAAGGTTAAGAGGGACATCGACCCATTATAGCAATTAAAGCACGGTCGGCCCGGGGTTGAAGATACTTTACTCGAGCCCGACGACCGGACGGGTGAAGAGCTCCGTAAGATGATCATTGATGAGGAATGCCCCGAACGATACTTTCTTCTCGGGAGCTCTCTCTCGGAGGAAGAAGCTTCGGAGTTGTTTCAGTTCTTGAAGAAAAATGCTGATGTGTTTGCCTGGTCGCCACATGAGATGCCAGGAATCGATCCGAGCATAGTCCAACACAGGCTTAGAGTGAATCCGAACTCCAAGCCCATCACACAGAAGCAAAGGAGGTTGTCCGACGACCGAGCTCGGGCCGTAAACGAGGAAGTAAAGAAACTTTCAAAAGCCGGATTTATACGGGAAGTAATGTACCCGACGTGGCTCGCCAATCCAGTCTGCGTAAGGAAGAAAAGTGGCGAATGGAGAATATGTGTTGATTTCACGGACCTAAACAAAGCCTGCCCGAAGGATAGTTTCCCATTACCGAAAATCGACCAAGTCATAGATTCGATTGCCGGGTACGCTCGGTTAAGCATCTTCGACGCCTTTTCCGGATACCATCAAGTGCCGATGGCAGAAGAGGACCAAGAGAAGACAGCATTTATCACCCCCACCGGCACCTATTGTTACAAAGTGATGCCCTTCGGTCTCAAAAACGCCGGGGCGACATATCAACGACTTATCTCTCGGATGTTCGAGGGACTAATCGGGAAGAACTTGGAAGCCTACGTCGATGACACTATCGTAAAAAGCTCGGTTGAGTCCGACCACATAGCTGACCTTGCCGAGGCTTTTGGGAGATTGCGGCAATTCGGGATGAAACTCAATGCTAAGAAAAGCTCTTTCGGGGTGCGATCAGGAAAGTTCCTCGGACACTTGGTTACTCGACGAGGGATTGAGGCAAATCCTACGAAGATAGAGGCGTTGCAATCACTAAAGGAACCGAGCACATACCGAGAGGTTCAGCGGTTGAACGGAATGATCGCGGCACTCGGGCGCTTTATTTCACGATCCTCGGACAAGTGCCAGCCCTTCTTTCAGGCCCTAAAGAAGCAGAAAACAAAGCATGTTTGGACGGAGGAATGTCGAGTCGCCTTGAAAAATTTAATAAGACATTTGGAAAGCCCTCCTGTCCTGTCGAAACCAAGACACGGAGAACCGTTGTTCTTATACCTAGCAGTTTCCCAGCACGCAGTAAGCGCCGTCGCGATCCGAGAAGATGGAAAAGAACAAAGACCTGTGTATTATGTAAGCAAGACCTTACTTGATGCCGAAACACGGTACTTGCCTCTCGAAAAGATTGCCCTAGCACTCTGAATAGCTTCGAGAAAGCTCCGACACTATTTTCAAGCACACACCATCATCGTCCTGACGAACCAACCCCTAAAAGATGTACTTCGGAAGCCCGACCTTTCCGGAAGAATTTCTAAATGGGGAATCGAGCTAGCGGCATTTGATATCCAGTTCAGACCGAGGACGGCAATAAAAGGGCAAATCTTGGCGGATTTCGTGGCTGAATTTACCAATTGTAACAGCGAACGAGATGAGGCAAACCAAAGTTCGCCCGAACAATCGGATACCTCTTCCTCGGCCGAACTCAGGGGCGAGGATAGTAAGAGATGGGAGCTGTATGTCGACGGGGCCTCGAACAATCGAGGGGCAGGAATCGGGATTGTCCTCCGATCTCCGAAAGGCGAAGTTCTAGAAAGCGCAATCAGACTGCAGTTCTCCGCTTCAAACAACGAGGCCGAGTACGAGGCCACTCTAGCAGGACTGAGGATTGCCCTGGCATTATCGGCAACCAAGCTAAATCTTTTCAGTGATTCTCAATTGGTGGTTCGACAGCTGAACGGTGAATATGAGGCTCGGGATGAAAGGATGAAAGCTTATGTCGAGCTCACAAAGAAGCTTATTTCAAATTTCGAAAGCGTTTGCATCCAACAACTTGAAAGAGAACGGAACAAGCATGCAGACGCGCTAGCTTCTCTCGCGTCGGCACTGGAAACAGAATCCCGGAGAACAATTAATATCGAAACTATCCATGCCCCAAGCATAGAGCCAAGCCCGGAAGTCAACGAAATTGTCGAACTCGGACCAAGCTGGATGGACGAAATAATTGAATATCTCAAAAATGATGTCCTTCCTGAAGATCACCATCAGAAACACCGGATCAGAGTTAAATCGGTGCGATTCTGGCTCTCTCCAAAAGGCTTGCTATATAGGCGATCTTTTACCGGAGCGTATTTGAGATGCGTTCACCCGAACGAAGTAGAAGGAGTCCTGCAAGAACTGCACGATGGAAGTTGTGGAGGTCACGCCGGGGGACGCTCGCTGGCGCACCGAGCAATAACGCATGGCTACTGGTGGCCGTACATGCAAAAGGATGCCCTTAAGTACACCCGGAAATGTCCCAATTGCCAATACTTCTCGGATAAAATCCACCGACCAGCAGGAAACCTGCATCCGTTATCAAGCCCTTGGCCCTTTGCAAAATGAGGCCTTGATTTGGTCGGACCGCTCCCCCGAGCGAGCGGCAACAGGAGATACCTCGTTGTCGCAACCGACTACTTCACAAAGTGGGTAGAGGCCGCTGCCCTAGCCTCCATCAGGGACTCAGATATCATCAGTTTCCTTTGGGAAAACATCTTCACAAGATTCGGGGTTCCCCAAGCGTTCATCTCGGATAACGGTACTCAATTCGAGAGTCGAAGAACTCAAGAATTCTGCGCACAATTTGGAGCGAAGTTCTTCTATGCCAGTCCGAGTTATCCGCAATCAAATAGTCAAGCGGAGGCGACGAACAAAGTAATTGTAAAAGGAATCAAGAAAAGGCTAAAGAAGGCGAAGGGGAGGTGGCCCGAGGAGCTTCATGCGGTCCTATGGGCATACAGGACGACCCCTCGGAGGTCGACGAACGAAACCCCTTTTGCACTCGCTTTCGGGACAGAGGCAGTCATCCCAGCAGAAATGGAATATCCGACTCTAAGAACAGAAGAATTCAGTCAGGAGCAGGACGAAGAGAACCTGGCGCGTGAGCTTGACCTAGCCGAAGAAAGAAGAGGAGAAGCAATGATCCGAATGGCGATCTATCAACAAGAACTCCGGAAGTACTATGAAAAGAAAATTAGTCCCCGAGAATTTAAAGCCGGCGATCTCGTCCTCAGAAAAGTAAACTTGGGAACTCGGGACCCAAAGGAAGGAAAGCTCGGGGCAACCTGGGAAGGCCCCTATGAGGTCATCGCTGTCGGAGAAAAAGGTTCTTACGATCTGAAGCATTGTGAAGACAATAGGGACCTACCAAGGTCGGTAAACGTGTCAAACCTTAGAATATTCCACAAATGAAGAAAGATGATGTAATATGAGCGCGGTCGGCAAAACACCAGCTCAGTCCAATCAATGAAGTCTTTTTATTCAATGAAAATGCTGCCATTACTAGAAACTCCTAGTCTTGTCATGATGACGAGGACCGATCACCCTAGCCTCACCATGACAACAAGGAAAATGCATATAAAAAAAAAAACCTTAGTCTCGTCAAGGTGGTGAGGGCCGATCACCCTAGCCCCACCTAGGCGACAAAGGGTTATTTGCTAAGGTCTCGGATTCCGAGCAGCAACGGCTTGCAAAAACAAAATAAAAGGATCGAGCGCGAGTGCATCTAAAAGAAGGAAACAGGTTCTAGTACTTAGAACATACATAACCAAACATAAAATGAAAAGCCCATCGGGCCGGAAACAAGCGTATAAATTCAAAACAAGCATAAAAATTAAAGCCCATCGGGCCAAAAAAGGAGATATCATATATTCACAAATGAAATTTTTTACTAAGTGTTTTAGGTACATACTGAGCCCCTCGGGCCAAAAAAAAAAAAAAAAAAAAAAAAAAAAAAAAAAAAAAAAGAAGAAGTTAAGTGTTACGAGCCTCGGCGTTAGAGTGCTCGGGGTCCTCGGCAGCAGGGCTCTGAAGGTCCTCGGGGGCAGGGAGCTCGGTGTTGTCGGTGGCTGGCTGCTCGGTGGCTGGTACGACGTCCGGGCGCTCGGTTGCCCCAGGCTCCTCGGGTGAGGCCTCCCCATCCTCGACGTCGTCCCCTTCCTCATCTCCCTCATCGTCCGAGAGGGGCAGCATCACCCTTTCAAAGGGGATCTTCTCTAGGTCCACCTCCGGGTAGGCCTCCTTGACCCGAGCGCCGAGGGAGTCCCAACCGAGTCGGTAGTTTTTCTCCAGATACGGCTCCATCTTCTCGACGTATTCGTCGGCAGCTTTGTCCTCTGCCTGTTTGATTAGAGCCGCCCGAGAATCTACCTCGGTCTGCCATTGACCATACCACTCATCGGCTTGCTTCTTCCAGTGAGAAGCATCGCCTCGGGACTGATCAAGCTTAGACCTTAGGTCCTCGGTCAGGGCCTGAGACTTGGCCAGCTCGTCCTGAGACAACCGAGCAGCCTCTCGGATGCTCTCCAACTCCGACTGCACCTTGGCCAGCTCCTCCCTCAGCTGGCTTCCCTCGGCTTTAAGGTCGGACCTCTCGGTCGACCATTCAACCACCTCCTTTTTATACCGATCCTCGGTCTTCAAGAGGCGCTCGGTCAGGAGCATGGTTTGTTGCGCGGCCTGCGTTGACCGAGCACAATTAGTATGAAGACAACAAACTCAAAATTTTCTAAGTGTTGAAAGAACAGAAGCTTACCAAGAGCTGGTGGATGAGCGTCTCGTAGCCCAAGTCCACCGACCTGTGTTTCTTGTGGCTGGCCATGTCCGTCGGGAACTTCAGCAAGTTCCCGATGGAATGGTAAGTGAATTCCGGGTCGGTCATTACCGAGAGCCTCCGGTCGGTGGGTAGGGGGAACTGGGGCAATTCCCTCATTATCTCCCGACGTCCTCGGTCTATTGTGAGGGGCTGGTACTCCGAGGAGGGGAAGGGGTAGTCCGTCTCAACCCTCTGCTTTTTCTTTGCCTGCTCGGGCGAGTGGTCCTCGATCAAGATTGTCTTCCCCGGCCTCTCCGAGGGCCCAACCTCCCGAGGAATGATCGGCTCTGAGGACCGAGGAATTTCCGGAGCGAGCCTCTTCTCCGGTACCCTCGGTGTCTTTTCCCTCGGGGCAGCATTGTCGGGCGGATTAACTTGAGGGACTCTCCCCTGCTGCTTCCTCCGCATAGCCTCCTTGATGGGGTCAGACCCCTTCTGCCTGCTCGGGCCTGCGCCTTTCTTTTTGGGCGCAGGAACCTTCATGGAAGTCCCTCGGTCAGCCATATTATCGGGCGACCACTGCTCGGGGGAATTCGAACCCTCTCCTTCTGCTCGGCCCTGTGTACCGAGAGCAACGACTATGCTCGGTTCTTGCGCTATGGCCTTCTTCTTCTTTGCTTGGCCAAAGGTAGGGTACCCTCGGGGAACGCTCGTTGCCTGGAAGCTCCGGTACCGAGGAGGGTACTTGAGAAGGACGTGGGCTGCCCGACCAAACCCGTCTTCTCCTCGGTAGCGCAGTACCCTCTTAATTTCTTCCTCTCTAACCTCAAGTGGAAGCTCAAAGGCAGCTTCAGCTGTAATAAAAAAAGAAGAACAGGTCATGAACCGAGAAGGGAAAAAGCAGAAAGAAACAAGTGATTAAAACTACCAAGTGTAAAATAAACTTACGAGGCTCCCCGAGCTCCCGAGGGACCCTTCGCCCTTCTCGCCCGAGCAAGGGAGGCTCAAAGTCGCCATAGACAAACACTATGTCCGACTGATACCCTTGGCTGCTGTCGGGGATGTGTGTGACCAGCACCCGCTCGGGGTCTCGGGATCTGAGATAGAACCCGCTCGGTGACCGAGAAAGCTGATAACAACTGAGGATCTCCTCAACACCTAGATTGGTACCAAGGATTCTATTGAGCTCCACAACCCCGAGCACAACCTTGTACGTGTTCGGTTTCAACTGGATGGGCGCCAAGTTGATGAAGTTCAAGAAATCCACTAGCAGCTCGGGGAAGGGGACCCGAACACCACCCTCGAAGAAGTTGATGTTGTGGATTGGTACTCCCCCTCGGTTGTCGGTGGAACCGATCTCTTCACCGACCTCGGCAGACCGAAATGTTATCTCGGTCCCAAAACCGAACTTCTCCCCGAAGTCCCTCTCCTTGTTCGGGATCCCTCGAATTTGATGAGTCATCTGTTAAGTACAGAGCTTGGTAAGGATAAAATGCCCTAGGACGCATGAAGAAAATAAAAATCCTATCTTAAGGGAATTCCCGAACAGCCCTAGGTAAGTTAGTTTCTCAGTTTAAAGCCTAGTCATATCCGAGCACATATGTTGTGCTCGGTTCAAACACATTGCAGGAAACCGAGCACATGTGATGTGCTCGGTTCAGACATTTCACAAACAACCGAGCACACAATTTGGTTTTTACGAGCGGATTAAAAAAAGGAGATCACAGACAAATGCATGAAGAAAAATGAAGAACAGCAAGAACAAATGAAGAACTCACCGGAAAATTCAAGCAGGGCGATTTCCGGCAGTCGTCCACGGTCGGATTTCCTCTCTCCGGCGAACTCTCTTCGGTTGGCAAGGCTCTGGCTCTGGGAGTGAAAGTGGGAAAATAAGGGAGGCCAAACCCTTATATACCTAGCTTCCTGAGGCTGACGTCACCCCCTCGTGATTTGTGCCCAAAAGCCGCCTCGGGCATACGAAACGGCGCCTGACTGAAGGGCAGTACCACCATGTCAGAACCATCACATCCTCGGTAACCGAGTGACCGAGGACGTGATGGCTCGGGGGGAAGTTGTGTGGGATATTTACGAAGAGCAAATGAAACGGCGACACGTGTATCGTCTCGGTAATAAGCTCGGTCTACCCTGTTCCATCGGGCCAGCACGTCCTCGGACCATCCGAGACCTCGGTCTTGCCTGCTCTCGGGTCAATGGGCCCCCGGGCCTTTAGGCCCTCTATTTGTGTCAACCTCGGGCAGGTTCCCTCTCGGTCCAATGAACCCCTTTCGGGCCACATGAGCACGCACCCCTCACGTGCTTCGAATTTGTGTTACTCCCCAGATCCGACAGAGGAAATCAGACCGGGAGCAGAGCACGCTCCTGGAAACCGAACCAGGGGAGCGACTGTCAACGGCCAGGTCTGTAACTCCGAAAGATCCGCGATCTGGTCTGAAACCCCCATCTAACCATGGTTAGCTCGGAACCCTAATCCGACCACGGTCAGGTCAGAGCATTGGACCAATCCGAAACCTAACGCCTGCCTATAAAAGGAACACTATTCATCATGAGAAAGGTAAGTTCCTCCAGCACAAAACCCTAGAAATTCTCTCTCTCTCTCTTTTCCCCTCAGAGACTGACTTGACCGTCGGAGGGTTTTAGACCGGGAAACCCCCGGTCTCCCCTGACAATCTCTTTTGATTTCAGGTCCCCGTCCTAGGCGACGCTTCGCTCTCCTGTTCATCGAGAAGGTCCTATATCCTCGCACGACCACGAGCCATCTCAGTCCATACAGCCCAATCGGGTCAGAGCTGCGCGACGCTCCGAACCTCCGGACCACTCTTTCAAAGCGCTCCGTCGACTGTCCGGACTTTTCCCCGTACAAAATTCTTTAAAGGTTAAAATTTGGTGGAATTACAGATAGGTATCGGGCTAGAGGCAAATAATTACAGTTAGTAGTCGTTCTTAGTTAAGTTGGTAGTCATTTATTTGTATTTAACTGTAATTGTTTAACCGCAGCTGGACCTATTTGTAATTCCCCCTTCCAAATTTCTAAATGAAATTTTGTCATTTTTTTTTTCTTTAAAAGTTAATTCCCCAGTTTGATTATTTACCTTTTCAAAATTACATGTATGGCTTATGAGTGAATTGTGTATCATGTGGGATTAGTTTAAGCCTAATCCTTAGTTATAGTAACACTAAAATACCCACTTTTGAGCGAAAGGAACCCGAAACTTAAGAATAAAAAATAAAAAGAAATACTATTCAGTGAACGTCAGAAATTTAGACTAGTTTTTAAGTACATACAACCATTGCTATTTATCTTGTCGAAACCAATTGATTTGGTATCGGACACCTCCATTTTGGGGTTTTTTTTTTTAATATCAAATAATAGGATATAAACGTTGAATTTTTCACTATTGGAAAAAAAAACAAATTGGGTAAACGAGAAGAACTTCTTTAAGAAGGAAAATACAATGAGAGAGCCTCCACAATATATTACAATATTTGCATTATTGAATTAACAAGCTTAAATCCATAGTTATTAAACTCGAACTGGATTGGCCGATCCAACTGATAAAACAGTGACCTCTGGCTAGTTCAGTTATATCATTGGATTGAATTGACAAGCCTAAATCCATAGTTATTAAACTCAAACCGGATTATCCCGTCCAACTGATAAAACAGTGAACAAGACTTTGGCTAATTCGGTTGTATCATTGGACCGGACATGCACTTGAATCGGAATAAATCTATATGAACCGCTTGAACCGGAGGCTGAATGTATACAGTCAACAAAAATCTAGAGGAGCCAGCGCTAGGAGTTGAAACAGGCTCAAAGCAATTAAAGTTAAGAGGATCCCACTAATTAACCAGATGTGTGAAATTTTACACAACATATATTATTTAACCCTTTAAGGTCTATATGTAATTCAAATATAATAATTAGTAAAAATTATCATATAGACTTCTTTTTCTTTTTTTTTCCATTTTATTTAGCAAATTTTCATTTTTATAATTCTTTTAAATTTTTATTATTTTTTAATTGTATGACCGGTTCAACGGATGACTTGATGGTAAAACTAGTAATCTGGTGACCCGACCTTTAGTCTGGGTATCCAGATTTTAATAACTATGCCTAAATTGATTCCCCATCCAATTTATAAAAAAAATAAAAAATTTCCCCATCCAAAGTAGACACAAAAAGCTAGCAATCAAATATATACACATACAGATGACTCATTTTAGCATCATTAAAGCCAAGCACTATTGAGATCAAACTGTTTAATCATAACAACGCAGTCATCCAAAGTTTTGGATTCATCATTAAAACAGTGCATTCCACGCCCTGCACCTCTTCTACCAACACAGCTCTCTATCTTGCCAAGTGCAACAGCCACTCCTGACTCCTCTCTACCTCGATCCTCGGTCACTCGCACCAACGAGATCACCTTCCTTCTCCGTCAATCTTGCTGATGCGTTCGATGAGTTTTGTTTTAGGGATCGAAACCACGAATGGAACCGTCATTTTACTTAGCCCTTTTATCTTCGGACGTCGGATGGGTTGTGCATGCATGTATCGCCATCATACACCAGTAAGCTACTAGTTTTAAGCTAGGCAGACCTGGACTCGTTTGGAGGACGCACATTGGACTTAGAGGATTGGTGTCATCACTCAAATTAATTAAGTTGTGATCAATTATAATAAAATGGATTTTCTTTTAATAAATCATAGGTGGTGACAATAACAATTGTTGTTGCCAGCCAATGACCTGTAAGTCGAGTGACATGTCTCACCTCAAAGGGGTGTCAAGTTTGGAGGAGATCTTGAGTTTGACTCCTCTGGATGCATATGTGTGGATGCATATGTGTGTGAGTCTCTATCGTTTGGAAAAAAAAAAAAAAAAAAAAAAAAAAACCAATTGTTGCTGCCACAGCAGTAAGGCTTGGTAAATCATGAAAGGACCATAATACCCTTACAAGTCAAAAGTAAAAACAAAGAAAAAAACATAAGGACGTAAAAAGGAGAGAGAGAAGTGTCGACTCTTTGAGCTCTGAGATGAGTTCCTGATACAGACCCAAAAGAGAAAAATGAGATTCATGGCATGTAAGAAGAGATGGTGGGTTTGAAGCCTCCAAAGCCGCTCATGGGAATCTAAGAACCCACCTATTTGTTCATTGTCATTGTTCGTATATATAGGGTACAAATCTTTGGCTTTCTTTGAGTTTTTGGAGAGGGTTTTTTATCTTACGGGTGAGTTTTTGACGGGGGCGGCAAGTGCAGGGGGCAAGTGCGGTCGCTGTCAATTGTAGGATCGCCGGTGAGCTTTGATCGCCAAGATTTTCCCCTGTTACTAAAGCTGTGTTTTACTTCTTTCTAGCTGGGCACAACCGGTTCAAAGGAGCCTGATCCGACTCCATTAACCTTCACGATTGAAATTTATAAGTCATGGTAGCCACTCGCCAGAACCTCCACCACCACTGGAACCGCTGTCAAAGGGGTTGATGTTGGAGGAGAAGTCGTCGGCATATTCAGTGGAGGAGTTGATGTCGACAGAGAAGATGTCGGAGTACTCATTGGAGTTCTCGCCGGAGATGCTCAGAGGAGTCGTCGGATTTGAAACCAAAGGGACCTCACCGGCCCATGGATTGACTGCCGAAGAAGCAGTGGTTGGCACCGAATTTGGGCTCCCGTCTCCTCTTTCTTTTTCTCTCTTCTTTTCTCTTCCTTTCCCTCCGATTCTTATTCCTATCTCTTCTATTTTTCCTTGTTTATACTTTTGACTCATAAGAGTAGTCCTTTCATCCCTCATTGCTGTGGAAGCAAAAATATTTTACTATTTGGAAAATAAATATTTTGTTAAAATTCTAATTTTTTTTTAAAAAATATCATTTTTATAAATCCGTGCGATGCACGGGTTTTTATGCACGGGTTTTTAAATTTAATCTTTCTCTGTCTCGCGCGCGCAAAGAGCCTGAGGTACCTTGCACACACGCATAATTAGGGATATTAATGGTTTGGTTTGGTTTGGTTCGGTTCGATTTTAGGGGAGATTTCAAACCAAATCATACTATAAAAAAATCAAACTAAACCAAATCATTATATTTCGATTTGGTTCAGTTTGGTTTCGGTTTTAACCTATCAAGTAATAACAAATAATTGAAAATGAAAAAAATGACATGCTAAACTCCAAATAAAAACATTTTTAATAAAAGCATTACATTAGCAACTAAAAGAACAAATATTGTATCAAAATAGAAACATATTGACATATATCAATATGTCAATATCACACACAATATTAATACACACAACATTAATAGCTAGTTTAATCCATGCCAATTCTAAAAAGGGAAAACAATAAGAAACTTAAAATCAACAAAAACAAGCCCATTACCTATTTTACTCTTATTAGAATTGGGAATTTACAAGCTTTAAGTTTATATATATATATAATATATATAAAATTATATATATATATTATATATTTTTCGATTTTTTCGGTTTTTCAGTTTGGTTTGGTTTTTTAAAACTGAAAACCAAACGGAACCACCCGGTTTGGTTTGGTTCTCGGTTTTAACCAAAACCATTAACACCCCTACGCATAATTAGGGTTTTTAAATATAATCTTTCTCTGTCTTGCGCGCGCAAATTGCTACTTTCTTGTAATTTAGCTCGAATCGATTTTATTCAAGTACACACACGCATAATTAGGGTTTATCTCCATTAGGGTATATAGCACATATTGCTTTAATTTTTAGGTGAATTACAAGAAACCCTCCTACTTTCTTAGTTCTTGTTGCCCTGCATTCCTGTTAGAACTCTATCCAATTAACATGGAGGTCCGTATCAGATTTATTATCTATGGATTTTCTTTGCCTAATGGACATTTTGAATTTCTCAATTTGTTCATTCATCTTTCTTATTGTGTTTAGAAACGAGGAGGTGATGTCAAAGCTATTGATCTGGACAAGAAACTATCCACATCAGAGCTTGTGAAGAGCAGTAGTGTGGGATTATATGTTCCTGGGAAGGATAAACTAGTTTTCAGACCTACGGGGAAATCTCTTTCAGGTACTATAAAAAATTACATATATTCATCTTCCGAAAGTTTGGTCCTTATAGTATCTTGGTGCTGTTGATCATTCATTATCTTGTGTTCATCTGTAGCACAATTGCAATTGCTGGGATTGCTACTGGTTTGGGTCGGCATCAAACCAGAACCAAATCATCCGTGGTTTGTTCTTTACTTTATAACCCAAAACCAAACCATGCTCTAAGTTGGACCAAATCAAATCCAACTGAACAGAATCAACATGAGGTCAGATTGGTGGCCTAGTTGGTCTGATTTGGTTCTACTTCATTTGGAATTGTTTTATTAAATTATTTAGTATTGTAATGGACGAGAACCTAGTCCAAAGAGCATGGCAAGCCGAAATGTGTGATAGGGGGAGTCTCTTGCACATTGGCTGGGGACAAATCCTCTAATTTCCAGGCTTTCCAGGCTCCTGAAATATGGTGTCCCCTCCTTCCTGTGGTCCTCTGTACAAGCATGTCGCTTGGGTTTAATGTTGGTTCAGTTTATATGAACCCCTAACCCAGACCAGTTAAAGTTTTATTCATTTGTATATTTATTCATTTTTATTTTTATTTTAAATTTGAGACACAGGAATGGACAAGTCCACTTGAGAAGTAGACCAAATCAACCCAAAAGGCACTAGTTGGTCTGATTATGTTGTTAGACGGGCCAATTTGCACCCTCAATTCCAACCATTTGGGGTTGAATGCATGGATTATTTTTCACTTTTTCACTCTTATCTAGGGCCAGATATTCCATATGCCTACATTATGCTGTTGTTATATCTAGCCTTCTGCTTTCTTGTCATTGCATATTCACCTTTGCCCACTTCCTCCCACCTCACCTACTGGTGTTCACTCTAAATTATTGCAAATGCGTTGATCTATAGTTCTAGCATATCTTGTTATCTACTCATTTATCTATATTTATGTCGTCATTTTAACCATGCTTATTCTATAGGTAGTATAAACTTAGCAGAAATAATTTGGTTTATTAATTAATTTTTATTTGCCCTAATTTGGAATATAGTTGGCACCTGATTGGGTCCCCATTATCTTCCCCTTTTCTTGTGAAAGTTGTAGAATTAATTTCCCTCGCCTCCTAATGATCATACTTATATGCATAATGTACAATTTTACTTTTACTTTTGTCTTTAATTTTGTTGCTTATAAATTCAGAATGCTTCTGTATGATCATACAGGGTTAGATGTCCCTCCTAATGAAAAATGGGGAGGATCTAAAATTGATGGTGCATTTAATGTCCCAAGAAAAATAGTTGCTTCTTCTGTGACTTCTATGGATGAAGGCGAGAAGTTTGCATCTTCTGGAGCAGAAGAAATAGAAAACAAAGCAATTGATGGTATTCGCAGTCATTCTAGGAAGAGATATCGTCAAATGGTTTGTAGTCGGTCATCTCTGGCAGGTATGTCTCTGCGGACTGAGGACTGAGTAAAAATTTATAATATTAATGATCCATGTATGAAAAAAATATTATAAAAAAATGTTGACTGGGGTCTACTGCCCCCACTAGATCCCACTTGGATCTGCTGCTGTTTTGAATCATATTATACACACTGAGCTCCTTTCTACTCTCTCTGCTTTACTATCCTTATCCATGTTTGGGTGGGTCTCTTTGTTATTATTTTGGTCTGTATATGTTCAGTGGGGCAGGAGAAGAGGAATCTAAATTTTCCTGATGTAGTAGGATTTAATTATCTATCAGCTGTAAGATACTCTCTGATTATGTGAAATGTCTGTCCTTCCAATCATGGATTTAATATACTTAAAGGTTCTCTGTGATATATGGGTAACTTCCTGCACTACTATCCATGTATTTTTTAATCTCCTCATGTCCTCACCATGTGGAGTGTAGGTAGCTAAGAGTAGATTTCATATGGCACCACCTTGATGCATATTTATGTCGTCATTAATCTTTTCTCTTGGCTTTATTCTATACGATGAAAAAGTTTGTCGCTTAATTAATTTGATTTTTGTCTTCCC
The DNA here is from genome assembly GCA_039720395.1 of Liquidambar formosana. Taxonomy (NCBI): domain Eukaryota; kingdom Viridiplantae; phylum Streptophyta; class Magnoliopsida; order Saxifragales; family Altingiaceae; genus Liquidambar; species Liquidambar formosana. Next base: position 19,034,273 of record CM077831.1, on the reverse strand, counting down.
CATTTATAAAGCAAAAATTTCCATCTCCCTACTAAAATTTGTAACACGTTTATTGCAGAGAGTAACCTGAGTAAAGAAGGACAAGTTGGATATATGCTTGGGACTCATAGCTCAAATGAATCTATGCATTATGAGGTAGGTTTGTCTTTTTTTATTCTTTTGTAATTATTATGATTAATTTTCTCTATAAGCAAGCAGGTGAATAATGTGTTTTTGCCTATTGCTTAAGTGATTGTTATCTGATTTAGCATCTTTACTAAATTAGTTTTATAAGACATGTGGTTTACTGGTCTGAGTGTTGTCAAATATCTCTAGTAGAGTTTGTAAAGGTGTGACTATTTTTTATGCTGGCTGACATGCAAAATTGAATAGTGCTCTGAAAGAAATTTTACTTGTTTGGAAAACATAAAATAATATTTAAAATTCCATTTTATTAATGAATAGCATAAACCAGAAGACATTGAGCCAGTAACCATTGATTGCATTTGCACCTAGCATGTGCAGATGTCATGGTATGAGAGATAAGTTCTGTCTTGTAAAAAATACAATAATTTATTTTAATAATCTGTATGAAGAAATGTCTTGACATTACAGACATGAGTCTCTTTAGTTCCTCACCACTCCATCCCATCACTCGGAAAAGGGAAAATTATAGTTAACCCGCCCCCCCCCCTTCTCACCGCGCAGCCCTGGTGGGGGAAACTATACTTCCAATCCCCTCCAGGAAAAAAAAAAAAAAATGATGGTGCCTTACTTTTCCTAACATTGTTAGTGGAAAACTGATTGTTTTACCCTTAACGATTTAGTAATAGAATAATAAATTAATTTAATTAAAAATAAAAATTATATTATCTGCTTAGAAAAAAATATAATGGCCAATGTAAGTATCAATGATCTATCTATAAATGTAAGCCACAGATGCCTAGTTATTATAGTGCTACAGTAACCAGGTCACCTGTCTTTATATCGTTATATTTTTTATAAAAATATAATCACCATTCTTCCTTTCCACCTTTTTTTTTTTTAAATAAAAATTTTTAAATCTTATTTTGAAACAATGAGTCTCGCTTGACTTACCCTTTTGTCTAACATTTAATTTCGACGGGTCCTACTTGACCCTTTTTTCTTTTTCTTTTTTCCTTGTGTGTGTGTGAGGATCACTTGCCCATTTTCCGTTCTTTTACTCTTATAAGTTATAACGCACTTTTTTTTTTTTTGGGGGGGGGGGGTGGGGTTTGGTTGTTATTAGCATCTCAAATCATTATCTAAGTGCATGGGGACATTGATGTAATGGAGTGTTTGGTACTGAATTTTCTTCTAAGGTATAGTTCAAGGAGGTAAAGTGTAATTTACCCTCAAAGGAAAAGCTTAGATTGAAAATGAAATTTTCTCTAAAATACATTGAGGGCAGTACTGAAGGAGTTAGAGCAACTCCAATGGTGAGGCAAAATGTGAGGCAAAGCGAAAATTTACCTTGTGTGAAAAACAGGTGCTTCAATGGGTGTAACACATTTGGTGAGGCAAATATAGCTAATCAATGTTCGGACCATCTAGTCTTCATTCAGTAGTCAGAGGGTGATTCTACTTTATCAACATCCCTTCTCATATGGTCAAGGTGATTTGGCTAGTGGTTATGATTATGTGGGATGTCAAAGGCAGTTTATTTTTAAGCATTAGTCCTTTTGTGACCAGTGGTGCTATAAGGCAAAGAAATACAAATCCCTTTAGTATTGTCAAAGTATGTATGTTCAGCATTTCCTTAATCTTTCTTAGAATGGTAGATTACCCTTCATAACTCTCAAGGAATTTTTCTGGTCCTGAATTTCAAACTTAGAGGTGCACTAGGTTATAATGTGTCTAACCCAAGCCACCCTTCATTATTTTTGACAATTTAGGTTAGCACCACAACTAGATTTATGAGAAGCAAGAGATGTGCAACAGTTTCACAGAAAACACAATGCAATAAGGGGATCTATTGAGTGTGCTCAACATCACATGGAAAAGCACAATACAAAGAACACTCCGGTTATTAAACCGTTAGTGAGTGATCTTTGCTTTGTTACCAAATGGAATTACAGCGATTGATGTATCTAAAGCCTAGAGCGGGCTGGGGAGGTGATTAGAATTTCTTCTTTGTAGCACATTTTTCCATATGGCTGACATTGTTTGACGTAACATGTTAGCTCAGTTTTGCATTTTATCAAACCTAAGGTGGTTATGTGTTCATGCATGCATATTGAGAGAAAATGGTAAACATAGAATAACAAGCAACATGCAAAGCAATAGCTATTAAACAACACCACCTAACACCAAAAGTTATGGTGATTCATTGTCAGGCCTACGTTCACTCCCAAGAGGTCCTTAACCTCCATGGAGTTTGCTAGATGGTTTTCACAGGCTTACCATCAACTTAATAGGGTTTTTCAAAGGGTTTAACATCAATTCTTACATTGCTGGTTTCTTCCTTAGGGTAGTTGTTACAACTTACAACCATAGCCCCTCAAGATTTTGGAGGTTTGTACAAGCTAAGTCTTTACACCTTCAAACAACATTGGGTAACTTCTTTACACTCGTGTTTGGAGATGATGTAGGTTGAATGTTAGTTGCATCTTTGAATGGTATGTGCATCACCTTTAGCTTTATTTGATCTTTGATCTTCAATCTTCAAGATGTATGATAAGAGTTGGTGTAGCCTGTGTGTTACATGGACTCGACAATTACCCCCAACGTACTTGTGTCGACACGACATGGGTATTGGTATGGGATCTGTGGCGGATTCGGCAACAACATAGTTGGACACAGCTAAGAGAAGAAAGAAGAAGAAGAAGAAGAAGAAGAAGAAGAAGAAGGAGGAGAGAGAGAGAGAGAGAGAGAGAGAGAGGGGGGATACATATTGTTTTGTTAAGGTTGGCTTGAGGTGTTGCCGGAGGATGGTATCAGAAAGTGGTCGGAAAAGGTGTAGGTGATTCCGATGAAGGAGGAAGGATGGCTGTCAGTTGTCGGAGAGCATATTGTTGCACTCAAGGGTTTCTCTCGAACCTAAGAGAAATATATACTTCCTTTTTATTTTTGTCTTTTTCAACTAAGTCATTGTACTTTTTCTATTTTGAGAAATGACCGAATATCAATATTGTTATTGAAGCCCCCCAAAATTAGTTATTATGATAATACCCCATAAAATTATAATCTTTTCAAATGTATCCCTCATCATATTTACCTTATATTATTTATAGATACATAAACATGCACATATCACTGTACCCGTATCCAATTTTTGGATCCTTTTTGGCCGAGTTCCCATATCCTAAATTTAGAAATTTGATGAATCTGACACATGGATACACACCCACTCCCGAGTCCATGTAACATAGGGTGTAGCATTGTAGCTTAAGATGGGCTCCTTCTTCTCTCAAGGATAGTATTGTAGGACATGGGAGAGATTCCTCTTAGAAGGAGAGGGTCAGCACCCATCTTCTATTTGCTATGTGGTTCTTGTATATGGAGATTGGGAAACTAGTCGTAGACATAAGCTTTCCTCTTTGGTGCAGTATACAATCTCCTTCTACCTTGAGAAGAGAGAACCCTCTTCTTTTGTACAAGAGACCCCAATTCGTTTGGTTTTTTTAATTTGCTTTCTATAGAAAGTCCCCTCCAATGGCGCTTTTAATGATGGCCATCGAGTTTGCGACACAAGATAAAGTTAGCTGGAATCTACTTGCTTCGGAGCGATGACCTTGAACTCGGAGTAGGTTATTAGCTTTGGAGTGCGGATTGCCATGGTCTTTGCTTTAGAGTACCAAGCTATCTAGTGGATCGACTGAGTGGAATCTTATCAGAAGCTTCCCTTCTGTAGTATTCCATTCTACAATCGGTAAGCCAATTGTGTAGGTTCGTAGAACCGGGCTTTTCCTTGTATGGGCTGACCAAGCTGCCTCATTTGTACCCTCTATGTCAGTATACTGAAGTTCAATTGGTATGCTGCTTTGTTGGGCTTGGATTACTGAGGCCTGAGTGCTGCAATTTCTACTATCTTGAAAGTTGTTGAAGCTCTGATATCCTTGGTGATTTTGCACACTTTCAATTTGACTACCCTTAGGCTACCTATATTAATAGGCAAATGCAGCTCTAGTGTAGGTCATAAAATTGCCAATAAACATGCATGGAATCATGGGTCATTTGCCTTTACAGTTTTGACAATAGATATTTTTCCAAAATTAAAAGCTTCTATATGTTATTGTAAATAAATAATATAGTAATAATGGTTTTGTAATATATTACTGCATACAGACAGTCATGATCTTGGGTTTCTATTAGCACATATGACATGATCACTTTGGGGCTATGAAGCATGGATATAGATTCAAGATATAGATACGAGATAGTGCCCATTTGCCAATATGAAAATCTTGTTGCTATATACAAAGTATACAGACAGTCATGATATTGGGTTTCTTTTAGCACATATGACATGATCACTTTGGGGCTATGAAGCATATACATAGATACAAGTTACGGATATGAGATTGTATCCATATGCAAACATGAAAATTCTTGAAAAGTAGGATGTGATACGGTGGATTACGCTAGTGTGTGTGTATATATATATATTGATGAAGTAATCCTTTCAACCTAGGCTATCCAAAAAACCCCCGTTGGGGCATTCATAGACAAAAATTAGACGATCTCTCCTGGCAAAAAGAATTTACATTTAAAATTTATTAACCATGAAAACAAACTAATGTATATATATCAATGGATCTATTAACGCCATTGAACTGTGAATTAGTTTACAGTTGATCCATTAGGGTAATTAATGCCAACACTCCTAGAATTCGTGGTAAGGTTGGTTAATTGAGTCATTATACATAGCAGATCAGTTTTTCATTTTAGTAGCTTTCATCTCTCATTAAATTTTTTTTTTTTTTTTTTTTTTCCAAATCTTATACATAGCAGTTTAGTTCAATTATGAAACAGTCGAAGAATTGTCATGCCATTTGACATTATAATAAATGTAATATAACTTTGGTTACATATATTGGAATCAGTGTTCATCATGGTACAAGGTGCCCTGCAGCAAAAGCCAACAATTAGGATTGTCTTCTTGTTCCTTTCCTGGGCAGATAAAACTTTGTTTCAAATGTGCAGTCTTTAGTTAAAGTATTAGTTGGATGAAACTTCAACTAGTATGAGCAGGATAACTAAATCGTGGTTGAATATATGATTTTTTTTACTTTTCTTTGCTGCACTATTGAGGTTTCCATTTAAGTTTTGAGTATCTAAAGGTGAAAATTTTGAACAAAATATGTTGAACTCTTAGAGTCGTTTTAAAATATGAACTATTTGTGGTACCAACATGGATTGCTTGGTCAAGAGTATGCTGTCGTCCACATTGTTTTCTCTCTCTTTAACAAATTGTAGCATCTGTCTTACAGGTTCAAAGGGATGGAACAAGGTTCAGATTTGCTCAGAGCAAAAAGTTGTCGCAGCTCACAGCTGATAGTTCTCAGTGGGAAGACCAGCAGCTTTTGAGATCTGGATCTGTAAGAGGTACTGAGGTGCAGACTGAGATTGATGATGAGGAAGACCAGAAGGTTATTCTTCTTGTACATGGTAATAAAATTATATATTAAGCCTTATCAGTTCAGTGATGAAAATATGATCTGATCAATGCCTGCACCGATAACATGCTATATTCTTCACTTAAAATTTCCATCATATTTTCTTGTCACAGATACAAAACCTCCTTTCCTAGATGGGAGGGTTGTTTTTACTAAGCAATCAGAGCCAATAATGCCAATTAAAGATCCCACATCAGATATGGCTGTAATATCGCGCAAGGGATCTGCTTTGGTTAAGGAAATTCATGAAAAACAAAGTATGAATAAATCACGCCAACGGTTTTGGGAGCTTGCAGGTTCAAAACTTGGCGATATCCTTGGTGTCGAAAAGACAGCTGAACAGGTATGGAAGTTTAAAATATGTTTAAAGATGAAATTTTTATCATTGCCTTTTTCTAGTATAAAATGGTTCATGGATCTGATACTCTTCATTCTATTTTATAATGCCAGATTGATGAGGATACTGCTGCAGTAGGTGAACAGGGGGAAGTTGATTTCAAGGAAGATGCGAAGTTTTCAAAGCATTTGGAGAAGGGGGAAGCCGTGAGTGATTTTGCAAAGTCAAAAACCCTAGCACAGCAAAGGCAGTACTTGCCCATATATTCTGTGCGATATGAGTTATTGCAGGTTAGACATTTCTCCTTTGGTAAATGTTGTTTACTTTTCCACTGGATGATGGCTTGTTAACTGAATTGCTTCATTCCTTATAATTGGCCTGACACGCCGTATAATTGGCCTTATCTAAGGCAGTTGTTTCGAAAGTTGAAGAATTTGATGACCACAATCAATTGTTCTAGTTTTAGTGTTTTTTTTTTTTTTTTGGATAAGTAGTTTTAGTGTTTGAATGGTTAACAATTGGTGAATAGTCAAAAGACTATTGATTGGGGGTTGGGGAAAAGGGTGTTGGGGTTCTTTCTTAAAGGAATTTCTAATTAAAGTTTTTGATGTCGAGTCATATTTTTGTAGCGGTTGTTTGATGTTGTAGCTTACACATCCTTTAGTATAGCATTATGATATTTCTTGTTGGATCATTTTATTAAAAAAAAAAAAAAAAATTCAGCGTTTTTTGATGTTTTTCGTCTGGTCATCCCATGCTTCTAGTAGTTGGGGTGCAATCAAGAATTTGATTGTAGTTCTCTCAGTTACTTAAATTTTATTTTGTTGCCAGGCTACACCTTTTAACAGTTTGAAACTTGTATTGGTTGTTTTTTCTAATTCTGTATTAAATATCCTTGGGATAGGTGATTCGTGAAAACCAGGTTATCGTTGTCGTCGGAGAAACTGGTTCAGGAAAGACGACTCAACTGACACAGGTTCATTGATAATATTTGTCAGCATAAAATTATCATTTCAGAGTTCTAAATGGTTGAGTTATAAAAGCCTCATCCACTGGAAGCTAATTTTTGGATTTTGTTGACAGTATCTGCATGAAGATGGCTACACGACAAATGGTATCATTGGATGCACCCAACCACGGCGTGTGGCAGCCATGAGTGTTGCCAAAAGAGTTAGTGAAGAGATGGAAACTGAGTTGGGAAATAAAGTTGGCTATGCCATTCGTTTCGAGGACGTGACTGGTCCAAACACCATAATTAAGGTATATAGTTCTTTTGCATGTGTTCATAAATTTGAAAAAAAAAATTGTTTTCTTTTCTTTTTTCTACTTTGTTTTTTGTTTTTTGTCTTCTGTGGATACAAAACTAACTTGTTGAAGCCTTTTCTACACTACAATTTGACAGTACATGACTGATGGAGTACTGCTGCGAGAAACTTTGAAAGATCCTGATCTTGACAAGTATCGGTATGAACCACACTTTCTGGTTCTTAAATTTGGAAGTAATTAGGTTTCTATACATCAACTTTCAACGTTGTTATTTTTGCAGTGTCATTGTAATGGATGAGGCACATGAGAGATCGCTAAGCACTGATGTGCTGTTTGGGATACTGAAAAATGTGGTTGCTCAGCGTCGTGATTTCAAGCTTATTGTGACATCTGCAACTTTAAATGCAGAAAAATTTTCAAACTTCTTTGGAAGGTAGACAATTAAATATTTTTATTCTTTACCATCAAGATATGCCATCATCTCCTACACCCATGAACTTAACATACATAATTTCTGGTTTTATTGCAGTGTGCCGATTTTTTATATCCCTGGGAGAACATTTCCAGTGAGTATTTTGTATAGTAAAACTCTGTGTGAAGATTATGTTGAAGCTACAGTGAAGCAGGCCATGACTGTCCATATCACCAGCCCTCCTGGTGACATCCTCATCTTCATGACTGGCCAAGATGAGATTGAGGCAACCTGTCATGCCCTTGCAGATCGCATGGAACAACTCATTTCCTCCACCAAGAAAGTGGTGCCTAAACTCTCAATACTACCCATGTACTCCCAGTTGCCTGCTGACTTGCAGGCTAAAATATTCCAGAAAGCTGAAGATGGGGCCCGCAAATGCATTGTTGCTACCAACATTGCTGAGACATCTTTGACAGTGGATGGAATCTTATATGTCATTGACACAGGCTATGGTAAAATGAAAATATATAATCCTAAGATGGGTATGGATGCTCTCCAAGTTTTCCCTATTAGCCGTGCTGCTGCTGACCAGCGTGCCGGGCGTGCAGGTAGAACTGGGCCCGGCACATGTTATCGGCTTTATACAGAGAGTGCATACATAAATGAAATGCTGCCCAGTCCTGTGCCAGAGATCCAGAGAACCCATCTTGGCAACGTGGTTTTGCTTCTCAAATCACTTAAAATTGAGAACTTGTTGGATTTTGATTTCATGGACCCACCTCCACAGGATAACATACTAAATTCAATGTATCAGTTGTGGGTCTTGGGTACCCTTAACAATGTTGGGAGCCTAACGGCTCTTGGGTGGGAAATGGTGGAGTTTCCGTTGGACCCACCACTTGCTAAGATGCTCTTGATTGGTAAACAGTTTAAGTGCATAATTGAGGTTTTGACAATTGTGTCAATGCTTTCAGTGCCGTCAGTGTTCTTCCGGCCTAAAGATAGGGCAGAGGAGAGCGACGCTGCAAGGGAAAAATTCTTTGTGCCGGGATCTGATCACTTAACACTTCTTAATATTTACCGGCAGTGGAAAGCTAATCAGTACCGGGGAAACTGGTGTAATGAACATTTTTTGGATGTTAAAGGATTGCGGAAGGCTAGAGAGGTGAGATCCCAGCTCCTGGATATTCTCCACACACTGGAAATTCCACTAACATCTTGTGAGCATGATGAGAACACTGTGAGGAAAGCCATCTGCTCCGCATATTTCTACAATGCAGCGAGATTAAAAGGGGTTGGGGAGTATGTTAACTGTAGGAATGGGATGCCATGCCACTTGCATCCAAGCAGTGCTTTGTATGGTTTGGGTTACACTCCTGATTATGTGGTTTATCATGAGTTGACTTTGACGACGAAGGAGTACATGCAGTGTGTCACAGCGGTGGAACCCCAGTGGTTGGCTGAGTTTGGCCCCATGTTTTTTTCTGTTAAGGATTCGGATATGTCGCTGTTGCAGCATAAGAAGAGACAAGAGGAAGAAAAAACATCCATGGAAGAGGAGATGGATGATTTGAGGAAGCTGCAGACAAAGGCAGAGAGAGAAAGTAAGGAGAAAGATAGGGAGAAGAGGGCAAAGCAGCAACAAGTTGTCTCACTGCCAGGGTTGCGGCAGCACACTTCGTCTCATTTGAGACCAAAGAAGCTTGGTTTGTAACATCATTGGATGTTAGAGGATTCTCTTTGAAGGTTTTTTAATGGACCCTGGTTGTAAAGCACCTAGAAGTGCTAAGCTTACTGCTAACGTACTGATCTTAATCATCAAGCTATAATTTTTGTAACCATGTACTGATCTTAGTCAAAAAGTGGATGTGTTCTCAAGCTTGGTAACCATATTTTGGTACATTTGACAAAGGAGAAACTGTGTTCATCATCATTGTGAGTAGCTGCAGCATATAGTTTTAACTTTTAACCTGTAATTTTTGTCTATACGTACGATGCTTACCGACATGTATAACAAACTCTAATAGATTGTCACAGTTTCATTTTCATTTCTCCTCCTTTTGCTGTGTACCATTGACTGTAAATTTTCACATTAGGGAACTAGTAAAGGAAAACGTACTGAGAAGCAAGTTACTGTTTTTGTTTGTGAAAATGATTGTTGTTACTCAAGGGGCATCAACTCATGACCTCATCATTTCTATAATTTACTTGGACACCGAGAGTGGATTGTTCGATTTTTGCAAGATCACCATCTTCATTATTTCATTAACCTATGCATATTTTTACATGCTAGGCAGTGATTGTTGTGATGGCATGTTAATGCAATTCACCCACCCACCTAAAACTATTTAGCTCTCATAAATTGTCAGCCTCTTTCGTTAGGATTTGGGAAGGAGGGGGTTGGTGTTGTTTCCAATCATGAGCTTCAAGAATGTGGTATATTGATGTTTTTGTATATTTTGAGATTTTACCTGTAACACTGATGCAGATGGGATTGAATTATATAAATGAAAAAATTAAAAAAAAAATCCCATTATTTTGTTACCAAAAAAAAATTTCATTATTTATGTCCCATTTTTGTTAGTTTTAGGTGTGTGAATTAACATATGTATATAAAGCACCTATTGTAAAATGAAGTGTATATGTGCAGGTGAGCCATCTAGCAGCCGCTGAACGTTTGTTGTGTTTGTAGATTTGATGGAAGAAAACAGCAATCCTATGAAGCACGGATTCAATTGCTGCACTACTTGTTGAGTGTGAGGTGACCTACTTGCCAGGTACCTTGCTTAATCTGTTTGCCCTGCCTTTATTTTATTTAAAAATTTTCATTATGTATTTTATTTTATTTTTTTTGGGGGTGGAGAAGTAGGCAAATCTACCGATCCTTGAAGGTACAGAGAGTAGCTTTAAAAAAATATATATTTTTTAATACGGTGATGAAGTTAAAAAATATATATATATGTGGATTTAGAAATTCCCATTTTGAAATCCTTCCTTCTAATGATTTATCCAAACAGTGGATTTTTAAATCCATGGATTTCAAATCCCAATCCCTGTTCCCAAAGGCAGGCTAAAATGATCCATCACTAAAATTCTTCGAGAGAAACACATCACTGGCACATTCTAGCTCCAATACTGTTCTATACGTCCATCCACAAGACAACAGCAGGTTGATGAAGTTCCTTTCTTTGGCATTATTAAATGACATAATTCGATCATCCATGAAAACTGAATGCAAACAGTAGAGAGAATTTATTAAGCACTACCGTAACTCATAGAGAGTACTCGACAAAGGTGCACTTATTAATTCAAGAAGACAAATAAATTCCAAGCTAAAGAAGTATAAACAAAACATAAATAACGTATATCAAAGACTAGAGAGGGGAAAAAGGAAGGAGAACAAGAAGAGGAACAGCTCCAATGGCTATTTATATAGTTCTTTAAAGGTGCTCCTAAATCTGTTTGTGATGGTGGCAATAAATAAAAAACTCTGGAGTTTTTGTAGACAAGAAATGATCAGAAAGCATTACTTGGACGTCCTCCAAAAATAGAAACAAGTCCACTATGCTTCACAATGAATTTTTGACATTGAAATGTCAAGAGAGAACACTGTACACACAAGCGTAGAAACTATAAAATTTACCACCTTTTCCTAAACAAGTGTTAAGAAAAATTAAGGTCATATAAAAATTAGAGAAGACAGTTGAAATTCCTAATAATAACACAACCGATTTGTTCAAGTTCCATTGGAAATCCTTATGGTCCATAACAAACACCGCCAGCTATTTATGAAAATCAAAATTTTTTTTCCCCCTTTTTTTTTATCCCTTTTGTAAAGAGATGAGAACCTTTAAACATAAATCAAGAGTAATTTCAAGTTTCAATACAAAATGTCAGTAACCCGTGAAATGGAGGTGCTTACTGCTCTCTTCTATTCATTTTTCTTTCCTTCTTTAAAACCCCGCAACCACCCCCCCCCCCCCCCCCAAAAAAAAAAAAAAAAAGAAAGAAAAAAAAAAAAGCCCAGTGTCATGTACATTTCAGTTGCTATTCATCTCCCCCTTCTCTGCTCCTTCCAAAACATGGAGTAGCCATGTATACAAATTACCTATACATGAATGTCACCTCCAAGAAAAATGATGGGATGGGCCACGCAATAGATTGTCCCACCAGGTGTTGCAGTTAGGCTGTACAACTCTGACATGGATTGGTCAACAGGTAGGTCAGTTGCAGTCTATATAAAACTGAACCTAATCCAGTAAAACGTCCTCTTCTTCTTGTAGCTGATCAAGTTTCCTTTTTGCATAATACCCAATGGTTACTGTTGCGGCCAGCATCACACAAAACCCAGCAACATTAAAGATTGTCTGCAGTGTCGAAAGGTCTTTCTGATCTTGTGTTGCATCCGCCAAGGTCCGTATTAATATCCCACTGGAGAAAAACAAAAGTGACCAAGTTACCAAACAATTTGCACTATGTTTATGCTGTTTCCAGTGAATGTATTGTCTCCACTGATGAGCGTTAAACAAACAAACAAACAAACAATCATGTGGTGAAAGTGAGTGAAACAGATGGGCAAAATATGTGGATTTGTATGATTGGGTGGGTAACTAAAATGTATGATGCCATGAGATTCACCATAAACAAGGTAAGACACAAGTGATTGATGCATGTCCAATAAAGCAGTTCCTGTTCCAATTAAACAAGTACTAGAGAATGAGTAGCAATGGTCTCTCATAGGATTCGTCATGTGTGCATGCATATATACCTATGAATTTATCTATGTATTCTAACTCCATAGCAATGGTAGTTTCATACAAATGTTTGTGAAAATTTTTTGGAAAGAAGAAGGCTCCAACCTGTAGAGTGCAATCAAAACATCAGGCACCATCCCCACCAATGATCCCAATAAGTGAGGACTATATTTAACATCCATGGAAACAACTGCGTAATTAAATATGACGTATGGAAATGGGGAAATTCTAATCAAGGTGATCGCTCGAAACTGATGAAACCAATTTCCTTCGCTGGCTAGTCTTATGATGGCAGCATTCTTTGGATGTTTCTCCAACCATCCCTGAATGAAAAACAGATAGTAAATGAACATAAGCTATGTTTGTGATGAAAGCCAAACAAAAAATTGGAACAACACTAGGTACTTACCAGGATTTTGTGGTGGAAGAGAGAAGAACCAATGAAGTAAGTCAAAGACACAGCCACACCCACCCCAGCCATAACTAATAAAAATCCAATCCCATAACCAAAAGTCATTCCAGCCACCCACATGGAAGGTGTAGATGGCAAGCATACAACTGGGAATAATGACATTGAAGCAAATATTATAACCGCTAGCACTGGTGTGCTGAAAGTTTCCATTTCCCAATTTATAATTGGGATGACTGACTGCAGAAGGACAATATGCGAATTAGTGTTTGGATAAATATAAGGAGAGCGATCAGGAATAACTCACAAAAATTTAATCGACTTCATATGGAAAATTTGGCCTCTTAGACCTATTACTATCCCTTTGGTATTATGCGAGGACAGTTCATATATGGATTTCACATACTTGTTGCCCAGTGTATAAGCAATAAATATCAGCAAGAATGGTTTTAGGCTCCTGTTCAGGGTACAATAAGTGTTAAAAAAACAACAGTGGATGTGCTACTCTCTATTAAATTTTCCAAGAGGGCTTCAGTCAAAGTAAAAAATTCAGTTAATATACTTTAATACATAAATGTTCTTTGAGAGGTCCATTGTTTGGTGCAATGGTAAAAGTCTAGAATTAGAAAACGCTTATGTGCAAGCTCAAGTCTTGAGACTTGAGAATGGGCACTTTGTATTTTAATATTAATAGAAAATTGAAAAAAGAAAAGGTTAGGATCCTATCCAATTCACCCACAACTTGTTTCGCAGGACCAACACTAGGTAAATGGCCTCTAATGTAATGGCCTCTAAGATCATACACCGTCACATATTTTTTTTCCCCTCATTTTAAAATGCTATAGTTTTATTGAAAATGAGGAATCCTAAAATCAAAAATCTTTCATATCAAAGCTTAGGCATACGTACAGAGATAACTTTCGATGCAATTATAGAAATAGTTTCCCCCCACCCCACCCCCCTAATAACCTAATTCACCAGTGCTGTGAAAAAAAAAAAAAAAAGAAAGAAGAGAAGTTACAAAACTTTTCTTTCGTTTTAATAGCAGTATTTGGTTGATTTAGCATCCTAAGATTCCGAAAGTTTCTTTCATTTCCTTTCGATTTCTCAACAACCAAACATAACATTCATAACCCAACCCCTAGAAATCACAGAAGCATTTCTTTGCTAGCATTTTCAAAAAAATGCTTTCCTTGCTTTTGCTGTAACAAAAATTTACAAAAACAAATCCTAAACACCGAAACACAAAAACAAAAACAACTGATATGGGAGTAAAACTACCTTGTCGATGAAGAAGGGACCAGCCCATTTGATAACAACAAAGACCAAAGCCCCCAATAAAACACACAATGCAATGCCCTTCCCCCACCACCACAAGGATAAGCCATTTTTCGGGTTTGGAGGCACAAATTCTCCGTGCACTCGAGGTCCTCTGACATTGTCCCGATCCTGTAATCTCACGTAATGGCCATTGCTACCCTCCATTTGAAACTTCGTCTCCGAAACCACGCCACCATTGGCCTCCGTATTATACGTCATTGCTTATACATATACATATACATATACATATATATATATATATATATATAGAGAGAGAGAGAGAGAGAGAGAGAGATTGTGTTATGGAAAACCAGAAACCCTAGAAATGGAAAGGGGTTTCGGCCTCCGGAGAACAAAGAGGGAAACCTTTGGAGAACAAAGAGGGAATAACGAGAAGCTTGGCGAACGATCCGCCAGGTGAGGTAAATTTAAACGACGTCGCCTCTGTTTGGATTGCTTAGAAGAATGGATGCGTCAGAGGCGGCAAGTTTCATCTTTTTCTTTGGTGCAATGTCGGCAAGTTTACTCTTGTGGGAATGTGGGATGATTTCTGCTGGATTATATTGGATTTGGAAAGTTGATATTTTAGCTTATTGTAGCCAAAGGCCATGGGTCATTGGTTCCAATGGTATACCTCATCCCAATAGAAGTGTGAGATTTGTGAAAATCTTAATTTTGATTTTATGGAAGTATGTATGTAGGTGGATATGTCAGTGTGTGTTCTCCTATTATTTAACCAAAAATAAAAAAAATTAAAAAAAAACCTCATAGTACAAAGTTTTATGTGACTTCTTATTCATCTTATTTTATTTTCCAAACCATACACATCAACACACGCACCATGCGAAGTGAAAACCAAGACATCCGTAAATTCCACACCCCACAAATCCTAATCCTACAAATCCCATGCCTCCCTATTAAGATGAGATATGCTATTAGACCCAATGATCATTGGCCTTATTCATTTTTTCTTTTAACATTGTGATTTTAATATTCTTCATGATTGTCCTTTTTGTGGTTTTACAAGAAAAAATAATTGATCATTGTTTATGAAATGCCATTTTCTGAATAGTATTTGAGAAAATATTAAAAGTTATTGTCTTGGCCCCTTAATTGATTGGCTAGAGTGCTAGACATTCATTTTTTAAAATAAAAAAAAAAAATAGGAATACCTTTAAGTTGCATATGGGTTAGTTTTTTTTAAAAGATTTCTACGTACTTGGCATCACAGGAGGTTGGTTTTTTATCAAGTTCACAAACCTTGTCTTTGTAAAGTTCTTAATTCGGTTGGGTTGTTTTAATGATACTAACATTAGGTCATTAGATTGGAATAATGTCAATAATTTTAAGACAAATTATGTTGTTAATTCTATTAGTTGTTGTAGTTCATTGCATAGGAGCCTCCTTCAACAAATTGGGTTGAATTAAATTTTGATGGGTCACTGAAAAATTTAAAAAAGGAAACTGCAAGCATATTTGTCATCAGAAATGAGGGAGGAAAACTTGTAAGAGTTCCAACATTTAACTTGGATCGTGCTTTTGTTTTAATGAAAGAATATACATCTTTAAAAAACAGGTTTCTTGTAACTTGAAACAAAGATGTTAAGAATGTACGTTCTAGTTGAAAGAGACTCGCAAGTAGTAATTAGAATATTTTAAAGATGATAAAATCAACATTGTAACTGGAAGGGGATTTAGTGCAATTGGTTGCTTTTACTGTATGGTACAGTAAACGTAGGATCACTGACACATGGGTAAGGAAGAGAAATGGAGAGTTGCTAAACGTTGGGCGTTAATTACATCTCTCGAATTTTATTCCTTTATTTCTCCTCCTTATCACATATCATCGATCTTATGTTTACTGCACCATATACTAACTGCACCAAATCAAAATCCAATGTGGTAACTTGCTTGGCATCTGCAAAGCCCTAGGCCCAGACACAAAAGTACACAAAGCACCATCCCCACGTGATTGGTAACCGTTAAACAGGGCAATTCCAATGTGGCGTGGGGCCTCAAATTTCTTCCATGCGACCATGCTTGTGGATCGAAAGGTCTCCAAATTATTGTGGGTAATGAGCCCATGAACCAACCCACTAGCCCACCGACAAAATGCTACAACGCCACACGCTTGTGAATGATTACTGAAGATTGACTGAATAAAAGAATAAGTGGAGCAATTTTCCTCCTCAATTCAAATATGTAATACGGAGAAGTATTAATTTACTTCCCTTTTTTTTTTTTTTGTTAAAAATCTTTTTATTACCCGATACCAAATAATGATGGATGAAATTGATATTTTCAAAATAGACAAAACGGGAAAAAAAAAATAGGGTTAAGGATGAATAGAGTATAAATAGCTTATTTTTTTGGTTAATTTTCCCATAAATGTAAGTATGAGTAAATTACATTTTAGGATTCAAAGTTTGGATCAAGTTTCATTTTAGAGTCCAGAGTTTAAATTGCATCAATTCAATATTCGAATTATTAGTTGAATTGCAATTTAGGGGCCGTCGTCGGAATTTTCTGTGTTATTCCTACTTTACTTCTTTTATGGGTTTGAAAGTTCCATTTTATCTTATCAACATCTAATAAATCTTTATATTTTGAATAAATTTAAATCACTTTTATATTCATTCTCTTTCTATATTACTCCCATCAACATCTAATAAATCTTTATATTTTTCATTTAAAAAATCACAAATCTGATGGGAGAATGATTCAGATGTGATTAAAATATAAAAGTTTATTAAATATTGATAAGGGTAAAATAGGGTTTTTCAAACTCATAAAAATGATAAAATAGTGATGATATAGAAAATTTTGACAGTAAATTTTAAATTACAATTCAACAAATAATTCGGATACTAAATTAATGTAATTTAAACTTTAGAAGGAAAAAAAAAAGAAAAGAAAAGAAAAGAAAAGAAAAGAAAGAAGAAGAAGAAGAAGAAGAAGAAGAATAGAGAAAGTTGTTGCAACTTGCAACACTCATAGTATCGGATAAAGTTCAAATTTCAAACTTGATGACAAAAAGTAGAGGTCACTTGTATGTTTTGACCTTACATCCTAACAAGAATCCATCTTGTCCCACCATAATCCTGGCTGTCTCATCAGTGTGCTTCAACTTTCAACTAGACCATGTCTCTTCAGTGGGCTTCAAGTAAACGCGCGATGCCGCTGGATGCATGAATGATGGTTCGGGTGGTGTATATGGCAGCCTCCATAGCTTTACCATGATCCAGTATTGTAGTGTAAGTTTTTTACGTGTGAGCTCCAGCCCTTTGACCTCCCCACCACAGGAGCTTACCTTTGTTTGTTTTTATGTACTTTAATTTGTCAGACATGGTCAAAATTTTATCCATTTATCAATTTTTCTTCGAATTATCCATTCATATTGATTGTCTCTCTTCTTTTTTTATTTTTTTAAATCGTTTCAAAATTATTGTTTTCAGGGGCGGATGCACTAAGGTGCATCTGCCCTCACGTGCAACCACTCAAATTTGAAAAAAAAAAAAAAATTTTTGAATAAGTAATTTTATTTAAATTTACTTAAGTGCTTTAGCCCTCATTGAGAAAAAATGATTAATTTTGATTAAATTTTGTTAAATTTTGGTTAAATTTACTAATGTACACCATTTTTGTAGATTATATAAAGTTGGGTTTAATTTGTGAATTGGTTTTTATGACATGTTTGTTAGTCTTATGTACTATTTCATAACTTCTATTTAGTCATGTCAATATGTAGTCCTTCAACTTTTCTTCTTTTCCCATCTTGCTGAGACCTTATCCCGTATAAAGTAAATGGGTATAGGAATGTTAGGAGTAGTATGTAAAGTTCCGCATTTCTAAAAGTTGCCTATGCATTTTAAAATATGGCATGCCTATCGTTTTATGTCATTTCACTACTTCAAGTCAATCATGCCGATATGTAGTCCTCCTTCCTTTCTCTCTTTCCTTTTTAACTCTTAGAAGCAAAATATATATATATTAAAAAAATTTTAAAACATGCAATCATTGAGAAAATTTTCTGGATCCGCCCTTGATTGTTTTAGCTTAAAGTTTGATGACTTATTTTAACCACTTTTTCAAAATACTCATATTTAATGGATTAATTACATGATATGTACAAAATAAACTCAATTAGAGATTGTATTATATTTAAGGGCAAAATTGTAATATTAAAATATAAAGTTGCATGTGAAAGTTTTTAAAAGAGATTCCTAAAAATATGTATCTTTTCAAACAAGACGATTAATTTGAAACGAAAGGAGTAGTTGCAACCAACAAAGCATGTTAAGATTTTTCAAATTAATCCTGTTAAACATAAATAAGGTCATTGTTCACTTTGTATCAATTAACGTTTAAGGATAAATATGATAAATGATGACCCCAAGAACTTTCTATTTCTTAAGGTGTAAGTATTAAAAATCACTAATCACATATGTCCAACTAGAAAATGCCGTAACAAAAAAAAAAAAAAGAAAAAAAAAATTTACGCGGGGGGGGGGGGGGGGGGGGGAATGGGTTTTAAAATGGGGGATCCCCACATCTAACTCAAGGTACAACTAGAACGCAAGGGTTTATAAAACAATGTGGTTAAGAGGATGTCAACTTGGCAAGCTAAGTTCAAAGGCTAAAAGAGGAGGTAAACACTAATCTCGATTATGTCCATTACACATTGAATTGGAAGTAATTAATGCCCATGGCTCTCCTTCCACGTTCTATTTCGCTATCTCAATTAGTACAGAAGCGTATTGCCCTGCTTAATTTAGATGCCAAAAGAAACCAATGCCAATGCCCACGCCCTTCTCTATCTTCTACACAAACAAGAACATCGACCTTTGGAGGGTTACACAAGAACATCTCTCTCTCTCTCTCTCTCTCTCTCTCTCTCTCTCTCTCTCTCTCTGTGTTTTATTTTATTTATTATTATTTTTTTTGGGTTACATGAGAGGTTAGTAGTCAACTAAAAACATGCCAGCACCAAATCCTAGGTCCCCTTAGATTTTAAACCTTCTCATGAGGATGGGCCAAGCCACAAGCCCACTATGGGCCAAGTGTTTACATTTTTTTTTTCCCTTTTTTTGGGTGGAAAGGAGATCCAACCCTATGTATGTGTAAGTATATTCATATATTCAAGGTAAATGTAAATTGCATAAGGGTAAATTGACACCATTTTCACAGTGCTCATTGACAATTTCTGCTGCAGTAGTCTCAGGTATAATATTATGGACCGGCCCGAGGATATATTGAAGGATAAAGTGGTTTCAAATTTGCACAGCCACCGCTCAGAATTCAGAGATACCAAGACGACAAAGATAACCATCTTGTATTGTTGTTTTTTGGCCATGTAGCCACGTAAGTTTTTTCCTTCATTAAAGTTTTTTTAAGAATGGCCCGGCTCAAAATGCATACAAATCCATTTCAATGCTGACATATAATTTGGCTCTAAAGAACCCAATAAGATGATAGGGGATCGTCCAAAAGATAGCCAGGCATGGACCGACCATGCTCCAGAACTGGACCCCTCACTGCGCACACACACTGCACATCCTTAATGCCTGGGTCCTACCTCACCGCACAGTACACACCACTCGCATCATTGGCGAGTGCACCGACAGAGATTACCACCGTTGTTTTTCCAGAGAAACCATACCCTTTTTCCTTTTTTTTTTTTTCCTCCACGCCCATCACCACCACCAAACCCAACCAATCTCAAATCAATACTCTGCGCAACACCCCATAACAACGACATCAATATCATATTAATAATAATATCTCGAAAACAACACTAATTATAACCCAAAAAAGGCATCAACCACCGAACCAGTGTTCTCAGTATCTCACAGACAACCACCACTACCGCTGCTAAAATGGGCAGCTACCTCTCAAATAAATTCCAAAGCAAAAATAAATAATAGAAAAAAAAAAAAACCCCTCTCTAGCCAGTTACAGGTAAACAACAGTAAAAGCTAAACGTAAAAATGAAACAAATTAACAAGCCTGCCAAAATTACCATTTAGGACAACCAAATTGAACCAAGGACCGTCGCAGAGACGGTGACCAAGAAGGCGAATGCCGGGGCTTTCACGTCAGCAGCTGCATTGTCCGACGTAGCATTCTCCGACGTGGCTGTCGGCGCGTCGGACGGAGCTCCTTCCGGCGTCTGCGTCTCCATTGGCGGAGCTGGTGGCGAGGCCACCGACGCTGGTGCCTCAGATATTGGAGCCGGACTCGGAGACACGACCGGAGCGGGAGACGGAGAGGAAACAGGTTCTGGAGCCGGCGCCGGAGACGGTGACTTTCCGAACAGCTCGGCGGGTAGGAGAAGGCTATCGACGGTGAAAATGCAGAGAGGCGTTGAGTCAAGCACGGTGGTGGCGATTCTCGATGAGTCGACTCCGGTTTTCAATGTCACCTCATCGCCGGCGGTCTCCACCCTCAGATCGTACTTCCCGGCGCCGTTAGTCGCCAACGTACTGATCGGATCTTTCGTAGTCTTCAACGTCCCGATGGGCGTGTAACCAGTCAATGCATGATACTGCAGTAACGAAACCAGTTCAGCATTGGTGAGCTTGCTCAGATCCGGCGTTCCAGGTGCCTTGAACGCCATGTCCGATGGCGCAAACAGCGTCAGACCTTTCTCAATCGCCGACTGGTAAACCTTGATCACACCGCTCGAAATAATCAACGATGCGAACGTTTTACACCCGGCCTTCTCAAGCAAAGCCGTGATGTTAACATCGGAAGCCGAGGGAGCCGGAGCCGTTAAGATCCCCGGCGCGATGATCGGAGCGTCGATCTCGATGACGGAGATATTGTAGGGGATTGATTTAACGCTCTTGGTGTACGTGGAGTCGAGCTTGGAGCCGGGAGCAGCGGAGCCGAAGCCAACTTTGCCGCCCTTGAGGTCGGTAATGTTGACAAAACCGAGATTGCCAGGGGCATTTCCGGTAGTCTGGTAAAGAGTGGTGGTAAGGGTAGTGCCTTTGGAGATTTGGTGGAGCTTCTGTGGGTCGTAGTAGTCGAGGAGGACGTGGAGGCGGAGGGCGTTCTTGATGACGGAGAGGGGGTGTTTGGCTGCGAGTGCGGACATGGCGGCGTTGTTGAGGGCTAGCACAGTGAGTGTTTGGCGGGAGTTGATCTCGTCGGCGAGCTTCGTTTGGGAAAGGTAGCTGTTGAAGAGGCTGTAGTCAGGGAACGGAGCGAGCATTGCGGTGATGTTGTGAGCAGTGGTGGTTATGGCGAGGACGGAGAGGATGAGGCAGAGGAGGTGGAGGGGGTGTAGTGCGCCCATGGTGTGTTTTAGCACTTCAGCAGAGGTGGAAGTGCAGAGAGTGAAGTGTGAGAGAGAGAGAGAGAGAGAGAGAGAATTGAGAGTGGGCGGAGTGGAGGAGAGGGTGTTATATGTGTCAAGATTTAACTAGAGTTAAAGGGGTTAACTAGGATTGAGAAAATAAAGTTAACTATGGTTAGTGGGGCCTGAGCATGTTAGTGGCATTCTTTTGGGCACAGCTGGAAATCTAAGGTTAGTGGTTATTATACCATCTCTTTTGGTTGAATGACGGAAGTATCCTTTCTTTCCATTTTAAAGCAGCCGCTGTATAGGTTTTTTATTTTTATTTTATTGGCCTCTGAATAGGATTTTTCCGTTTTTTTTTTTCGTTTCTTTTTTTTTTTTTTTGTAACGGTTGTTTTTTTTTTTGTAACGGTCGTTAACCCCAGGTGGGAAACCTTGGTTTGGTGTGGGGGTGGATGGTTAAATTTTGGTATCAATATATTTAAATTTTTTTCTGAGGATTTGGATATCAATTTTTTGGTACCACAATTTGGGTAATAAATGGTTGGACTTTCGGGCTTATCTTTTGGAGGGACTCATCTGGGAGCGCAATAAACCTTTTTTATTTTTGGTGTTATATGGAGTAAGGATTTGGTGGTGATTTCCATACCAAATAAAAAATAAAAAAATAAATCGTTGTCCTTGCTGGTGTGATATGAGTAGTTCATAATAGTATCCGGTGGATAGTTCGGATCACACAAACACGGGTTCGAACCATCACCAAATCCAAAATCGTGGGATAGGTAGAATGCAATTTTAGTTATAAATTTCATTTTAATTTATTATTATTTTTTATGAAAAAAATTCCTAATATGCTACTTCATTCATAGGTAATTGCAGGCATTAGGTTTAATCACTCAAAGTAGCAGTTGATGTAACAAAGTCCTAATAAATAGGAAGAATTACTACTCTTTTCAATTATATGAGAGACAAGTGATAATAAATTAAAGTAAAGTACACGTGATCAATTGAATTGAAACCAAATATCTACAATTACTTAGGCTCTGTTTGTTATGAGAAAATGAGGGAGAAAATGGAATGGTGATTTCATTCTCCAAAAAAGAGTGAGTGTTTGGTTGCACGAGGAAATGGAATGGCTATTTTCTTGTGAGGGGTTATTTCGTCCAACATTCTTTTCCAAACCAAAAGAAATGGCTATTCCTACCTTTCAAAGAGTAAAAATCATTAAAAATGGGTTCCACTTTTGTTTTTTAATTTCATTCTCATCCTTTACCAAATATTGGGATATAATGTCCATTTTCATTCCCATTCTTATTCTCATTCTATTCCTACCCTCATTCCATTCCGTTTCCTCAAACCAAATGCAGTCTTAAGTGTCAATTTTCTTGACATTCACCCTTAGATGTCAATGATTAATGAATAGTAAATTAGACATTAAAATTTTTATTGTTCAAAGTTACCATAAATCATAAAAGAAATTAGAGGAAGGTAACTGAGCAAACAAAATCAGTCCAATTAATAAATCCTTCACCCACTTTGGGAATGTTTGTTAGTGCAATCAAGTTAATAAAATATTGATACTAGGAATATACCACATAAATTTATCATATTCATTCCTTGCGCGGATTATAGAGGAATTATATCACTATGACGTGGCGTTTTGAGATGACATGTTAATGCTAGGGTTGTTAATGGTTCGGTTTGGTTCGGTTTTTGGGGATATTTCAAACCAAACCATTATACTTCGGTTTTATTCCTACCAAACCATACTATAAAAAAACCAAACCAAACCAAACCAAACCGAAAAATTTTGGTTTGGTTCGGTTCGGTTTCGGTTTTAACCTATCAAGTAGCAACAAATAATTGAAAATAAAAAAAATGACATGCCAAACTCCAAATAAAAACATTTTTAATAAAAGTATTACATTAGCTACAAAAAAAAAAAAAAAAAAAAAAAATTAAACATTGTATCAAAATAGAAACATATTGACATATATCAATATGTCAAAGTTTAAGTTTATATATATATATATATAATATTTTTCGGTTTTTTCAGTTTTTCGGTTTGGTTTGGTTTTTTAAAACTGAAAACCAAAACCAAACCAATTTACTTCGGTTTTCTAAAATTAAAACCATAACCAAACCTAATGACAAAAAAACCAAACCAAACCGTCCGGTTCGGTTTGGTTCTCGGTTTTAACCAAAACCATTAACACCCCTAATTAATACTAGTTAATAAAAATGTTTTAAAGTGTGACAAATTATTATAAAAGGATAATGTTGCTGTTGTGCTTTAACCACTTGCACATGAAGATTTGACCCTTTCTTAGGCAATTGTTTCCCTTGTCTTTAATATTAGAGTTTTGTTTAGTAATTTTAATTTTTGTGTTGTTCGTACTATTGCTCGTAGGGCCAACTTTTGTACCCATAAATTAATCTAATGGATGGCGTGTTGTAACTATTTTGGTCTAATCCCAATCTCAGATTTATCTCGTTTGGTCTTTTTTGAGGAGGTTGAGATTGGAGATAGCCTAATTTTAACTTTTTATTTCTCTTTCACTTGTTTATAAAAATTTAAAAAAAAAAAAATGTATAGAAGGGTAATGCCACCATCCTTTTCTAATAATACAAAGTCGTAAATTCATAAGAAGAAATTCCAAGAAAACAATAATATGGAGCAATACTTAAAATGAAAACTTGAATAATTCGTTGTTTACATTTTAAGGCCTATTTTTAAGCTTCATACAACTCTAATATTCTTTAATTTTATTTAAAAAAAATTGTTCTTGATTTTTTTTTTTTAAAAAAATTTCTAAAGGATTCAAATTTGAACATTAAAACCCTAACAAATATTAAGAATAATGAAATGGAGCCTTAAACAATTAACACCCAAAAACTACACAAATAATAATAAAAATCTTCCAACTGTTGTACTTCACCCAGGTTCATTGATCTAAATCAAAGATCATTTTAAGTTTTTAACGAAAAAAAAAAAACCTCCCACCAATGGCAGGTCTTAAGAACTCCCCTTGTTCTCTGTTTAGTAAAGTGCCAAAAATGATTAACAGGGTTGCCCATGCGATGGCGCGTTGGTCCCTCAGCACTAGCTTTATTGGAATCTTACCTTTCCATGCTCTTCTATAACTTATTTTCGAAGCTTGCAGCCTTAATGGTTGTAGTTGGGACTAGGGGTGTTAATGGTTTTGGTTAAAACCGAGAACCAAACCGAACCAAACCGAATTGGGCAGTTTGGTTTGGTTTGATTTTTTTGTCATTAGGTTTGGTTATGGTTTTAATTTTAGAAAACCGAACTAAATTGGTTTGGTTTTTGTTTTCAGTTTTTAAAAACCAAACCAAACCGAAAAAAACGAAAAATATAATATATATATATATAAACTTAAAGTTTGACATATTGATATATGACAATATGTTTCTATTTTGATACAATGTTTAATGGTTTTTTTTGTTGCTAATGTAATGCTTTTATTAAAAATGTTTTTGTTTGGAGTTTGGCATGTCATTTTTTTTATTTTCAATTATTTGTTGCTACTTGATAGGTTAAAACCAAAACCGAACCGAACCAAACCAAAATTTTTCGGTTTGGTTCGGTTTGGTTTTTTTATAGTATGGTTTGGTAGGAATAAAACCGAAGTATAATGGTTTGGTTTGAAATCTCCTCTAAAACCGAACCAGACCGAACCATTAACACCCCTAGTTGGGACTGAGTGTCCTCGATCTTCTTTTTCTTTTCTTGCCGTTTGTTTCTCTAGTTGTTTGGTTTTTTTCCATCCTTTATTAAAAAATAAAAAATAAATAAATAAATAAAAGCTAGGGCTTATATATTACCCCACTTATCCCTTAGCTTTGGGTCATACATAAAGCCCTAATGATAGCTCCCACAGATCCATGCTTTAAATGATTTGCATGTCATTATGATAATGTTTCAAGGTGGTATGTAATAAAAAGGGCATGTAAATTTTTTATTTCCTAATGTCAAGACTATCAGATAAATTCACTTTCCTCTCTTAATTATCGGCTATCGGCTATCGTGGCTTTGACAAATTAAAAAGCTTTTACAAAAGTTAAGCCTTTTTCTCTTCTAAACTAACATAAATATTGTGGAAGTCACATCAATTATTGGATAATTCTAGTAAATTTATTTGGCATACCTATCATATATCACTTAATTTTGTTATGGGAAGCCAATTATATTGTTGTGAACAATCAAGCCATGTACATGAATTCAAGTACTACATGTCTAAATGAAGTTTGGCCACTGCACCCTCCCAAAAAATAAAAAAAAATAAAAAAAAACACATTTCCTCCAACAATTTTATTTCTCATTAACCTTAAGTAGCAGCAGCACATCACAATTCGCAAGCACGATATATTTGCTACCGCCATACTGTACATGTTTTTTTAATTTTATTTTTATAAATTTTTTTTAAGTCTCTAACTTATCATACTCTTATCTTCTACCTGCCATTCTTAATAACTAAATTACCTAGGGCTTATCACCTCCTAGATTATTCCAAAGCATTAGGGTCATACATCAGCCTCTAATGATAGCTCCCACAGTTCCATGCTTTCAATGTTTTGCATGTAATGTCTCTTGGTGGTACATGGGGAAAAATTCGAATTGAGAAAATTTACTCACCTTTCTCACTGGCTATTGTCCCTTTGACAGATTACAAATTCATAGGAAAGTTAAGCTGTCCTTCTCCTAGACTCACACAAGTATTGTGGAAGTCACATCAATAGTTGGATAATTCTAGTAAATTTATTTGGAATGCCTATCATCACCTAATTTCTTAACAAATCTCCTTACGCGCATTTTCATGTCGGCATTTTACTCTGTATTTCGGTGACATAGTCATTCGATTAAGTTACGGATCCCGCTCGCCCCACAAAACAGAGCAAGTGAGAGAAAAACAGAGAGGGGAAAATTACAGATTGATCTAACTACAAGCAAATAATTTTAGTTGGTAATCATTCTTAATTAAGTTAGTAGTCATTTGTAGTATTGTGTAATTATTTACCCATAACTGGACCAATATGTAATTCCCTAAAAAAAACCCTCCACCCTAATGCACCCAACAACCACCCAGAAGAAGAAGAGAAAAAGTGTGGAATATTCTTTCGTAACCCAGAGCTATCTAGCCGACCTAGTTGAAAATAAAAATAAAAATAAAAATAAATATGGAAAGACTAAAAAAATAAAAAATAAAAGAAAAGGAAAAATTGACCCAATTGAACTTCAATGGATTGGGTTTGGTCCGACATACATCTCGTCCGATTAGGTTTGGTTTTGGGTTGATAACTTGGGTAAAAGTAAAACGACTCACTTTGGGAACTAAAACAATATTTTGTAATAAAGTCATTGAATTTCTGGTTATTAAGCTTCTCTACAATTCAGATTGTAACAAAATTTTCAAATTCAAATCATGTAATGTTTAAAACGTATGTTATCTAAGTTACTGTGGCTATCTTAGTGGTGAAGAAACGT
This sequence comes from Liquidambar formosana, assembly GCA_039720395.1. Classification (NCBI taxonomy): domain Eukaryota; kingdom Viridiplantae; phylum Streptophyta; class Magnoliopsida; order Saxifragales; family Altingiaceae; genus Liquidambar; species Liquidambar formosana. The sequence continues at coordinate 19,007,345 of CM077831.1, read as the reverse complement.
AAGGTAAAGATAAGAGTAAGATAGGTTAGAGATTCGAAACCCTCCAATTGTAGTTAAAAAAAAAAAAAAAAAAAAAAGAAAAAAAAAAAAAAACAACAACAACAACAACAACAACAAAATGTTTGTTATCCTTGTTACATAAAACCCACATAATTTTCAATTGCTGTTGAACCTACATATAATTGGGAAACCACACACGTTCATTGGCACGAACTTTCCTCGTACGAAAACTAACTAGTGTTAGACAAAACAAGTTATTAATGATTCAAAAAGCTACATAGGGTTAAAAAAAAAACAAGTTAAATTAAGTTCAAAACTTTTTCGAAATTTTTATGGTTAAAATCACTTTCAATAGGATACTGGGAAGAAAGGTGGGCCGGGGGGGGGGGGGGGGGGGGGGGGGTGGACTTTTACAAACATTCCTTTCATTCCAAACCAAACTTAGTATAGGCTCTACAATCTGGTCCAACATGAATTTAGCCTAATCACCCATATACATAATGGGCTAACTTCTCATTGTGAGGTTTATTTAAAGTCCAATGTGAGTCTGAGCTGAACTAAGCTCATCCGAGACCAACCCGATATTTTTATTTTTTATTTTCTTGGTCCTAAGACCAACACAATTTACATCCCAATTATTTGAAACATTCAGACCAACCCAAACAACCCTACCTAAATAGGAGAAAAACTTTCATGTAATTGTGACACTGCTGATATGATGTTACAACTCACAAATTAATAGGAAGAGATTGTCAGAATACTTTTTAACCTTACAATTTCACTTTTTTCCTCAACCTGTGACACCACGTGACCGTGCCACAGTTGCATGACAGACTCGCTCCCTAAATAGAGCTAAATAAACCACTCCATAGTCTAATCAAAATCAGAATTTGGGCCAAGTCCAAATATTCACAGCCCTTATTTTTGGGCCTAGCCGAAGAGCAGAAAACTCCAAAAAGAAGCAGCCAGAGGACACTAGTCTGCCGCAAAGGAAGCCCACCTATCAGTATCAAATAAAGTTGGGCCCCACTTAATGCATGGCTAGATAATGGTGGCCCACTTAACAGAAAGACTGACGTGTGAAAAAGTAAAACCCATCCCCAACTGTTACGCCGGACAAGCACTCACACAAGGCGCGTGACCGAAATTTACTCAGCCCCCCAGCTACCAGCACAGATACCACTGTCTCCAGTAATTGGTTCGTGCATTTCACGCGCTGTTTTGTGCAGTGAGACTTGCTTTCTTTGCATGCAAAAAGACACCCAATTTTCCTCTGCGTTTTGCCTGCAGTGTGCCAAAGACTGAACTTGTCAGAATTCTGACAACACTTTAATCCTTACCTTCCTCTTCACTCCTCACTCACTTTCTCTCTCTAAAATGACCAGACTTTTGAGAAAGAAGAGAGAGAGAGAGAGAGAGAGAGAGAGAGAGAGACGGAGCATGGTTTTCATTTCTTTCTTAGGCTGTTTTGGCTCTAAAGTTTTCTACTTTTGAATAAAAATAGAAGAGGCTGAAGACCAGGCTTTCTTGCCACTCTCACACAGTGTAGTCTCTCTCTCTAACACAGTTGTTTTAGATCTGCTGTTGCTGTTTTTCAGCTGCATACCACTATACATACACTAGTTACCCATATTAGCTTTAGTCTTTTCTCGATGCTAGCCCATGCAACAATGGAGGCCCAACCCCTTCAAACCGTTCCTCCTGCAGACTCTGGTTCTCTCTCTCACTCTCTCTCTTTGTATATTTATGTTTTCTGTTGTATGGTATAATTTCTTGATTGTTTTTGTTTATTAATTTGAAAATTATGTGTTGAAGGGAGAGGTGGCGCCGGACCCAAGAAGAGCTGGGACAGGGCATGGGCGATGATGGTTGACGGGAAGGGGGTTCCGGTAAAAGAAGGATCACCGTCGATCATGCTTGGTCTTGGGATTGGCGCTGGCTCAGGACAGAACCACGTGATCAAACATGGAAAGCCTGTGTTCACACCAGTTCAGTTGAAGGAGCTGGAGCAACAAGCTCTCATCTTTAAGTACATGGCAGCTGGCCTCCCTGTTCCTCCTCACCTTGTTCTTTCCATTTGGAAGAGTGTGGCAACCTCTTTTGGCTCTGCTAATGGCGGTATCTATAAACAATACCCCAGCTGTAAGTGGGTTTCTTGGTTTCAAACAATTTTTTAGCATATTTTTATGGGTAACTTTAAAAGATTGGTGTTGGGTTTCTTTTGTTTTAGCTTTTTAGGGTTTTAGGCTTGTAATATGAGATGGGTTTATGATGTTTATATTAATTTTGCTTTTGTTTTGTGGATATGTGTGAAAATTTTTGATAAGGCCGGCCTTAGTCTTTTTGTGGTGGTTTTATGTTTTAGGGAATTGAAATGTGAGCTGGTGTATTGTGAATTATAGAAATTTCACTTTGATTCTGTGGATTTATGTTTGAAATATTGATTTGGGTTTTGTCTTTTGAGGTGGGACCTTGTTATTTGGAATTTTGCATTGTTATTTGGGTTTTTTCTTTTGGGGTGGTTCTTTGTTGTTTGGAATTTTGGATTGATTTTGCATTTTAATTTGGATTTATACGAGAAAATTTGATCCGGGGTCTTTGCTTTGAGATGGGTTAATTTTTGTTAAACTTGAAACTTGAGTTTGGTTTAAATTTTTTTATATCGTTTTTGTGGATTTCTTTCAGGCATTTTGATGGTTGGTTAATAATTGTTAGACTTGAATTTTGAGAAGAAATTATGTTAGTCGGAATTGAAATTTGAGTTGTGCTTAATTTAATAAGATTGATTTTGTTTTCTTCCTATAATTATTTGATAAATTTTGAATTGGTTTTTTGTTTATGTTTATTAAACTTGAATTTTGTGATGGGTATATGTTTATTAGATTAATTTCGCTTTGTTTCTTTGGAATTAGTCGAAGATTTTGATCTGGATTCTGTTTTGTTTGATAAATTTTTTGCAGTTGTAGGATTCAGTCCTCAGGGTTTTGATTATAGGAAAATGATGGATCCTGAGCCAGGGAGGTGTAGGAGAACTGATGGGAAGAAATGGAGGTGTAGTAAGGATGTGGTTCTGGATCAGAAGTACTGTGAGCGGCACATCCACAGAGGCCGCCATCGTTCAAGAAAGCATGTGGAAGCTTCTGAAATTGCTTCTCCTTCTGATAAAGCGCCACCCGTCAATAATAACAATTCTGAGAGTTCAAACACCAATCAATCCATTTCAGTCCCTACATATCTTCAATTAAGGACCCCGTCTTCCAATACTTTCAAAACTGGCAATAACATCAGCACCACCATCTCCACCAGTGGCAACAATGACGGCAACAACAATGTTGGTGACAACAAAAACTTCCCCTCCACCACTGCCACAACCACCACTACCACAACCACCACCACCATCACCACCACCACCACTACTGCGACCATCAACAACAACAAAAACGGTGACAATGTTGATGATGAGGACAACGACACTAACCTTGTTAATAACTACAGCAGTGTCAACAGAAGCAACAATATTGGAAACAACAACAATGTTGGTAGCAGTGTATCCCCAGGATTCCACTTCTCCCCAAAGAGTGTTCTTCAAGGTGGTACTAGTAAGACTGAAACCTGTTTTTGATTTGAAAATTTCTTTTATCCTTTGTGTTGTTTGGTGGTAGGAATATTCTGATGTGCTTACCCCTTCATGTAGGTCACCTTATCTTTTTAGTATATCTCTTTTAGTTCAGTGTTCTCTTTTTCTTTTCTTTTATGTACACATGATGCTGATTCCTCATAGAATTTAAAAGCCAAATTGGAATTCTTGTGACTATCACTTGGGTGATGACGTTTTTTGTTGTTAGTTACACTCTTATGGAAACCCATTCATTGATGGTAAGATTTTGATATATTTGCTAATGGAAATTTCAGTTTTAGAAACAATCCGGAGTATTATGAATTGTAAAACAAAAAATAATTTCTTCATCAAAAAAATGAATTGTAAAACAAGAATAATTCATTTATATTTGATTAGTTGAAGATCAACCAACATGTTAAAAAAATGAGTATGGCCAAAATGAGGATGTTAAGATGGATAAATGAGCAAGAACATAAAATTAGAGACTAACACATTCATAAGAAAGTAGGAGTTGTGCCAGTTGAGCATGAGATGAGGAAAGCTCATCTAAGATGGTTTGGTCATGTGCAATGAAGACCTACCAATGCATCAATATGGAAGGGTAGCTTCATTCAAGTTGAAGGCCCAAATGACTTGGTTATAGGTGATAAGAAAGGACATTTATGCAAGGAGTTTAACAAAGCAAACAGCCTTTGATAGAGCTAAATGGTGGAAAACGATTTATTTAGCTGACTACATGTGGTTGGGATTAAGTTTCTATTGGGTTGTGTTCAAGATTAGAGTTTGTGTGTCCTGCATATTTAGAGCTCAGTCAAGTGGTGTTTATAGTTGGTTGTGTGCTTCTGAAGATGGAATTTACGTTGAATGCTGAATGGTTTGACATAGATATCATACCGCTACAATACCGTAAAATGAGATTTGAGGATGGAAAACATAAAAAAGATGAATCATTCTGATCTTGCAACTACTAGCAATAAGATTTATTTGCAGTTGACTCTTGAGGGATGGACCAGATGGTCCAAGGCTCTCTTGCTGTGCAAGAGGTCTTGGGTTCCAATCCCACCACTCCCCCTCAAGGTAACCCCGTAGACTTTGGTCCTGTAATTGCCTGGTGCATGTGGGATGGGGGGACTGCATGTGCCCAGGGGGATTAGTCAGGTGCACAGCATTTGGAACCTCCTGATATAAAAAAAAAAAAAAAAAAAAAAAGATTTATTTGCAGTTGGAAGTGAAATACCAGGGTACTTCTCAAAAAGAAAACCGTGTATTTAAAAGCAATCTTATGGCTTTATTTTAATTGGCTGTTGCTCCCCTCTTCCCAATCTGGAGGCTACCTAGAAGTTGCACCCCCCACCCCACCTCTAGTGTCCCTGAATGTGGCTGCATAGGGTGGATGTAACAACTCTTCGGGCCTTCAAACTTTAAATGTTTCTAGTTAAGAATTTTTAGTGCTTGATTCAATGAATGTAGGGATGGCAACGGGGCAGGTTTGGTACGGGGCACCTCTTTCCCAACCTTGTCTGCCAAGTAAAAAGGATATCCCGAATCCAGCATAAACTCGCTTCGGGTGGGATGGGGAGAGTAGTAAAAAATTTAGTCATGAGGCAGGGCCCTGACTAAGCTGCATACGCCTTTGTGGTACTAAAAAACACATCTTCTAATGCTATAATCGACTACACAATTGTATGTCCTGCCTCTTGTATCAAAGCATGGAAAGCAGGATACTGGAATGGCATTGGGGTTGCCTTTTTATAGATGGGGCAAGTCCTCTCACATTTGTAACTTTCCGATGAATGGATTTTTTTTATGTTTCCTGTACACCCCAAATGGCATCATTTTGTCTTTAATTACAAATCCCACTTCATAAAAACAATGGGAACTTTACACTGTTTAAGAAACTTGCATTCCGACTGGTAGTTAAAACGATTAAAGCTGCTCATGTTTAGATTGTTACGTTAAGTGTACTTTTTATTTTCCAAATTTCAAAGATGCCTTTAGTAAACATAAATATAATTATAAAACTGTAAATTATGTTTAGTTTTTCTGATAAGGGTGAATTATTTATAATTGGGTCGGGTGGGGTGATTAAAACCCATTTCTATCCTGAACCCGTCAGAAGTTATGAATTGAAATCCCATCCTGCCCCTAACCTTATCATAGCCTTGCCAGTTTCAGCCTGATTGGGGCAGGCCCATTACCATACCTAGATAAGTGCGACGTAAAGGGGCTGGATTTGGTTGGGATCTGTTGACCCAATAGGTCTTTGTATTATACTATATATTCGTATATGCGGTTCATAATTTTTTTCATTTATATATATTTATTATTTAAAAAATACTTTTGCTGGGAGAATAACAGTTATATTGTATGAATACTAAAGAGAATATATATTATTTAGCTTAGCGTTTTACTGTTAGTTTCATACTTGGATTGGGTGGATATCTGAGTGATGATTAGTCACTGGTCTGAATTTTCTTAACCTTGTAATTGCTTATATGATAAATTCCTGTTTGATAATGATGTATAAGAATTACCTTAATGGATAAGGATTATGTTGATTATTCATTGGAGGAGTGGCAGATATCTCTATCTTGGCTTGTTGCTATATATTTTCTTACATGATTAAAAATTCGTTTGTTGCTATATATTTGATTACCTGAGAATGCAATTGATAGCAGATTTTATTCCTTTAGAAAATCTGAACAATCACTATTTAAGTATTTATTAAAGAAAATAGGAAAATTTTTAGAAAAGGCAACAAGTTAGATTGGCATGTTTTCATTGAGGTAGTTAATTAAATTTCACTCTGTTCAATTAGTGTCACTCTATAAATATGTTGTGTTTGGGTTGATCAAACCTGCTTCTGTTGTGGATCATCAGCAGTAGCAGCGCACGTCCATTATTGTAATTATATTGAACAGCTATTTTGGGGTTGACCATGAATTCTATTCTGCCATCACACTCTACATTGAACCTTATCGTTACAATTATATCTGTCCTCAATACATCAATAATGTGGTATATATATACACACATGGGTTAGGATCAGGGGACAACAATTTTGTACAAAATTTATTACGACAGTCCACTGCCATCCATTTCTCACCTGTCCATCGATTACTAAATAAGCTGATGTGAAAATAATTATTAAGATCCAAACAAGTTGACATGAAGGACGTTGTATGGGAGAGAAATGAATGGCATTGGACTGTCATAAAAAGATTTGTTCAAAAATACTTTATTATATGTATATGTGTGTGTGTGTGTGTGTGTCTAAAAAGTTTCCATCTGTTTTATTATATGTATTCTGTGCATTCAAATTGGTTTTGAGTAATTTTGTTGGTTTAAGGTGCTCGTTTCATACTTTTAGGCCTGGTGTTTTATACTCTTATTACAGTCCCCTCCAAATTTCTTGTAATTTGATTGCACATCTCCACTTCAGCCACTCAACCTCAATTTCACGGGCAAAATTTCCTTCTCTCCCATTACCCCTCCTGAAATTCACCCAGGATAGCAGAATGAATTTGCTGGATATGTCCCTGGTCGGCGACCTTGTTATGCTCTCCTTTTTTATTCATGTTCAACTAAAAATATTCTGTATTGTTGGACTTGCCCGAAACCATAAGCATCTAGTCTTAAACATCCATACTTGCAGTGGCTACAGTTGCACTTTTCAGTCTGATCTATCAAGTATCAACACATGAAAACCCATCCTCTGCTTCTGATTGGACTCTCCTCTTTTAGTATGCACATTCTCTCTGTGTGACCTTGTACATGCTTTCCCATTATCACTAGAGATCAGATGATAATTCCTTCTTCCTCCTCCGTAGTTGTAAACTTCTAATCATATGGCCTAGTAGAAGCATAGACTCCAGTATCTGTCCCATTCATGTCATTATAATTATGCCTCCATGCATACACATGACATTGAGCAAGACCTGAATATTTATTTCTTTATTCCAAATTTTTTGCAAAAGTTAAGTTTGTGTTTTCTTGTAGAAATGTGAGATGGGGTTTTGTTTTCTTGTTACTATTGTTTTCAGTTCTAGGTTGCAGTAGCTCGTGCGTCGACTACAGAACCTATACAGATCCTGAACCAGGGAGATGCAGGAGGACGGATGGGAAGAAATGGCGGTGTAGAAGGGATGTTGTTCCTGATCAGAAGTATTGCGGGCGGCACATGCACAGAGGTGCCAAAAGGCAAGCAGGAGCTTCCCAACCTGTTGTCGTCCCTAATAGAAGTTGTCCTCCTGCCAGAATCAAGAAGGCAAATGATTCTAGGAGCATGAACACCAATCTCTCCATCTCAATCCCAGAGAATTCCCAAGTAATGACCAATGACGAAAAAAGTACTACCAGTAGCAGCAGCGACACGATCAGCACCACCAGCACTGCCAATGAGTATAGCAATGTTTCTCACACATTAGCTCGTTCTCCATAATATGCTGTCTGTGAGACTAAACGACCCCTGTGGTATTTAAACCATTTTGACCCATTGCCAGTGTTCTGATACTTGTTTTGAGGGATTCTTTCGAACAGGGGAAACACAGATGTTCTTGGTGTGGTTTGATGGGAAAACATAACTAATGAGCTTCTACGCATGAGTTTTTCCTCTTGTAAGTTCTACATTCTGGGAGTCGTTTTTGATGGGTTTGTTTTGAACAGGGAGAAAATTGTTTCTCTTGGTGTTCTTTTGATGGGGAAATATAACTTGATGGACTCCATGACATGTCTGTGAAGAAGTCATCTGAGACATCTTAAATATAAAGTTTCTTCCTTATGTATAGCTTCATCTCTTACAATCTTTTGTATATTACCTCGTACTCTTTTATTTTGGTTACAAAACAATGGAGGGACTTGAAACCTAACCTTCCAAATGCAAACGTATCCAGATACTAAAAAGGCTAAGGTTCATTGGTTACCTTTCGCTCTTATTAAGTTATTAGTCTGCTTACTTTTCATTTTGGTCTTCTAGAAATGCCAACAAGATTTCTTTTGATTTTAATTTTTTGCTCCCACGCAAGAAACAAAAAATGTAATCATTATATAGTTAGGGGTTAGTAGAATGAATAAGCAAACTTACAAGAGAATGGCACAAATAATTTTCATTGCAGCTGTTATTTTACTTGAGTCTAGGTTCAGACTGTAAAGAAACTAATAATTTTGTCAATTAGCCATTTGAGAAAATGGCACTTTACACCTTTTTCTGTCTCCGTCTCAGTCTGAGTCTCGGTGACGTACACTCATAACATTTTCAGGACAAAAATACTTCTGTAATGGGGACAATTTAATAGGTTCACTAACATATGGTAAGGAGGAAATATTCGTAAAATTGTCACTTTCATTAGGAGTTTGAATATATCTTCTAGACATAGGAGGATCAAAGTGTTTGAAAATAAAATAGGAAAATACAAAGTGAAGTTAAAAGGGTTTGCATTGACTTGCCCTCCAAAAGAAAAAAATGGTTGAGGGGTGGACTGAATAATTCTTAGCGCTTCTTATGAAGGAAGAGGTATTGGGATTCTATGTTTCATTTCATTTGCTCATTTTCATTAGAGATTATTTAATATAACCGTTATATCACATGGCATGATAACAAGATATGACTTCCTAATAAAATCATGGCACATATCAACTTATAGCGGTAGTTATGCTTTCTATTATCCAACCAATATTTTAGAATTTATTTATAATATTACATGGCGTGAATATATTGGTTTAGTTATACCACGTCATTAGGTCACATAGTATAATAGTTATACATAATAATTTATCCCTTCTCACCTCGGACAAAACAAAATACGATGACATGGACCAATGAAAAGAAGGGGCACAGAATGGGCATTCCTCGAGAGGGGCAGAGGATCTTTGTTCTTCTAAAAAATGTAGCATCTTGTCGTGCAAGCAAACCAAACGCAAGCTTCATCCTCATTCATCCGTATGCAACCCTGCAAGAGTGACCCTAACAATATTCAGCATCTGCAATCTAATTTCATTTTTCCATTTAAAAAAAAAAAAAAAAATCTTTTTGGTTAAACTGATTTTCCTACTCATTGAAATAATAATAGTTCAAGAACACAGTCCATCTCCTGCTGAAAGGATGAGTTAATTAATTAAAGGGTAAAATACATAAAACTATCCCAAGTTTGATGTAACTTTTAGTTTGGTACCTCTAAGTTTAAAAGGTGTCAATAAAGTATCCAGACATTCATCCTTTATTTTCACAAACAATGATGGCTAGGATCAAACAATGATGGCTACGATTAAATTATGGTTGCTTCTGACAACGATATTTTCTTTTCAAATTGATTTGATTGTTGGAATGAATTAGACGTCCCTTATTTCCCGTCCAAAATTTAAAATATTTTACTTTAGTTTTATTTCCTTTTCTTTACCCCAATGGAGGCATCTAGACATACGCACAATATATAGATGTCTTGGTCTAGTTGAAACTTGGGACTACCATAAGGCAAGAATTCTGTCATGAGCATAGTGGTATATACAATAGGTAAATAGTTGGAAGATCTAAACATAGGGAGTTTTCCTTAAGCGCATTTTTTTTTTTTTTTGTTTTAATAATTATTTTCTTTTCCTTTCTCTCACTCTTTCCAAGATCTAAACATAGGAAGTTTTTGATACTTCAAATTTCAGTTGGGTGCACGATGTCCTCATCGAAAACAACTTCATAGCAGAATGCATCCGGCCCGTGTTCAATCTTAATTTTGAAGTTTCAGTTTTCCCTTTCGACCAAACAACTTATAGTTATAAACAGTGCTTGAGACCATGTAAATAATTTGGCATTGTGTTTAGCTATTAGTTTCATTCTTGGAATTGAAAGCACTCACATGCATTTCCGTTGTATTCACAAGTGTTTGCTGAGAGCACACAAATTCTTGAATGCAAAATGTAAAGAGAAGTATGAAACAAACATAACTTGGTCATAGCTTGAAAAAGCTTACTCTATCCTAGGATGGCTAAGGACATTAGCACTCGCATTGGGTTCATGGGTTGTATCATGTGCATTAATGCGTTATGAGGTATAATCTTCAATATATGCGATTTGATTTAACTTATATCAATATGTTCTTATTGTATTGGCACGTTTCATCATAATAATTTTAGATTATAAATTTATGATCCTAATTATTAAATGAAAGAAGTTAAAAATAAAAAATATAAAAAAAAAAATATAATTTTATGTACTGATGTGCATTGAAGGACCCACCAAAGAATCAAGAGACTATGGGTAGAGATGGGATTTCACTGGGGAGTCGTTGGTATCTTGTTTTGCAAGAAACCCGAAACACGAAACACAGCTAAATCCCTAAACGCACCATGCTTTACCCTAAGGATATTTATTTTCTACGTTTTGCTCCTCCGTTCTTCCCTTCCTCTCATTTTCCCACGTACTGAACTAATGCCAGACAAAAACCCATTCAAGAACGCAGTCCAATATTGTTAGGTTCCTAGCTATAAGCCCCTAACCATCATCATGGGTTTCTGTTTCATGAAGTCGAAACTCATCCTGTTCAATGAATATGGATCCTATTGTTGGAACAACATTGTATATTCCCATCAGGGTCTAATTCAATCAGAGGCAATTCGCGGCTTCAATCCGTGCAGTCGTGCAGTTTTGACTAGTGTAGTCAATAGGGTCACTATGTCTTCTGCTATGTATTTGTTAGGAGCTAAACATATCCATTCGCCTGCTTTACTGAAAATTGGAAGGAGGGCTTACCCCTATCCACTTTACCTGCCCATGGCAAGAGCTGTAAGGCATTTGCGACGATGGTTTCGAAAGCCTGATTGGGTTACTTTCTGGTTTGGTTCTTGCATCGTGTTCACTGTCTTGTTTGCAAAAGTAGAAAGAATTCCCTACTCAAAGCGATTCCATTTTGTTATCTCCGAAAGGATCGAGAGAAAGATTGGAGAGTTTCAATGGAACAGGTTGAAGAAAAAACATGAAAGGAAAATACTTCCTCTCACAGACCCAAAAACTATTCGGGTGCTGGCGATATCAAGAGAGATAATTCAAGCACTGCATAACGGGTTAAGGCTTGAACGCGAGTGCAGTGTTAATGGGTATGCTCCTAAAAGTGCGATAATGTCAAAAGATATACGTCAAGGCAATTTAATTGCATCCAAGTACTTGGGTGCAAATGGGGAGTCCAAAGGGAATTCTAGTTTTGAAGGCGAGAAAGTTTGTCTAAAGGTGGCTCAACGGAGTGAAAAGCAGGCTCCAAAACTAATATGGAAACCTGCTACTAAGCATTTGGATGGGATGGATTGGGAAGTGGTTGTGGTGGATCATTTTATTCATAATGCTGTCTACATTGCTGGGGGGAAGATCCTTTTTTACATGCCGTGGTGGAGTTCCGGGCGCATGTCCGATGCACAGATAGCAACTACTATTGGACATGAGGTACATTTGAGTGAGTTTGATTTGCTACTTTCATAGAATTGGAGAGATGTAGCCTGTTCTACAATTAGTTTCCAATAAATTTTTTTTCCCCTTCTGATCAGGTTGGGCATGCTGTAAGTCGGCATTATGCAGAACATTGGATAAAGGTTTTCTGGGCAATCTGCCTGCTGTCGATTCTTTCTAATTTCTTCCCTATAAATCTTGGACATGGAAAAATTTTTCATCTAGTTCAACTTTGGCGGTCCCGGAGGTATTTTTCTTGTTTTTCAATGTTCCTCGAAAAAGCAATTGTTGAATTATGTTTATCATTGCCACTTAAAATTTTTCTTGGAATCGGTGTTTCAAATATTATTGAATGAAACTTAATTATATGTGTTATTCAACAATTGACAGTCCCAGCCGTTCTCATTTATGTTGGGTCATTTCTTTTGTAGCATGAAAACTAATTGATGCTTTCGACTAGCTGAATCCTTGACATAGTGCATTCCACCAAGAGCCTGTACTCTTAATAGAGATTTGGCTTATGGAGTATTCTTTCACCATATGGCATGTGTATATGGTGTAGAAATTAATAATGCAATGCTGAAGCAGTTCTAGCTTGTGACAAAATTCCTGGAACTTGTTCGAGTCCTTGACCAAAACCTGCTTTTCTTATGAAGTGAACACATCTCAATTGCATTTTGTATAATTTGGTCATTCAAAAACAATTTTGAAGATCCTACTTGTTACAAATAATTCCCAATTTGTTTTCCAAAATGAAATAAGTACGAATGTTATTCTAGATCATCGAAGAACAACACATGTTTTGTTTCATTTCGCTCTTGCAATTCCTTTGACACGCTTAGATTCATTTTTAAATTTTAATTACTCAATTCGCGATATTTTTCTTATTCACTTCTAATTTCTAAATCACTACTAGCTGCAAGTATTTCCTGAATTTCAACGTTGTCATCATAGATGAAGATTAGTGCCTGCAGTTAGGTTAGGGACCACACATTATTGTCCTTAGTAGTACCCTTCTTGAAGGGCTTCATAGGCAGTAAGGGAAACAGGTCATTGCTAGATGACTATCTATTTAGTAGATTGGAAGGAAAGAAAGGCACTTAACAGGTGATGTAAAGTAAATAAATTTCATTTCCTAACCAATTGGACGTCAAATTAATTCACTTAGCTACATCTTGCCATGATTGATGGATCTTTATATCCCCTATTCACATATAATACATAACAATCCCATTTTACAAATCTTAATAGAGGCACCTCATCTAGAATTGGTTTCGTAGCGCAGCATCTAGTTTGGGGCCTTTGGGATTTGAACTAGGCTGAGAGTATGAGAGTAGCAGCAAGTTGTATAAGTTTATTCAAAATTTGGAGCAAAAACAAGAAACTTATTGGAACGACCAATATCTAACTTTGTGAAGTCGCTGACAAAAATCCATTTCCCCCTCCTGTCAGAATCCCTCCTCGGTGCAACAGATTACTGTGGATAATTGAAAATTAGTTGGACAGAGATTAGTGTATTGCAGCATTCATACTTTGGCTTAAATATGCTTGAAATCAATCAAAATTTGGAATTTTTCACTATAAAGCAGAAAATCTGTCATGATCTTAGTGATTAGATTAGGAACATCTGTAAATGTTGCAAAGTTTTTGACGTTCTTAGATTGGCAACCCTAAATTGTAGGTGGAATTCTTCTAATTATTGTTCCTCTTGTTATATAATATTTGGAGTTTCTCATTTTTCCTGGAATCTCTTAATGTTGTTTCAGGGGCAACTTAATTCACTAATCATGATACAACAAGTACAAACTAAAAAAAGTCAGAAAGTGTATGCCTAAATAAAGAAGCAGTGTTTGTCTGCAGGGTTTTACAATTCATAAGAGTGCAAAATGCAGGCACCTTCAGTATGTTTTCCCCAAACCCCTTCTCATGTTCTATCATCCATACACTACCTCTCTTTTTTCCCCTTCTACAACCTGTAATGTAATGCCCCTGCTTTGGTTAATCATGGTGAAGGTTTTCATGTATAATTATGTGAAAAACAGATCCTACATGTTCTTAATGTTGCCTATCACACATCAGCACCCTTAAGTTCCACATTTTCTGGTACTCCAAATTGCAAGTCCCTTTTTTCTGACAATTCTAACCACTGGGGCTGTTATTTTGTTCATTTGATGTATTTCCTTTTTCTTCTATCGTAGGATGGAAAAAGAAGCAGATTACATTGGGTTAATGTTGATGGCTTCTGCTGGGTATGACCCTCGAGAAGCACCAAAGTCATACGAGGACAATTTCTCGAAGGATAGTATTTTTTCGACTCACCCATGTGGAAGTACAAGAGCTAAATTGCTGAACAGAACTGAAGTGATGGAAGAAGCACTGGCCATATACAGGGAAGTGAGAGCCGGCTGTGGGGTCAGAAGCTTCATATAGGACTCAATTTTCGTAATGCAAGGAAGAATGCTTGATCACAGAAACCAGCTTCATGAAAAAAATGCATCCTCTATGTAGATGTGAGGCTCTGCTCTATTATTCCTTACTCATTTTGGACGAGAGTTTACACGAACCATTTTTCAGATTCAGTTTTACGTACCTTCCACCAAACAGCATATGGTTCTGAGTTATGACTACTCATGTCCTCTTGACAAAATATAACTAATATAGCGTATCATTTAGCTATTAGTTTCATACTTGGAATTGCGAAGGTTATCTGAGTATTGGTATATAATTTACTGGTTTGAATTGTTCGAAAACTTGTATTTTCTTTTCGATAAGCATGTTCCAAATATTTTACACTAAGTTAAAATAGATTTCTACTAATTAATGGCAAATGTCTTTGTGTTAAATTTGCATAGCACTATATGCCCCACTTCTATGCAAGCACTCTATTTTGCCTTGTATTATATGAAAGAGAAAAAAAAGGAACCAAAAGAGGGTTCAAAACACCCACCTTTGGGTAGCCCAGTTAGTAAGGGCGAACTTGTGATTGTGTGGTTAGATGTACGGTCTCGGGTTCGATTTTCTGCTAAGACAACCTAGGATTTAAGTGGCGGCCGTGGTGGTGGGTTACTGTGCTAGTCTCTCTAGTGGTTTAGGTTCCATAGGTAAGTCCAAAGGCCCTGTTGTGGGATGGTTCCACCGTTATCAAAAAAAAAAAAAAGGGTTCAAAACATGGTTGGGAACTTGCTACCTAGAATTTAACCAGTTTAAATTGAGAAGAGGTGGTGGTCAATAAGCCTATTGTTTATGCTTACTGCTATCTCTCTTCTGGGAGGATTGATGTTTTTACGAGGTTTCTTAGCAGCCTCAAATTCCAATTGCAACCTTTACTGGTCATGAGGTAAATTTCAGGAACACCAAGGTGTTAATGTTTTGGAACATTTATAAAAATGGAGAGATGAAGCTTGCAGATGTATCTAATTAATAAACTATAAAGACATTTTTTTTTCATATGCTTCTTTCTATCAAGTTGGGCATGCAGTTACTTAGCATTTGTCAGAAAAGTATGATGAGGAATGTATGATTTCTGACTCTAGGGATGATTCTTGAGTGGTTCATAGCAATGGAAACTGTTGCCAAAAAAACGCCAGTCGTAGTTGAATGACTTCTTTTAGAATGTTCTGGTGGATTTCTCTTGTCTTGTATAAGCTGAAATCAGTCAAAAGGAGAGCACCTAGATTGGGTATGAAAATTGAAGAGCACCTGGATTGTGTTCATGTTCATGTTTATTCTTTTTGTTAATGTTCTGTTTTGCTTTATTTTTTTAAATAATCACTCAATGAAGCAGGAGGGTTAGTACGACGAGGACAAGAGCCCAATGGAGATGCAAAACTAAGCAAGGAGTACAATGCCCCATTTGACTTAGATGGGGTGCACCTCATATTTTTATTTGTTATAATTCATCAACATAAATCTGACCAAACTCATTTACAAGTAACTTGCCCTATCAAGCAAAACTGAGTTTAGCAACCGATACCAACATTCTTTTTCATCAAAAACCAGATAGCACATCAAAAAAAAAAAAAAAAAAAAAATAAATAAATAAATAAAAATTTGTGCAAGGTCACATGGGTGAACATTCTTGGATATTAATATTTATCTACATACAAACACATCATAGAGTCAAAAAAAAAACAAAAAGAAGCCACACTGCCACCATCCAAGAAAGTATTTTCATTTTTCAACATTGGTCAACCCCGAATACGACAGCAAAAGAACTCAATTAAGGATGTTTCTAAACTCTGCCCAAATTAAAGTTTCCAACATTAACAAGATCTATCATGCACAAGAGAAGTGCACCACTATAGAATAACAAGCAAACCTCTGATTCACATGCCAACTGGCATTACCATGAAGTTTTACGACCTGTAAGTGCTCAAGACACGCCACAACATCTCCCATTGGTGGACGATTTTTTGGGTGGTCTGCTTCCATACAGCGGATCCCAAGATGTGTTATTATGGGACCATCACTAGCATAAAACCCAAAGTCTGCGACTAGGCTTTCATGTACAAGAGAAGGCTTGAGCTTGTATGATACGAACCCTTGATAGAACTCATTTTTGAAAACTGACTTGTAAGAAGAGGGTATCCAAGAGCTAATATGTACATAGTTAAGCTCATACTTAACTGATGTGGGACATTAGGATCGTAACATACTATTATGCTTCTGCAGTCGACGACCACGGCGGTCCACTCTATCGACACTGACCCGGTTTCACTCACGTACCAGTATTCAATGACTTAATACCATGCTCATATACAATACCAAACCATTTTAATCCAACCTATAGGTTGCCTTTTCTGCGGCAATCGACCGTAGAGAGCCACAGCCCATACTGCATCTGATCCCGTACTCGACAAGGTGGCTAGCTGTGATACCAAATGATACGAACCCTTAGGTAGAACACATCCTTGACTTCAAAAGGGGAAGGTGCCTAAAAGCTAATATACATATGGTTAAATCCATACTTAACTGATATGAGACATTAGGATCGTAACATTGTACTCCTCCTAGCCCAATCATCTATAAGAGACTTAGTATGAGCAGTTTACGGGTCGAAAATTCTTTTTGATATTAGCCCCGGAAGAACACCACCGAAAGAAAAGACGTCGGAGAAGGTATAACATCCACCTATCAAGGGCATCCGATTTTCAGTCAGCAAGACTCAAAAAAAAAAAAAAAAAAAAGATAAATAAAGGGTGAAAATCTCTTTAGTACCTTGAACTTTATAGATTATTTCACTATAATATATTCAACTAATTATTCTTTTCAATTTGATACCCAACGTTCACTTAGTAAAGCAATGTAGTCTCTAACCCCAACACCGTTTAAATAGTTTACGGAAAAGCCCCATGGCATCCCCATATAGCGAGTAGTTAAAAACTCATCAATGAAATTAAAGCTTTTACTATCATGTACTTTAGGTTACATTTCAATTTAGTACCTAAAAATTTCATACCCAAAGTATACTTGTATCAATTTAGTCCAAAACGTAAGCTTTGGTAATTTTATTTTTTTCATAAGACTTTCATACGAAGCAGATCTAATCTAACGGTTCGCTTTGTAAAATTGAAGTCACATGTAGAGTTTTGGAGGATGACCTAACGCATAGTTGCATTAGGTTAACTTCATAAAAAAGGGATTCATATAGTGTGTATGTGTGTCTATGTATATATATATATAGATATATATGTGGATGATGATGAGGTGAGCACGCTAATATAACTTATTTCAACGCAAAGTTCACTAAATTATGTGTTATTCAACAATTGACGGTCCCAGCCGTCCTCATTTATGTTGGGTCATTTCTTTTGTAGCATGAAAACTAATTGATGCGTTCAACTAGCTGAATCCTTGACGTAGTGCATTCCACCAAGAGCCTGTACTTTTAATAGAGATTTGGCTTATGGAGTCTTCCTTCACCACATGGCATGTGTATATGGTGTAGAAATTAATAATGCAATGCTGATGCAGTTCTAGCCTGTGACAAAATTCCTAGAATTTGTTCGAGTCCTTGACCAAAACCTGCTTTTCTTATGAAGCGAACCAATCTTAATTGCATTTTGTATAATTTGGTCATTCAAAAACAATTTTGAAGATCCTACTTGTTACAAATATTTCCCAATTTAGTTTCCAAAATGGAAAAAGTATGAATGTTAATCTGGATCTTCGAAGGACAACGCATGTTCTGTTTCATTTCACTCTTGCAATTCCTTTGAAACGCTTAGATTCATTTTTAAATTTTAATGACTCGATTCACGATAATTCTCTTATTCACTTCTAATTTCTAAATCACTAGCTACTAACTGCAAGTATTTCCAGAATTTCGATCAACATTGTCACCGTAGATGAAGATTAGTGCCTACAGTTAGGTCAGGGACTGTACGTTATTATCCTTAGTAGTACCCTTGAAGAGCTCCTTAGGCAGTAAGGGAAACAGGTCACCACTAGATGATCGACTATCTATTTAGTAGATTGGAAGGAAAGAAAGGTACTTATAAGATGATGATAAATTCCATTTCCTAACCAATTGGACGTCAAATTAATTCACTTAGCTATATCTTGCCATGATTGTTGGATCTTTATATCCCTTATCCACATATAATGAATAACAATCCTATTTTACAAAATCTTAATAGAGGCACCTCAACTAGAATTGGTTTCGTAGCGCAGCATTCAGTTTGGGGCGTTTGGGCTTTGAACTAGGCTGAGAGTATGAGAGTAGCAGCAAGTTATGTAAGTTGATTTAAAATTGGGAGCAAAAACAATAAAACTTATTGGAACGACCAATTTCTGACTTTGTGAAGTCGCAGACAAAAATCTAATTCCACCTCCTGTTAGAATTAGGGATGGCAATGGGTAGGGTTGGATGCGGCTTGGAACTACCCATGCCCGACCCAAACTTTGAACTCCTATCCCCATGCCCGACCCTATATACCGATGGGGCAGCAGGAGAATTCAACTCCATCACCGATCCGATGTCAACTTGGGCCATCCATGCCCAACCCGCCCATTTTGGAATTTGGGAGGCGGTGTCGCAGTGAGGTACTGAGGTCATGAGGGTGAGGCAACGACGGGCCGACGGCAGAGTGCGTGAGGGCTGGGTGAGGCGTGAGGCCGTGAGGGAGCCACGAGAGGTCGTGAGGGGTTGAGGGGCTGAGGCCATGAGGGTGACTGGGTGAGACGGTGAAGGGCCTGAAGGCGTGAGGGTGAGTCAACGAGCCGGCAACGGCAGAGGGCGGCGATGGTAGAAGGCGTGAGCGTGATCTTCAGGGATGAAATCGCAATGACTAGGGAGGAGCCACGGCGGTGAGCTTCGTCCGGCGCATCTTGCCGGTGGTGTAAAATCCGGCGATGTTGGTGCGAGTGGCCGTGAGCTCCTTCACGGTGAGCCAAAATTTGACGAGGTGAGCAGCGGCTTAGAGAAGAGAAATGACAGCAGTGAGCGACGGTGAGAGGAGGATCCCGGCGATGAAGCTTATGCGATGAACTAGTGCAAGTGGTTGTGAGGATTTTCAGACGGCGGTGAGCGCAGCTTAGCGGTGAGAGGAGGATCCCGGCGATGACCTTGTGCGATGAATTGCTGGCGAGAGCTTGCGATGAAGTTGTGTAGAGCATGGTTTGGATGCATCTGGATGGAGGCTGATATGAGAGGGTAGAAGGGCTGATGTGAGAGCTAATTTTATCAGATCTACATCTTAGCTGTTGGTTGGATTTAAAATGGAATTAATGGAGGGTCAAGATGGCTTCAGCTTCTGATATATATATATATATACTAGTGTGAACCCGCGCGATGTGCGGGAATCACAAATAGCTTAGTGATCCAAGTTTAGGCCAATATGTTTTTATATATGGTTTAACTTTTTGCATACATGATCCCAAAGTTAATCTCAATCACATATCCAACCCAAAGTATCCAATTTTGCATTCATTATAGTTTCAGCCTAAAAATGAGAACGATAATGATAATGGAAAAAATGATGTAAGGGAATTGCTGGGATGATAAGGAATTGGGAGTTGGAGAGATCAAGAGAGAAAAAACAGACAGTCAGTGGCTTTCAAATTTTGAAATTTGAAATACACAAATGGAAGAAAGAAAAGAAAAAGAAGAGAGAAAGAAATATGGTCTGAGAGGGGAAATAAAAAAATAGATGTGGGAGGAAAGAGAAAGAAAGAAGAGGTAGAGATGTGGGCCCAAAGTGAAGGAGAACTTAGGTTTTAGGAGGGAAAGGCTCTCAAGCAGCCACCTCATACACTGTGCTGATGTCAGCAAAAAACTCCTAAATATAATATAGTATATATATATATATATATAATATATATATATATATATATATATATATATATATATATATATATATATTGTAAATTGTTAAAGCATTGGGTCGGATTGTTGGGTTTTTTTTCCTTCTGGGATCCATGCTTGACCCGTATCTGAAATAATTTTCAGATTTATGCCCATGCCCGACCCAATACTTGAAAAAATTAAAAAAACTCCGTCCATATGACCATGGGTCGAGTCGGAACCCTATAGATCAGGTCAAAATTGCCATCTCTCGCTTAAGTATGCTTGAAATTAGTCAAAACTTGGAATTTTTCACTATGAAGCAGAAAATCGATCATGATATTAGTGCCTAGATTAGGAACACCTGTAAATCTCAAAAAGTTTTTGACGTTCTTAGATTGGCTACCCTAAGTTTTTTGGAAATACTATAATTTTATTTGGGTTTTTTCGATAAGAAAATTATTTTATGGGGTTTTTAGATATAATTCTTTTGATGAGAGATATTTTGGATATTAACACAAACTTTTATTATTAGTATATAGGTATATACACATACACAAATTTATGCAATGTTTTAAAAAGACATTGGAGGTGCATTTTTTTTTTTTTTTGGTGCACCAATCATAAGTGGCGTAATATATTTGCTTATAAAAAAAAAAAAAAGGGATTGTTGGCTATAGCCTCATGTTATAAGAGGTTTTTTTAACAATAGTTTCATAAATAAATTCATTAACCTCATAACCCCTTTTGACACAAAACGAATAGTTTTTCAATTTCTACCGACCAATAGATTCATCTTTTTATGTTCTATCTACAATCACTCAACTCAATGAATTGACCCAATTCTCATCACATCCAACTTTCGTCCCAACTCCCTAACATTTGATAAGAACTATGTCTATTTTTACAACCTCTTTGTCTTCCGCCCCGCCTTGCCCTGCCAAAAAAAACACTCATTTTTATGTAGAGGAGAGTGACATGTTATTGCAACCTCTCCAAACCACCCAAAAAAAAAAAAAATCTCATTTTTATGTAGAGAGCAATAACAAATTACTATTTAATAATAACAAAATAGTAACATATTACTATTTAATAGGATAATTTGCATGTTACTGTTTTGAGAACAAAAGTAACATAAATTTTTTTTTTTTTTTTTCCAGAATTACCTAATCACAATGGGTATTGTTTCGAAGATCCTGGTGAGTAGATTTCAAAATACAAGTTTTATCAAAAATGGATTTGTATTTTGTAAGTTATAGGCTTTTAAAAGTTAGAAAATTTAAAAATAAATTAGTTACATAAGGTGCTCTTAAAAACAAACAGAACTCTACTTACCTCCAACCCAAGGTGGAGGAGATCCTCCCCACCCCCATTCATTTTTTACCACGTGTCATAAATATTTCAGAAAAATATGAATTTAAAAACACAAACAAACAGATAGGTTGATATGCACATGTGGATATGCATTCATGTTAACATAAACATGTAACACACAAATATGGACTTATAAAAATGTGCTCGCAATTATGTAAATATTAGAATATATGCATACAATCAATTCTCCTTATTTATTTGGACAAGTGGCGAAATATGAGTGGGAAGAGGGGAGGAGTTCCTTCACCCAAGGGTGGAGGCAAGTATTTTCCTATTAAAAAAAAAAAAAAAAAAAAGAGTGCTTCTACAAGCAAATAAGGGTAAATTAGGATTTTTATTTTTAATGGGAGCCAATATTGCCAGAGAAAATAACTCTCCTTCCACGGCTTTTAGTTCAAATGGACACAATTGCCCTTCTCTCCCTTCCTCTTGTTTTAAACTTACATCCTCTCTTTTCACCTTTTCTCTCACCCTTTTCGTTAGGTTTGTCTCTTTTAATCTTCTCTCTCTCCTCCTCCTGTACGGCTTTGATATTGAGAAAAAAATTAGCAGACAAGCAGGGGCAGAATTAGAAATTTTTGTTTGGGGGTCGCCACCTATATACTAACATACATACACAAGCACATATATTCATATATTTTATGTGTTGGGTGTGTGTGCATGTGTTTATGTAAAATATAAACCCCTAAACTTGATAGTCAAGGGAATTACTGCAAAGAGATGAATGTTTACTTATGCATTTGCTTTATTATTTTGTTACCTCTCAAGCTTAACTAGTATCCACAATAGGGGTGGAAAAATAAAATTGGGGTGCCACTTTACCAAGTATGAAAGGAAAATGTGAAATGGAGGGTGTCACTTTATCAACTATAAAGGTACTCATTCATTGAATTGAAAGGAGTTATATAGTTTTTAACAAATTTTGGGATTACCACAGCCTAAGGCCAAACGTGGGTCCGCCCCTGCTCCAAGACAAGATCTAAAAGTCCCAACCTTGATCTGAACAATAGTCACCAAAAGTTAATTCCCCCATCCACCGAAGCCAGCGTCAAGAATCCCTATGGTCCCAGCCTGCAAGTACTCTGCAACGCTGCCGTGTTGTAGTGTCCCGGGGTGGCACTATGAACCTCGCCGCCATTTTTGACGATGGGAGATGGCAGTCCGGCGACACATGCGGGATCGCCGGTGGTGACAACCTAAGGTGTAGCTAGAGGTTTTGGTTTGGTACTGATTTGAATAAGACTGTTCTTCTCTATCAATTATATCCATGATTTTTCTTCATCCAAGAGAGGGAAGCTAAAACAGAGAAGGGGGGGGGGGGGGGGGGGGGGGGGAATAAACAGAGCGACAAAATTTAACAATGCGTGTTCTTCTCTCCTCTCTTCTAGTTCACTGCCACTAAACAAAATTTACCCTCTCTATTATATTTTGTTTTTTTTTTTTATATCTCCTCTCTCTCTCTCTCTCTCTCTCTCTTTGGATCCATATTAGAAGGGAAAAGTTCCTCCCTAAATAGAAAGCATGCTCAAACACTCACACAAACACTGCAAAATCTCAGTCCAAGGAAACCAAACTAAGCTATAAACAGGAAAAAAAATAAAACAGATACAAGACGGAGTGCAAAATATAAGCAGACCCAAAATAACCACTTTTCTATCCTCTTGTTTCGATTTTTTTGAAGCCTAGTGGCTGCGTGGTGGTGGTTGAGCAGAAATGGAGTTGGGGCTAGGGTGCTTTGTTAGAGCGAGGAGGTGGTGCTGGCAACCATGGCCGACCCTTTTTTCTCTCTCCTCGGTCCTCACTCACTTCTTATTTTTCATTAAAAAAAAAAAAAAAAGGAGAAAAAGGCAATTTTGTCCATTTAAACTTAAAGCAGTGGAATGAGAGTTATTCTCTCTGGTAATATCGCCTTTCTTTTTTATTTATAAAAAGATGGGGTTACGGTTAATAATAATAATACTAAGATGTGAGTTAAAGAGTTAAATAATCTTTTAATGGGATTATTACTAAAATGATTATTTTAAATAAAATTATTGCCAATTTTCCTTTAAAAAAAAAAAAAAAACACAGAGGATAAAGATAGATGGACTGAATATGGTCGAACGGAAGTTGAAAGTGGGAGATCATCAAGTCTCAAACGGTTTCCACAATTTCTGGAATAAATTCTAATTTTATGTTATTTCCTCTTCTATAAGGTAGGATTTGCTACCTTTGGGACCCAATAGAGAGACAACACGTATTAAATAGGGGGGTAGAAGGAAAAACCGCATATACATTGTCTTCGTTAAATGAACTTGTACTCATGAGTGGTTTTGACTTTTGAGTATCCTTTTGTCTGTTTGGGTTTGCTAAAAAAAAAAATAAAAAAAAAAATTTTATCTTATGAAAAACACAGTTTGCTTTACAAAAAAAACCTAGTTAACCCTTTTTTTTTTTTTTTTTGGGTGCAAAGGAAGAAACCTAGTTAACTTTACAAAAAACCTAACTAACTTTACCAAAATCTAGTTAATTTCACAAAAAAATCTAGCTAAATTTACCAAAATCTAGTTAACTTACAAAAAAAAAAAAAAACCTGGCTAACTTTACCAAAACCTAGTTAACTTTACAAAACCTTCTAGATCTGCAAATTTTAACTTTAGCACCATCATAAAGGTGTAGATCAACGGCGAGAAGCTTGATCGCAACCTTTACTACAATCTGCCTTGACTTCCACCGTTTGAGAAAGGACTGTTAATATTAACTTGATTTTCATAAAGTTTAACTTGAAATATTTTTTTTCAAAATTTACTATTCATGATTGGTCTTGTTTCTAAGATCTCAATGAGCAAATTGTAGAAATATAAATTTTACTAAAAATGGAGATGTAGATTGAAAATTATGGGATTTTAAAGTTTTGAAAATTTTGCTACTTTCATGTGTCAGAATTTGGTAGAGGTAAAGTTTATTTGATTTTTTTCTCCTAAAAACTTGCCATGTGTCCAAATCTGGTTGGAGGAACACTATGCTTGGTTTGTTTTTTTCCTTAAAACCATTTCACCAACCCTAAATGCTCAAAATTGAAAGCCGTGATGTTTATTTGTTCCACCTAAGTTGACCCTCACAATCGACTAACGGAAGTCGGTCCGCCTAGCGGCACTAAAAAAAAAAAAATCATTAGTGGTGTGAGCCTCACTAATACAATTCTCTCCCCCTTTGGAGCTGGAGCATTCCTTCCTTTATCAGCCTTCCCAATCTCAGGAAAATTGTTTCTACTTTCTAGAACCCACTTTTAAACTCTAGAATAACCTTTTCTACCTTAGCTTAGAGATCGGGATGAGGAAAATTGTTTCTACTTTCTAGAACCCACTTTTTTGAACTCTAGAATAATGTTTTTTTACCACACTTTAGAGAGACTAGAACCCACTTTTTTAAACTCTAGAATAATGTTTTTATACCATACTTTAGAGAGAAAAAAAAGGAGAGAATCAAAGAGAGCAGGGAGAAGAGTATCCCGCTGTGGTCGACGATCGGCAGTTCTCTACCTCCGTCGGCGACACCACATTTTTTTTCTCCAAACAATCACCACATTGTCGCCTTGAGCCAATTGCCTCAGGGGATGGCGGATCTAGTTCTCACGACTAATAAGATAACTACATCCCAAGCTCCTCCATCAGGTTGGATCTACCCAGTAGCTGTCTTGTTTTCATGAGTTGACTCGTCTGAGCCAATCGCCTCAGGTCGAGTCAACTCATTGTGTATTTCATTTTCTGTGTGTTATTTCATGTCTTGGACTGGTCAGAGTTGATTTGGTGCGTATGCGCTCTAGTTTAGTTGTTTTGGACTGGGCTTAGTGGACTTAGTGCATGTCTTGTTACTTTGTCAAGTTGGATCTACCCAGTAGCTGTCTTGTTTGTTGTGTAGGAGATCCTATTTCACCATATTTATTCGTCTTATGTATGTATGAGCTTGTTAGAGCTATTGTTAATGCATGTAAGGCAAAACTGGTAGGGTGCATAGGGATGGTATCAGATCTTCAACCCCATGGAGTATGCATAAAGATCTATCCAGTTATTGTACTACTTTGACTGAGTTATATATATATATATGGTTATGTTCCCATTAGCATGTGTTGATATAAGTTATATCAGCACCATGCATTGTGGGTTGTACTCCTTGCATTGGTTCAATGTACCTCATATTCTACTAATGCACAAGGTACAACTTCCAATGCCGGTGTTGATATAAATTATATCTACACGTGCTTACCTGATCATCATCCTATATATATATATATATATATATATATATATATATATATATATATATATATATATATATATATAGATACGGTTATGTTCCCATCAGCACGTGTTGATAAAGTTAATTATATCAGCATTATGCATTGGGGGAAGTACCTTTGCATTGGTCCAATGTACCTCATATCCCCCTAATGCATAAGGTACGACTCCCAATGCGGATGTTGATATAAGTTATATCAACATGTGCTTACTTAATCATCATCCTATATGGATATAGATATACACACACTTCAGTAGTTCAAAAAAGTAAAAAGTCGGTCCTTTGAAAGTATTATAGGAAAGTTTGAATAGTTACTTATTTTTAGTATTACATATGTAGTAATATGTGTTATAGTTTTGTTTCTAATGACAATAATCATAAAGGATAGTTTAACTCTTGGGATATATTCATGCGGAATTTTTCTTTATGCTTGCAGGTTTATCATTAATTGGCTTTGGGAATGGGTGGTGTAGGAAATATCAGAGGTAATGGTATGATTAGTTCGCATGATATTTAATATGAAAAAACCCCGCCCAAAAAAAAAAAGGAAAAAACATAAAAGTAAGATCTTACTTGTGCCAATACATTAGCCTCGTCAACCTTTTGATCCAACTCCTGAACCAAAATTGTAATCCTAATATATAGATGTCAATTGGAAGGATCGTGTCTTTTAAATTAAAACAAATACCCAACTTTTTAGGAAAGAACAGTTGAGCACATTAACTACCCAGCTTTTTTTGCCATTTTTTTCCCCCACATTCAATGAATTTAGATTTTGTCATGTGCTATGATTCTTCTTCTTAAGTTTTAAAATTTTTTTTGCCCAATTTTTTTCTATGCGGGGTATTGATCATTGAATATGTTGATGATATCATTAACATTGCTGTTGATGGTTGTGGTGCAGGATGATGAAGTGACCGAAAAAATAAATTCATGGGCTCAAAAGGAGACAAAGGGCATCCTCATCAAAATATTTTAGTGTTTCATGGCTTTAAAGTCCTAGAACTTCCTTACGCACATTGGAAGGATCAACGACAGTTCTACCTGTATATTTTTCTGTTTTATGCACAGGATGGGCTGTCTGAATTATTCAGCAAAATGAGATCTAAACTTGGGTTCCTTGATGGACACATTCTGTGTGCAAGAACAAAAGTGGGCAACTTTCAGATTTCTAAATTCCGAATTTCATAGGAGTTCAACGCTACAAAAATTCTTGAGAGTTTAGTACTGGCAATGCCTTGTTTAAAATTTAAAGGTTTGCGTTTGGCTAAGGTACTCAACGCTCCTATGGGTCGAAATGTGTCTACTGATTATATTTTTCACAAGTGTGTATTTGACTTTAATCAAGGTGGCACCAAAGATGCAGTTACTTCTCTTTTTATGATATGTACTTCGTCACAAGATGGAGAAGATGGGTTTCGTAGCAGATCATCCCTTTTGCTCTGTAATTAGAAAGGAGAGGACAAGTGTTGTGTTATTTATGGGAATGTGCTCAATCCACTCAAGTAATTGTAAATATTCTAGATGTTTAGTTTTTTTTTTTCTTTTTTTTTAAAAAAAAATTTAAATATTTCGGATATCTTGTTGGCATGGAATCTGGTGTATTTGATGGGCAGTGAAACCTTGGTTATTATAGTCAATGTACATTGCATCAATTGTGAGAGACCATTTTATTAATTACAATATATATTTTCACGACATGCTTAAATAATTTTCAAGGTATATAGATATATTTTTAATGATAATATATTTAATTCATCATCATCAAAATAAAAATTTTTGTTTTCAATTATCTACATACATTAATTTAGACTTTTATTATTTATTTTTAAATTTTTAGTGGGAGTTTTTCCAAATGCACCAGATTAGTACTAGAGACCAAAAAATAACACTCACTAGTAGTGAGCCCGTGCATTGTAATGCATGGGACAAAGAAAATAGAATGATATTTGATAAGAAAAAACCCGAAAAAAAAAAAAAGAAGAGAAAAGAAAAGAAAAAAGCGTAAAAGTAAGATCTTACTTGTGCCAATACATTAGCCTCATCAACATCTTGATCCAACTCCTGAACCAAAATTGTAATCCTAATATATAAATGTCAATTGGAAGGATAGTGTCCTTTAAATTAAAGAGAATTTTGGTCATAGCCCCTATGTATAATTCTCCTTTTACAATAGACCCCAAAACAAATTACATTTTGTGAAACTCCCTTTTGGTACCGTAAGGACTAAAACACCCCTGATTTTAAAACTTCCAAAATATTACAACTGTGCCATTTAGCTCCCCAACCCGAAAATCAGGGATTTTTCCTCCATTGTTTCTAGCGACAAATATAGAAAAATATACCGAAGCAAATAAACCTTTCAAATGTTTATACATAGCAACGTATGAAGCAACATTTCAAGGTTTGGAGGTGAAAAGAAGAAGAAGAACAAAAAGACGACATCCATGGTGGGAAGGTGGTCGGAGAAGGTCCAGTTTAGATAAGAAGGTTTGGTTTTTCAAATCTAGTACTATAGCTGAATTCCTCCCCTCCCATTCTTCTTATTTTTCTTCTTCTACTTCTTCTTCTTCAAACCCAACTTGCTTTATAAATACCAAATCTATTGCCATGGACAAAAAAGATGAATTCCAAGGTATACATATTCAGAATAGTAATTTAGACAATAACATCATACTCTTTGGTGAAACAAAAATATGATAACAAATACATACCAACACAAAATGTTAGTTGCACAGTAATAATATACTATTCCATATTAAAAAAATATACCTACAATTGCACTATTACAAAAAATAGTGTGTAATAGTATCAACATACTGTTAGAGTATGAATTCCAATTAACAAGGGGTAACAGTAACATCATACTATTTGAAACAAAAAAAATATGAATTCTAAGGTATATATATTCAAAACAGTACCATAGATAGTAACATGATACTCTTGGTGAAACAAAAACATGTTATCAGACGTACTAACTCGAAAATGTTAGTTGCACAGTAACAACATACTGTTCCATACTAAAAAAACACAACTATAAATCGTATTGTTACAAAATAGTGTGCAACAGTAACAACATACTATCGGAATAAGAAAGGGAGAAGAAAACCATAGTTGATTTTCACCCATGGTGATAGATCTAGTGGGAAAAAGTGAAAAAAGAAAAGAAAATAAAAGGAAACAATAAGAAGAAGAAGACGAAGATGATACCCATGGGTGAAGGGGGAGAGAGAGAGAGAGAGAGAGAGAGAGAAGAGAATGAAAGCAATCTGGTTTGTCACTGGTGTACATGTCATGGTTCGCCGTTGTGACTGGAAGGTGTTGTCACTGGTGTCAATCGTCTGCAGGAAGTCGAATAGCCGTTAGATTTGGTGTTTGAAGCTTGATCTCCTGTTAGTATAAGAAAGGGAGAAAAAACCATGGCTGATTTTCGCCCATGGTAATAGATCTAGTGGGAAAAAGTGAAAAAAGAAAAGAAAATAAAAGGAAATAATCAGAAGAAGAATACGAAGAAGATACCCATGGGTGAAGGTGATAGATCTAGTTGAATAGCCGTCAGATTTGATGGTTGGAGCTTGATTGCCTGTGGGAACCATTGTATAGGTCATGGTTCGCCACTGTGGCTGCATGGTGTCGTCGCCAGTGTCGCTTGTGTATTGGAAGTCGAATAGCCGTCCAATCTGGTGGTCAGACCTTGATCGCTGGTGGGAACCGTTGGAAAAGGGGAGAGAATGTGGAGAGAAGAAGAACGGCAGAATAGGAGAACGTGAGAATGTTAAGCTTGGGCGTATAAAAGGTTAATATGGGAATTTTGAAAAAAATATTTCCTTATAACTAATAGGTATACTAAAAAAAGGGGTTTTGGAGTTAAAAACTTTTATGGTGGGGTTTTGGTTAAAAGCAGTCACCTAATAGGGGTAATTGCTAATTTCACCTAAATTAAAACAAATACCCAGCTTTTTAGGAAAGAAAAGTTAAGCACATTAACTACCCAGATTTTTGCATTATGAGAAAAAGTTCCTAATGCTTCCCTTTTTCCTAGGGTTTAGGGGTGGCTAGGGTTTCTTTTGCAGCATGATTCCTCAGCAATCTCCCCCTTTCTCTTTCTTTCCGGCTAAAGTATGTTGCCCCTGGGCATTTATGAATTCTACGATTGGTGGCGAGGAGCCTTCTAACTCGCAGAAAACCAAGAAGAGTACCTTTGCATTTGTGTTAAAACAACAGGTGATGAACATCTCAGTCAAATCCCTCCTCCAAAGATAGTTGGGGACATGATGACAGTGAAGATCACCAAGGCGGCTTACTAATACAAGTTGGCAGAATATAAAACTAATGTTATTGGTCGATTATTGCTGCCTAAGGGCTCCAAACCTCTTTTGTTCAATGAGTTGCACTCTAAATTGGTCATTCTCTGGAACACTTCTGGTGAATGGAGAATTATTCCGCTAGGTAAGGGCTATTTTGATATACATTTTTATCATATGGAGGATATGAAGAAAGTATGGGTGGGTGGAAGTTAGAATCTGTCGCTAGGTGTGCTTCGTATATCTCAATGGAGAGCTGACTTCGATCCAACAAACTAGGTTCAATCTCATGCTTGAGTATGGATTAGGATTTATGGTCTTGCTTAGGAATATTGGCATAGACAAAATCTTCTTGACATCGTAAGGGGTGTTGGCATTCCCCTTCAAATTGATAAGGCAACTCTAAATCAAGTTTATGACTACTATACCAAGATTTTAGTCGAAATTGATTTGGGGGCTCCTTTACCTAATCATATTAGGGTTGAAAGGGAAGGGTTTGGTTTTTTTGTTGATGTCTACTATGAGAATATCCTTCCTAAGTGCTCCCACTATTCTCTATTTGGGTATGATATTTCCAAATGTAGATTTTTTCAGGACACGGGGAAGAAAAAGTTGGATGGTGGTAATGCTTCTAAGGGTAGCACATTGGTTTATAGGCCCAAAGTCATGGACAGAATATTGGGGAAAGACCCTAACAATCAGATTGAAGGTAATGTTGATGCTCATGTTGGTCAGAACAGGACCATTGGCCAAGAGTTTATGAATTTAAAGGCTATTAATGGGTTTTCCTCACTAGTTCCTAGTGTTTCTCATGTTAGCAATTCTATATCCACCAAATGGGGTGATAGGGTTGATGATGATGAGGATGATGGTACAGGTGGTAACAACCTTATAACCAAGGATCAAGATTTTTTGAT
Organism: Liquidambar formosana; assembly: GCA_039720395.1. Lineage (NCBI taxonomy): Eukaryota > Viridiplantae > Streptophyta > Magnoliopsida > Saxifragales > Altingiaceae > Liquidambar > Liquidambar formosana. The sequence goes on along the minus strand of CM077831.1, from coordinate 18,976,144 downwards.
AAAACTGCTGTTGGTATTATTGATAGTGTTGCTAATCAGATTATTGATGATGTTGCTAATTGTGTTGTGGGTAGTTCCCCTTCTATGGAGAGTGCTCCTCCTAGGGCTAATGTGGAGTTGCGCACAGTGGGGGATGGTGTTGTTACTCATGTGATAGAGAGTGTTCTACCCAGGAGAAATAATAATATTTCTAATGCTGATGACAGCAGGGTTGAGATTTCTCCTGCCGCTGATCATTTTGCTTCCCCTTTAGGAGAGAAGAATCCCAACGAAGGGAGCTCTCATAATCCCGTTGTCCTTAATCAGATCAACACAGCTATTCAATATGCCGAGAGTCAGGATTATGCTAATGAGCAGTTTCAACTAGTGCTTTCGAAATCACAACAAAAGAGATTGAAACAAAAAGCTAAAATGGCTCAGTTAACAATGACCTACCCTATTAGGAGTAGAAAGCCTAATCTGAGGTATAAACAATGAAAGTAATGTCCTGGAACATTAGAGGTATAGGCAATTTGCCTTCTCTGAGGGAACTTAAGAGTTATTGCAATATTCATAGACCTGATCTGTTATGTATTTTCGAGCTTATGGTGGAATTTTCTTCTTTCTCCTAATTTTGGAGCACTCTTGGCTTGAAATTAGTGGCTGGTAACAATAGAGGTACATCTCTTCCCAACATCTGGCTTCTTTGTGCTTCTTATATGGAAATCCCTATGGTTATTTCAAATTTTTCCCAACAGTTAACTGTATGTGCTTCTTTTGACTCTAATCTTTGCTACTTTACTTTTGTTTATACCTATACTACATATATTCAAAGAAGGGAATAATGGAATGATTTTTTCATTCTAAAATCTCAAATTATTGGTGCTTGGATGGCTATTGGAGATTTTAACTTAGTTCTTGGTGCTCACAAGAAGAGGGGGGTAACTTGCCTAATTCTATTTTTTGCACAGAGTTTCAGAATATGATTAATATCTGTGATTTTCTTAACATGGATGCTAAAGGTTCTTTTTTCACTTGGGCTAGAGGATTACACTCGAGAATTGAAATGAGGCTTAATAAGGTCTTATGTAACTCCAATTAGCCAGCTTGATTCATGGTCAGATTCTTCTTGTTTAGCCCTTCCTAAATGTTGCTTTGATCACAATCCTTTGATTTTTGTTGCTGATAATGCTTCCATTGCTGGGCCGAAACCTTTTAGATTTTGTAATGTTTGGACTTCTCATCCAACGTTTAAACAGGTAGTGGAAGATTGTTGAACTTCTCATCCAACGTTTAAACAGGTAATGTTTGGAATTCCTTTTATGGATGCCCAATGTATGTTATCAAAGAGAAGCTGAAAGTCTTGAAAAAATGTCTCAAAGTTTGGAACAAAGAAGTATTTGGTAATGTGGATGATAAAGTGAAAAATACTCAATTTGCTCTATATGCTGTTTAGCAAGAAATTGATGTCTTAGGACCTTTGCCTCCTCTTCTTTAATAGGAAGAGGATGTGAAGAAAGAGTATTTTGAAGCCTTTCGTGTTCAAGAACTTTTTTGGAAAGAAAAAGATAGAAACAAATGGTTAGTTGAGGGTGACAGAAATATTGCCTATTTCCACAAAGTGACTCAGATTAAAGCTCACAGGAGTAAAATCAAAGTCATTAAAGATGGTAACAGTTCCATTACTGACCCTAATCTCATTCAATAGCATTTGTTTCTTATTTCCATAATCTCTATTCTTCTAATTCGATTCCAGTAGCCACATCCTTTATGGATTCTATTATTCTTGCTTTGCTTTCGGAGGACGATAATACTGACTTAGTTTCAATTCCTTCTCCTGAAGAGAATAAGGGGGTGGTGTTTGAGATGGACCCTAACAGTGCTCCTGGCCCAGATGGTTTTGGGGTCTCTTCTTTCAAGTTTGTTGGGATATTGTTAGGAATGATGTGATCAAAGCAATTTCTATGTTTTTCGAACAGAGTTGGATGATGCCTAATTTCAACTCCAATTTTATTGTCCTTATCCTTAAAACTTCTGATGCAGTAGCTGTTTCTCAATTTAGGCCCATTGCACTTGCTAATTTTTTATTCAAGATTATTCCTAAAATTTTGGTTAATAGATTGAGTCCCATTCCTAGCAGGATTATATCTTTTAATCAAGCTGCGTTTATTAAGGGTAGGAAAATTTCTCAGCATATTGCCACTGCTTTAGAGTGCTTTAACCTTCTTGATAATAAGAGCCATGGTGGTGTGAACCCCGAAAATTGGGCCCACAAGGGATTGGAAAGAAAATAGTTTGTTTGAAAAGGAAAAAGGAGTCGCCACCTTATTTTTTAAAGGAAACAAGGAAAACCCTAAAAATAGTTTATTTTAAGAAAACAATTTGAATGACTCCATGTTTAAAAAGGAAATGCAAAAAACAGTCTTTTGGAAACCAAAGAAATCGGGGATTCGGAGGCTAAGTTATGACATGGGAAGGTTCTAGGCAAAGCCTATAGGCACCCATGTCACCCTTTCGGTCTCTCAGTTTATTTGGGCTAAATTAAGATCTTTCCATACAAAAATCAGCAAGTATATCATCACAAGAATTGCATGCATATCATATATTTCATCCATCCATCCATGCATAATAAGCACATAAAAACAGAAAACAAAAAGAAGAAAAGAAAGAAAGAAAGAAATCTAGGATACTTGGATCCTAGAACGGACTTGAGCCTCACGAAGAGCGCCTACGTACCATGCAACGAAATACATGGATCAAAGTCCATGTAGTTCGAATAGAACTAGGGTTAAATCCTAATATAAACCTATGGTTAAAACCCTAGGTTTCCTTATTTGAAAAAGAGTTGAATATGATAGATAAACCAAGTTTGAAATTAAGAAAATTCCACAAAATGGAAACCTTGATAAAAACAGAATTTTATTGGTTAAGGAAACCCTTGATTTAAACCATAGACTTGTATTAAAAACTAACCATAGGAGGGAGAAGAGAGAGAGTTAGGAAGAGAGGTGAATTGGGGCACCTTCACACCCACTTACCTGAGCGCAATAGCTCCAAGCATTAGCCATTTCAAGCATTGGCAGCCCTATTTGCCATAGGACAATTACCACACCTATTTGCACCCTTACACGTGCTCAAAACCATGCAAAAACACTAACATGCAAATCTGGACAGAATAGTATTATGGCCTAAAATCATCCACTAAACATGCCAATAACAAAAACAGCAAACTTTCATAAGCCCTAACACAATCCTAGAACCATATCATGCATAAAACCCTAGAAATCAACTAACATGCATGCAAAAATATCATATTTACTCCATATGCAAAACATATACAGCAACTATGAAGAAAAACCAATAAAAAGACCTACTTTAACATGCTGTATGAAAACTAACATAAAACAAGGACTCTAAAAACCCTAAACTCACAAATATGCTTAAAAACACACTAAACAAACTCTAATCATGCTAAAATAAAACTAAACAGAACCTAAATCATGCATATTAACTAACTAAAAAAATGGAACATAGCAAAAAAACCTAACTCTAATATGCAATGACACTATCCTAGGACAAGGACAACAGGAGCACAAAAATCACCACTATGCATTGAAACCTATGAACTAACTCTAAAGCATGCAAAACTCATCATGAACATCATCAATATCACATGTATTAACTAATAGAAACCTCAATTCATGGTAGAAATCATAAGCATTACATGCTATAGAGCTATCCTACATGATACCTTAGTTTAAGCTTGAACAGAAAAGAGGAATACCTTAGGAAGAGCCTTCTTTGCTGCTGTATGGATTCCCTCTTGCTCTTGTGGATGTCTTCAATCAATATTCTCCAAAGCTACAGCAAGAACTCCAGCTCTCCTTCAAGTCTCTCTCTCTTATTCTCTCTCAAACACTTACGTTTTTAAGCATAAAGTGGCTCCCCTTGTGCTGAAGCATAGGGGGTATTTATAGACTTCAATTAGGATTAACCAATGGCTGGGATTAAAACCCTAAAAATTAATCCAAGGGCTATTAGAGACCCCCTTGGGGCTTAAGTAACTCAGAAGTTACCAAAAATTAGAAGGAAACTCGTCCAAAAGAGTCCTTGTTCGTCAAAATAGGGAGGAATCCGATTCAGCAAGGAAACACAAAACAAATAGGAAAGTGGCCTCAGGTGACCACCAGGGCCTGGGCGGCTAGCCACCTGGGCCTAGGCGGCTAGCCGCCCGGGGCTGGGTGGTCACCCGAGCCCACTACGGATTTTTCTCCTATTTTGACTCTCAATGCTTCTAGAAGTGTTTCAGGGGCCAAATGAACTCCGATTTTGATGAAACAAAAACCAAAACGACCGTGTTTCGATGAGGAATATGTTTTTGAACATTTTAGGGTGAAAACCTCTAACCATGGGGGCATGGTTAGTGTGAACCCTGGAAATTGGGCCCACAAGGGATTGAAAGAAAATGGGTTTGAAAAAGAAAAAGGAAAGGAGTCGCCACCTTATTTTTTAAAGGAAACAAGGAAAACCCTAAAAATAGTTTGTTTTAGGAAAACAATTTGAATGACTCCATAAAAAAGGAAAGGCAAAAACCAATCTTTTGAAAACCAAAGAAATCGGGGATTCGGAGGCTAAGTTATGACATGGGAAGGTTCTAGGCAAAGCCTATAGGCACCCATGTCACCCTTTCGGTCTCTCAGTTCATTTGGGCTAAATCAAGATCTTTCCATACAAAAATCAGCAAGTATATCATCACAAGAATCGCATGCATATCATATATTTCATTCATCCATCCATGCATAATAAGCACATAAAAACAGAAAAAGAAAAAGAAGAAAAGAAAACAAAAATAAACCTAGGATGCTTGGATCCTAGAACGGACTTGAGCCTCACGAAGAGCGCCTACGTACCATGCAACGAAATACATGGATCAAAGTCCACGTAGTTCGATTAGAACTAAGGTTAAATCCTAATACAAACCTATGGTAAAAACCCTAGGTTTCCTTATTTGATCAAAAGAGAATTGATAGAAAGTTTGATTTTAGGAAAGAAATCCACAAAATGGAAACCTTAATAAAAACCAGAATTTTGTTTATGAAGGAAACCTCTAATTAAACCATAGGATCATATTAAAAATTAACCCTAGATAGGGAGAAGAGAATGAGTTAAGAAGAAAGGTGAATTGGGGCACCTTCACACCCACTTACCTGAGCGCAATTACTCCAAACATTAGCCATTTCAGACATAAGCAGCCCTATTTGCCATAGGACAAATACCACACCTATTTGCACCCTTACAAGTGCTCAAAACCATGCGAAAACACTAACATGCAAATCTGGATAGAATAGTATTATGACCTAAAATCATCCACTAAGCATGCCAATAGCAAAAACAGCGAACAATAATAAGTCCTAACATATTCCTAGAACCATATCATGCATAAAAACCCTAAAACATACTAACATGCATGCAAAACTATCATGTTTACTCCATATGAAAAACATATACAGCAAACACGAAGAAAAACCAATAAAAAAGTCTACTTTATCATGCTATATGAAAACAAACACGAAACAATGACTCTAAAACCCTAAACTCACAAATATGCTTAAAAACATACAAAACATACTTTAATCATGCTAAAACCAAACTAAACAGAAATTAAATCATGCATATTAACTAACTAAAGCAATATAACATGATGAAAATCCTAACTCTAACATGCAATGACACTAATCCTAACACAAGGACAAACAGGAGCACAAGAATCATAACTATGCATTAAAAACCTAAAGGACAGCCCTAAAGCATGCTAAACAGTAGATAAAAAATAGATATTCCATGTATATTAACTAGCTAGAGTGTTAATACATGATAAAAAAGTTACCTTTAACATGCAATAAGCCTAACCCATATGAAAACCTAGTTTAAGCTTGAATAGAGAAGGAGAATACCTTAGGAAGGGCCTTCCTTTGTGTTTGTAATTGTTCGTGGCTCCTCAGGTCTTTAGAGTGAATCAAACCAACACGAATCCTCCTCTTTGTCAAAGTGGTATCACAGCAAAGAGATTAAAACTCACTCAACTTTGAAAAGAAAATAGAAAACAAAAAGAGAACAAGAGAAAAGAAAAGTGATTTTCGTCATTTTGCAGCAGCAGCAACTTCAATCGCGTTTTTGGGTATGAAAAAGTTGGATTTGGACAAAGCTTGTGAAATACAAAGTTGTAGAGAATTGAATTATCTTTCTAACAAGACCAATTTCATCAAATTCTGACTTCGGATGAAAAAGTTATGATTAAAATACGACTGCTGGTTTTCAGAAAATCTGCTGCTGAATTATGACGAATTTCACTCCCTCCAAACCCTCTTCTCCTCCCTCTTGTTTAAAGACATTAAGAGAGTATTTATAGCTGAAATCTGGAGTTTCCCTTTCCTTCCTGGACTAGGTTTCTTTGGAGAATAATCAAAAGGTATTTTATAATGATAAAAGACTTCTAATCTGAATAGGAAAAGGAAATTGTCTTTTATAAAAATTGGGAGACTGACCGCTAACACGCATGCACATGTATCGTATGTGCGTACACACACTCATCACATACGTACACGTGTTAGTGTCATGATAAAAATGGCTAATTTAATAAAATAATTTTCTTTTCATTTTAACCAAAAATCTCATGCTGTGATTCGCACTAATTCTTCAAGGATAATCCGTAAATAACCACACTAAACTCATCATCAGGGCCACGGGACTTAATACCTCATATGCATCCATATGAACTCCAATTGACAATTTGGAGATCATTCCAAGGTCAAATGAAAAGTTTGGGACTTAAAAGACAATTATGCCCCTCAAGTCACAAAAGCTCTTATTATCCCTCAAGATCAACTCCAATTTGAACCAAAATTCATATCCATTGTCCTTGTGACTCTAGAAAACTAATGCAAGTGACTAGACTAAAAAAAAAAAACAAAAACATGCATGAAATGATGAGCCCTAGTAAGGTGGTGCAAAAATGGGGTGTGACAGTTAGGTTTGAACAAGGCGGTTAACCACTATGCTCTACCTTTGCTAAGCATAGGCATGCACACAGGATCAAACCAAACACTTTCCATATCAAAATTGAACTTCATAAAACACTTTTGGGGGTAAAATGATGACTAATGAAAGTCAATTTGAAAAGATTTGGTTGGTAATTGTGAGTCAATTAGAGCTACCCCAAGGAAGGGTCAATTAACCAACTTGAACTACATCGAGCCATTTTAATCCCGAGCCATTGATTTATCAAATTGACACTAGAAATACCTCTTATGCATCTATATGAACTCCAATTGACAATTTGGAGATCATTCCAAGGTCAAATGAAAAGTTTGGGACTTAAAAGACGATTATGCCCCTCAAGTCACAAAAGCTCTTATTATCCCTTAAGATCAACTCCGAATTGAACCAAAATTTATATCCATTTTCCTTGTGACTCTAGAAAACTAATGCAAGTGACTAGACTAAAAAACAAGACAAAAACATGCATGAAATGATGAGCCCTAGTAAGATGGTGCAAAAATGGGGTGTGACAGGTGGGAATGTAGCTATCAAGTTTGATATAACTAAAGCTTTTGACACCTTGAGCTGGCCGTTTTTGCTTAAAGTGCTTTTTCTATTTGGCTTTCATAATACTTTCATCAGTTGGATTAAAGCTCTTCTTCATTCAGCTAAATTATCTATTCTTGTTAATGGATCTCCCTCAGGTTATTTCAGTTGTAGCAGGGGGGTAAGGCAGAGAGATCGCCTTTCTCCAATATTATTTTACTTGGCTGAAGAGGTGTTGAGCAGAGGTATCTCTAATCTAGTGGCATTGCATAAAATTCTTCCTATCTCTTCTCCTATAGGAGCTATGGCTCCAACTCACCTGCTTTTTGCCGATGATATTTTGGTTTTTTGCAAGAGTTCATCTTCATGTCTTAAATCTTTAGTGGATTTTTTTTGATATTTATGGTTTAGCCTCTAGCCAAGTTATTAATAAAGCTAAGTGTAGAGTTTTTGTTGGAAAAAGTGTAGAGTATAGAAGTCAGGCCATCAGTCACACTTTAGGAATCACTCTGGGCTTAGTTCCTTTTATTTATCTTGGGGTCCCTATTTTAAAAGGGAAGCCTAAGCGTTCTTATTTGCAGGCAATAGCAGATAAAGCTAAAGCTAAGCTAGAAGGTTGGCATAGTCATTTTCTCTCTTTGGCAGGTCAAGTTCAGTTGGTGAAAGCAGTCATTTTTCCAATGTTTCTCCATTTATTTGTGGTTTATGCTTAGCCTACTGCATTATTGAAGCAGGTTCAAGGGTGGGTGAGGAATTTCATTTGGGCAAGAGATTGGACAATCAGAAAATTAGTTACCATTTCTTGGCCTAAAGTCTATTCGCCTTTTTTTGAGGGAGGTTTGGGTCTTCGATCTCTTCCTCATGTTAATGCTGTTGGTCTATTAAAATTATGTTGGGATATTCTTTCTCAAGACTCACAGTGGAGCACTTTTTTCAAAGCTAGATTCAAGCTGAACACTTCTGGCAGCTTATGCAGTTATAGATCCTCTTCTATATGGCCCCGACTCAAGCCCTATTATTCTATCATTTGTTTCCATGCTCAATGGTAGTGAAGGATGGCAGGTCCATTGACTTTTGGAATGATAACTGGTTGGGTGATCCTTTGATTAGGTCTTTACAAATCTCTTCTGATATTGCCTTAAATTTTTCAGTAAGTTCCATCATCTTTGATAATAAATGGAATATCCCTGTTCTATTTGATGAGGCCTTTCTTGAGTATGCAGAGGAAATTAGGCAAGCTTCACTTCCAGTTGAGGACACTCCTGATGTTCGAATATGGCCTTATAGTAATACAAGCCAGCTTTCTTTCTCTGAAGCTTATGACTTCTGCAGGTTAAAGCATCATTTGGCGAATTAGTCTTCTCATCTTTGGCAACACTTTATTCCTGCTAAGGTGTCTTCTTTCCTGTGGAGGTTGTTATGGCATAAACTCCTAACTGACGATCAAGTTCAAAAAAGGGGCATCACTTTAGTGTCTTGCTACGGCTTATGTAACAATCATCTTGAAACTATAAAGCACTTGTTTCGTCGTTGTGATTTTGCTCAAGGCCTTTAGAGGTGGGTCTCCTCAATCTTTCATACTATGGTTAATTTCCAGTTCACTTCCTTTATTGAATTTTGGAACTCTATCACATGCAAGCACTTTAGTTCTCAAATCTTTAATCTGTGGATATCAGCTACTATGTTGGTTTTTTATAATATACGGAGAATAAGGAATTCAGTCGGATTTGATAACCACAATCCTAATCTCGTAAGAGTTTGTCATTATATTAATGCTCTTCTTTCCGACATTGGTAAGATTAGTGGAGGTTGTATGGATAATTGTGTTACCGATTTAGTCACTTTGTATCATTTGAAGATTGGTAAAATACCTTCTAAAGCTCCTACTATAACTCCAGTTACTTGGTATCCTCCTCCCCCAAATTGGGTTAAGCTTAATACTAATGGGTTGGCCAAAGGTAACCCAGGACCTGCTTTGTTGGAGGGGTGTTTTGTAATTACAGAGGTTTTGTTAAGGGTATTTTTACTGATACTTTGGGTTTCCATACGGCCTTTTATATAGAGCTATCAGCTTTTGTGCTGGACATTGAGAAAGCTTGGGAGAAGGGTTGGAGGGCATTATGGTTGGAATGCGATTCTTAGTCTATAATTCAATGTCTGAAGAATGCTTCATTTATTCCTCCTTGGAGTTTAAGGACTCATTGGTTTAATTGAAATATTTATTTGAAGTCTAGGTAATTTCAATGTCCTCATATTTTTCGGGATGGCAATGCGGTGGCAGATAAATGTGCTAATTTGGCTCTTCTCTCTCCTGGTTTTCATTGGTGTTGTTTTACACCTCCTAATCTCCTGGCTCTTTTATGCCATAACATGTATTGTATGCCTTCTTATAGATTTTGGCATTGATTCCTTTTGTTAATTGGCTTGTGACTTTTATTAGTCATCATGACCAACTTTTTTTTTTCTTTTTCCTATTGTACTTATTTTCTTATGTTGATTTAATATATCTTTTGAGTTATTGAGCACATGATTGGGAGTGCCTTGGGTGCCAACTTAGTTGGGATTCTGGGTTGCTCTTTGATGCTTATTACTCTTTCGTTGATTAAAAAAAAAACCTACCTAGCTTTTTTTTCCATTCAATGAATTTAGATTTTGTCATGTGCTATAATTCTTCTTTTTACGTCTTAAATTTTTTTTTGCCCAATTTTTTTCTGTGCGGGGTATTAAACATTGAATATGTTGATGATATCATTAACATTGCTGTTGATGGTTGTGGTGCAGGATGATGAGGTGACCGAAAAAAGAAATTCACGAGATCAAAAGGAGACAAAAGGCCTCCTAATCAAATCAATTCTTCTCAAGTCATTTGTTTCTTCTAGTATGATAGTTATGTTTGCAAACTATATATATTTTAATAGAACTTGGAATGAGAAGTTCGATGCATTGAGGACTGCAAAATATGATTTCTATCAAGAGGATAAGACTGCTATATGAGTTCCATATATGACGTGTGAGAAATGCCAATATATTTCAGTGTTTTGAGGCTTCAAAATCCTAGAACTTCCTTATGCACAATAGAAGGATCAACGACGGTTCTACCTATATATCTTTCTACTTTATGCGCAGGATGGGCTATCTGAGTTATTCAGCAAAATGAGATCTAAACCTGTGTTCCTTGATGGACACACTCTGTGTGCAACAGTAGAACTGGGCAACTTTCAGATTTCTAAATTTCGAATTTCATATGGGTTTAAAATTACAAAAATTCTTGAGAGTTTAGTACTGGCAATGTCTTGTTTAAAATTTGAAGGTTTGCGTTTGGTTGAGGTGCTCAACGCTCCTAGGGGTCGGAATGTGTTTACTAATTCCACTTTTCACAAGTGTGTATTTGACTTTAATCAAGTTGGCACCAAAGCTGCAGTTGCTTCTCTTTCTATGATATGTACTTCGTCACAAGATAGAAAAGATGGACTTCGTGGCGGATCATCCCTTTTGCTTTGTAATTAGAAAGGTGAGGACAGGTGTTGTGTTATTTATAGAAGTGTGCTCAATCCACTCAAGTAATTCTAAATACTCTAGATGTTTAGCTTCGTTTTTTTTTTTTTCCTCAAAATTAAATATTTTGGACGTCTTGTTGGCAAGGAATTCGGTGTATTTGATGGTAGTGAAACCATAGTTATGATAGTTAATGTATGTTGCATCAATTGTGAGAAACTATTTTATCAATTACAATATATATTTTCAAGACATGTTTAAATAATTTTCAAGGTATATAGTTATATTTTGTTGATAATATGTTTAATTCATTATCATCAAAATAATAATTTTAGTTTTCAATTACCTATATACTTTAATTTTGACTTTTATTATTTATTTTTAAATTTATAGTGGGAGTTTTTCCAAATGCACGAGATTACTAATAGAGACAAAAAAATAACACTCTCACTAGCAGTGAGCCCATGCATTGTAATGCACGGGACAAAGAGAATAGCATGATATTTAATATGAAAAAACACGAAAAAGAAAAGAAAAGAAAAAAGCGTAAAAGTAAGATCTTACTTGTGCCAATACATTAGCCTCGTCAACCTCTTGATCCAACTCATGAACCAAAATTGTAATCTTAATATATAGATTTTAAAATTATAATGGGAGTTTTCCAAATGCACGGGATTACTACTAGAGACAAAAAAAATAACATTCTCATTAATAGTGAGCCCGTGCATTATAATGCATAGGACAAAGAGAATAGCTTGATATTTAATAGGAAAAAACCTGAAAAAAAAAAAAAAAAAGAAAAGAAAAAGAAGCGTAAAGTAAGATCTTACTTGTGGCAATACATTAGCCATGTCAACCTTTTGATCTCACTCCTGAACCAAAATTGTAGTCCTAATATATAGATGTCAATTGGAAGGATAGTGTCTTTTAAATTAAAACAAATACCCAGCTTTCTAGGAAAGAAAAGTTGAGCACATTAACTACCCAGCTTTTGTTGCCATTTTTTTCCACCACTTTCAAGGAATTTATATTTTGTCAAATGTTATGATTCTTCTTCTAACGTCCTAAATATTTTTTTGCCTAATTTTTTTTTTTCTGTGTGGGGTATTAATCGTTAAATATGTTGATGATATCATTAACATTGCTCTTGATGGTTGTAGTGTAAGAGGATGAAGTGATTGAAAAAATAAATTCATGGGCTCAAAAGGAGACAAAGGGCATCCCCATTAAATCAATTCTTCTCAAGTCATTTGTTTCTCCTAGTACAATAGTTATGTTTGCAAACTGTATATATTTTAACGGAACTTGGAAAGGGAAGTGTGATGCACTGAGAACTATAAAATATGATTTCTTTCAAGTGAATAAGACTGCCATACGAGTTCCATATATGACAAGTGAGAAATGCTAATATATTTCAGTGTTTCATGGCTTCAAAATCCTAGGACTTCCTTACGGACAATGGAAGGATCAACGAAGGTTCTACTTGTATATCTTTCTGCCTTATGCACAGGATGGGCTGTCTGAATTATTCAACAAAATGAGATCTAAACCTGGGTTCTATGATGGACACATTTTGTGTGCAAAAACAAAAGTGGGCAACTTTCAGATTTCCAAATTTCGAATTTCATATGGGTTTAAAATTACGAAAATTCTTATGAGTTTAGTACTGGCAATGTCTTGTTCAAAATTTGAAGGTTTGCGTTTAGTTAAGGTACTCAATGCTCCTATGGGTCGGAATGTGTCTACTGAATCCATTTTTCACAAGTGTGTATTTGACTTTAATCAAGGTGGCACCGAAGTTGCAGTTGCTTCTCTTTCTATGATATGTATTTCGTCACAAGATGGAAAAGATGGACTTTGTGGCGAATCATCCCTTTTGCTTTTTAATTAGAAAGGTGAGGACAGGTGTTGTGTTATTTATAGAAGTGTGTTCAATCCACTCTAGTAATTCTAAATACTCTAGATGTTTAGCTTCTTTTTTTCTTTTTTTCTTTTTTTTTCTCAAAATTAAATATTTTGGATGTCTTGTTGGCAAGGAATTCGGTGTATTTGATGGTAGTGAGACCATAGTTATGATAGTTAATGTATGTTGCATCAATTGTGAGAAACTATTTTATCAATTACAATATATATTTTCAAGACATGTTTAAATAATTTTCAAGGTATATAGTTATATTTTTATTGATAATATGTTTAATTCATTATCATCAAAATAATAATTTTAGTTTTTAATTACCCATATAGTTTAATTTTGAATTTAATTATTTATTTTTAAATATATAGTGGGAGTTTTTCCCAATGCACGAGATTACTACTAGAGACAAAAAAATAACACTCTCACTAGCAGTGAGCCCATTTATTGTAATGCACGGGACAAAGAGAATAGCATGATATTTAATAGGAAAAAACACGAAAAAGAAAAGAAAAGAAAAGAAAAGAAAAAGCGTAAAAGTAAGATCTTACTTCTGCCAATACATTAGCCTTGTCAACCTCTTGATCCAACTCATGAACCAAAATTGTAATCATAATATATAGATTTTAAAATTATAGTGGAAGTTTTTCCAAATGCACGGGATTACTATTAGAGACAAAAAAAATAACACTCTCATTAATAGTGAGCCCGTGCATTATAATGCATAGGACAAAGAGAATAGCCTTATATTTAATAGGAAAAAACCTGAAAAAAAAAAAAAGAAAAGAAAAGAAAAGAAATAGAAGCGTAAAGTAAGATCTTACTTGTGCTAATATATTAGCCATGTTAACCTCTTGATCTCACTCCTGAACCAAAATCGTAGTCCTAATATATAGATGTCAATTGGAAGGATAGTGTCTTTTAAATTAAAACAAATACCCAGCTTTTTAGGGAAGAAAAGTTGAGCACATTAACTACTCAGCTTTTTTTGTCATTTTTTTCCACCACTTTCATGGAATTTATATTTTGTCATGTGCTATTATTCTTCCTCTAACGTCCTAAATTTTTTTTTGCCTAATTTTTTTTTTCTATGTGGGGTATTAATCGTTGAATATGTTGATGATATCATTAACATTGCTCTTGATGGTTGTAGTGCAGGAAGATGAAGTGATTGAAAAAATAAATTCATGGGCTCAAAAGGAGACAAAGGGCATCCTCATTAAATCAATTCTTCTCAAGTCATTTGTTTCTCCTAGCACAATAGTTATGTTTGCAAACTGTATATATTTTAACGGAACTTGAAAAGGGAAGTGTGATGCATTGAGAACTACAAAATATGATTTATTTCAAGTGGATAAGACTGCCATACGAGTCCCATATATGACAAGTGAGAAATGCTAATATATTTCAGTGTTTCATGGCTTCAAAGTCCTTGGATTTCCTTACGGACAATAGAAGGATCAACGAAGGTTCTACCTGTATATCTTTCTGCCTTATGCACAGGATGGGCTGTCTGAATTATTCAGGAAAATGTGATCTAAACCTGGGTTCTATGATGGACACATTTTGTGTGCAAAAACAAAAGTGGGCAACTTTCATATTTCTAAATTTTGAATTTCATATGGGTTCAAAGCTACGAAAATTCTAGAGAGTTTAGTACTGACAATGTCTTGTTTAAAATTTAAAGATTTGCATTTGGTTGAGGTACTCAACGCTCTTGTGGGTCAGAATGTGTCTATTGATTCCATTTTTCACAAGTGTGTATTTGACTTTAATCAAGGTGGCCCCGAAGTTACAATTGCTTCTCTTTCTATGATATGTACTTCATCACAAGATGGAGAAGATGAACTTCGTGGCAGATCATCCCTTTAGCTTTGTAATTAGAAACGTGAGAATAGGTGTTGTGTTATTTATAGAAGTGTGCTCAATCTACTCAAGTAATTCTAAATACTCTAGATGTTTAGCTTCTTTTTTTTTTTTTTTTTTTTTTTTTTCTCAAAATTAAATATTTTGGATGTCCTGTTGGCAAGGAATTTGGTGTATTTGATGGTAGTGAAACCATAGTTATGATAGTTAATGTATGTCGCATTAATTGTGAGAAACTACTTTACTAATTAGAATATATATTTTCAAGACATGTTTAAATAATTTTCAACGTATATAGTTATATTTTTATTGATAATATGTTTAATTCATTATCATCAAAATAATAATTTTAGTTTTCAATTACCTATATACTTTATTTCGACTTTTATTATTTATTTTTAAATATATAGTGGGAGTTTTTCCAAATGGACGAGATTACTACTAGAGACAGAAAAATAACACTCTCACTAGCAGTAAGCGCATGCATTGTAATGCACGGGACAAAGAAAATAGCATGATATTTAATGGGAAAAAACACGAAAAAGAAAAGAAAAGAAAAGAAAAGAAAAAAGCGTAAAAGTAAGATCTTACTTCTGCCAATACATTAGCTTCGTCAACCTCTTGATCAACCTCATGAACCAAAATTATAATCACAATATATAGATTTTAAAATTATAGTGGGAGTTTTTCCAAATGCACGGAATTACTACTAGAGATAAAAAAAATAACACTCTGATTAAAAGTGAGCCCGTGCATTGTAATGCATAGGACAAAGAGAATAGCTTGATATTTAATAGGAAAATCCTGAAAAAAAGAAAAGAAAAGAAAAGAAAAAGAAGCGTAAAGTAAGATCTTACTTGTGCCAATACATTAGCCATGTCAACCTCTTGATCTCACTCTTGAACCAAAATTGTAGTCCTAATATATAGATGTCAATTGGAAGGATAGTGTCTTTTAAATTAAAACAAATACCCAGCTTTTTAGGAAAGAAAAGTTGAGCACATTAACTACCCAGCTTTTGTTGCCATTTTATTCCACCACTTTCAAGGAATTTATATTTTGTCATGTGCTATGATTCTTCTTCTAACGTCCTAAATTTTTTTTTGCCATATTTTTTTTTTCTGTGTGGGGTATTAATCGTTGAATATGTTGATGATATCATTAACATTGCTCTTGATGGTTGTAGTGCAGGAGGATGAAGTGATTGAACAAATAAATTCATGGGCTCAAAAGGAGACAGAGGGCATCCTCATTAAATCAATTCTTCTCAAGTCATTTGTTTCTCTTAGCACAATAGTTATGTTTGCAAACTGTATATATTTTAATAGAACTTGAAAAGCGAAGTGTGATGCATTGAGAACTACAAAATATGATTTCTTTCAAGTGGATAAGATTGTCATACGAATTCCATATATGACAAGTGAGAAATGCTAAAATATTTCAGTGTTTCATGGCTTCGAAGTCCTAGAACTTCCTTACGGACAATGGAAGGATCAACGAAGGTTCTACCTGTATATCTTTCTGCCTTATGCACAGGATGGGCTGTCTGAATTATTTAGTAAAATGAGATCTAAACCTGGGTTCTATGATGGATACATTTTGTGTGCAAAAACAAAAGTGGGCAACTTTCATATTTCTAAATTTTGAATTTCATATGGGTTCAAAGTTATGAAAATTCTTGAGAGTTTAGTATTGACAATGTTTTGTTTAAATTTAACGATTTGCATTTGGTTGAGGTACTCAACGCTCCTGTGGGTCAGAATGTGTCTATTGATTCCATTTTTCACAAGTGTGTATTTGACTTCAATCAAGGTGGCCCCGAAGTTACAATTGCTTCTCTTTCTATGATATGTACTTTATCACAAGATCGAGAAGATGAACTTCGTGGCGGATCATCCCTTTAGCTTTGTAATTAGAAACATGAGAACAGGTGTTGTGTTATTTATAGAAGTGTGCTCAATCTACTCAAGTAATTCTAAATACTCTAGATGTTTAGCTTCTTTTTTTTTTTTTCTCAAAATTAAATATTTTGGATGTCCTGTTGGCAAGGAATTTGGTGTATTTGATGGTAGTGAAACCATAGTTATGATAGTTAATGTATGTCGCATTAATTGTGAGAAACTATTTTACTAATTAGAATATATATTTTCAAGACATGTTTAAATAATTTTCAAGGTATATAGTTATATTTTTATTAATAATATGTTTAATTCATTATCATCAAAATAATAATTTTAGTTTTCAATTACCTGTATACTTTATTTCGGCTTTTATTATTTATTTTTAAATATATAGTGGGAGTTTTTCCAAATGGACGAGATTACTACTAGAGACAGAAAAATAACACTCTCACTAGCAGTAAGCCCATGCATTGTAATGCACGGGACAAAGAAAATAGCATGATATTTAATGGGAAAAAACACGAAAAAGAAAAAAAAAAGAAAAGAAAAGAAAAAAGCGTAAAAGTAAGATCTCACTTCTGCCAATACATTAGCCTCGTCAACCTCTTGATCAACCTCATGAACCAAAATTATAATCAGAATATATAGATTTTAAAATTATCGTGGGAGTTTTTCCAAATGAACGGGATTACTACTAGAGACAAAAAAAATAACACTCTCATTAAAAGTGAACCCGTGCATTGTAATGCATAGGACAAAGAGAATAGCTTTATATTTAATAGGAAAAAACCTAAAAAAAAAAAAAAGAAAAGAAAAGAAAAAGAAGCGTAAAGTAAGATCTTACTTGTGCCAATACATTAGCCATGTCAACCTCTTGATCTCACTCTTGAACCAAAATTGTAGTCCTAATATATAGATGTCAATTGGAAGGATAGTGTCTTTTAAATTAAAACAAATACCTAGCTTTTTAGGAAAGAAAAGTTGAGCACATTAACTACCCAGCTTTTGTTGCCATTTTTTTCCACCACTTTCAAGGAATTTATATTTTGTCATGTGCTATGATTCTTCTTCTAACGTCCTAAATTTTTTTTTGCCCAATTTTTTTTTTCTGTGTGGGGTATTAATCGTTGAATATGTTGATGATGTCATTAACATTCCTCTTGATGGTTGTAGTGCAAGAGGATGAAGTGATTGAAAAAATAAATTCATGGGCTCAAAAGGAGACAGAGGGCATCCTCATTAAATCAATTCTTCTCAAGTCATTTGTTTCTCTTAGCACAATAGTTATGTTTGCAAACCGTATATATTTTAACGGAACTTGGAAAGGGAAGTGTGATGCACTGAGAACTACAAAATATAATTTCTTTCAAGTGGATATGACTGTCATACGAGTTCCATATATGACAAGTGAGAAATGCTAATATATTTCAGTGTTTCATGGCTTCAAAGTCCTAGAACTTCCTTACGGACAATGGAAGGATCAACGAAGGTTCTACCTGTATATCTTTCTGCCATATGCACAGGATGGGCTGTCTGAATTATTTAGTAAAATGAGATCTAAACCTGGGTTCTATGATGGATACATTTTGTGTGCAAAAACAAAAGTGGGCAACTTTCATATTTCTAAATTTTGAATTTCATATGGGTTCAAAGTTATGAAAATTCTTGAGAGTTTAGTACTGAACATGTCTTGTTTAAAATTTAATGATTTGCATTTGGTTGAGGTACTCAACGCTCCTGTGGGTCAGAATGTGTCTATTGATTCCATTTTTCACAAGTGTGTATTTGACTTTAATCAAGGTGGCACCGAAGCTACAGTTGCTTCTCTTTCTATGATATATACTTCATTACAAGGTGGAGAAGATGAACTTCGTGGCGGATCATCCCTTTAGCTTTGTAATTAGAAAGGTGAGGACAGGTGTTGTATTATTTATAGAAGTGTGCTCAATCCACTCAAGTAATTCTAAATACTCTAAATGTTTAGCATCTTTTTTTTTTTTCCTCAAAATTAAATATTTTGGTTGTCTTATTGGCAAGGAATTCGGTGTATTTGATGGTAGTGAAACCATAGTTATGATAGTTAATGTATGTTGCATCAATTACAATATATATTTTCAAGACATGTTTAAATAATTTTCGAGGTATGTAGTTATATTTTTATTGATAATATGTTTAATTCATTATCATCAAAATAATAATTTTAGTTTTCAATTACCTATATACTTTAATTTTGACTTTTATTATTTATTTTTAAATTTATAGTGGGAGTTTTTCCAAATGCACGAGATTACTACTAGAAACAAAAAAATAACACTTTCACTAGCAGTGAGTCTAGGCATTGTAATGCACGTGACAAAGAGAATAGCATGATATTTAATAGGAAAGAACACGAAAAAGAAAACAAAAGAAAACAAAAGGAAAAGCGTAAAAGTAAGATCTTACTTCTGCCAATACATTAGCCTCGTCAACCTCTTGATCCAACTCATGAACCAAAATTGTAATCCTAATATATAGATTTTAAAATTATAGTGGGAGTTTTTCCAAATGCACGGGATTACTATTAGAGACAAAAAAAATAACACTCTCATTAATAGTGAGCCCGTGCATTATAATGCATAGGACAAAGAGAATAACGTGATATTTAATGGGAAAAAACCTGAAAAAAAAAAAGAGAAAAGAAAAGAAAAAGAAGCGTAAAGTAAGATCTTACTTGTGCCAATACATTAGCCATGTCAACCTCTTGATCTCACTCCTGAACCAAAATTGTAGTCCTAATATATAAATGTCAATTGGAAGGATAGTGTCTTTTAAATTAAAACAAACACCCATCTTTTTAGGAAAGAAAAGTTGAGCACATTAATTTCCTAGCTTTTCTTGCCATTTTTTTCCATCACTTTCAAGGAATTTATATGTTGTTATGTGCTATGATTCTTCTTCTAACGTCCTAAATTTTTTTTTGTCCAATTTTTTTTTCTGTGGGG
Organism: Liquidambar formosana; assembly: GCA_039720395.1. Taxonomy (NCBI): domain Eukaryota; kingdom Viridiplantae; phylum Streptophyta; class Magnoliopsida; order Saxifragales; family Altingiaceae; genus Liquidambar; species Liquidambar formosana. The sequence continues at coordinate 18,956,426 of CM077831.1, read as the reverse complement.
TATTAATCGTTGAATATGTTGATGATACCATTAACATTGCTCTTGATGGTTGTAGTGCAGGAGGATGAAGTGATTGAAAAAATAAATTCATGGGCTCAAAAGGAGACAAAGGGTATCCTCATTAAATCAATTCTTCCCAAGTCATTTGTTTCTCCTAGTACAATAGTTATGTTTGCAAACTGCATATATTTTAACGGAACTTGGAAAGGGAAGTGTGTTGCATTGAGAATTACAAAATATGCTTTCTTTCAAGTGGATAAGACTGCCATACGAGTTCCATATATGACAAGTGAGAAATGCTAATATATTTCAGTGTTTCATGGCTTCAAAGTCCTAGGACTTCCTGACGGATGATGGAAGGATCAACAAAGGTTCTACCTATATATCTTTCTGCCTTATGCACAGGATGGGCTGTCTGCATTATTCAGCAAAATGAGATCTAAACCTGGGTTCTATGATGGACACATTTTGTGTGCAAAAACAAAAGTGGGCAACTTTCATATTTCTAAATTTTGAATTTCATATGGGTTCAAAGTTATGAAAATTCTTGAGAGTTTAGTACTGACAATGTCTTGTTTAAAATTTAAAGATTTGCATTTGGTTGAGGTACTCAACGCTCCTGTGGGTCAGAATGTGTCTATTGATTCCATTTTTCACAAGTGTGTATTTGACTTTAATCAAGGTGGCACCGAAGCTACAGTTGCTTCTCTTTCTATGATATGTACTTCATCACAAGATGGAGAAGATGAACTTCGTGGCGGATCATCCCTTTAGCTTTGTAATTAGAAAGGTGAGGACAGGTGTTGTATTATTTATAGAAGTGTGCTCAATCCACTCAAGTAATTCTAAATACTCTAAATGTTTAGCTTCTTTTTTTTTTTTTTTTTTTCCTCAAAATTAAATATTTTGGTTGTCTTATTGGTAAGGAATTCGGTGTATTTGATGGTAGTGAAACCATAGTTATGATAGTTAATGTATGTTGCATCAATTGTGAGAAACTATTTTATCAGTTACAATATATATTTTCAAGACATGTTTAAATAATTTTCAAGGTATATAGTTATATTTTTATTGATAATATGTTTAATTCATCATCATCAAAATAATAATTTTAGTTTTCAATTACCTATATACTTTAATTTTGACTTTTATTATTTATTTTTAAATTTATAGTGGGAGTTTTTCCAAATGCACGAGATTACTACTAGAAACAAAAAAATAACACTTTCACTAGCAGTGAGCCCATGCATTGTAATGCACGGGAATAAGAGAATAGCATGATATTTAATAGGAAAGAACACGAAAAAGAAAACAAAAGAAAAAGCATAAAAGTAAGATCTTACTTGTGCCAATACATTAGCCTCGTCAATCTTTTGATCCAACTCATGAACCAAAATTGTAATCCTAATATTTAAATTTTAAAATTATAGTGGGAGTTTTTCGAAATGCACGGGATTACTATTAGAGACAAAAAAAATAACACTCTCATTAATAGTGAGCCCGTGCATTATAATGCATAGGACAAAGAGAATAGCTTGATATTTTATGGGAAAAAACCCGAAAAAAAAAAAAAAGAAAAGAAAAAGAAGCGTAAAGTAAGATCTTACTTGTGCCAATACATTAGCCATGTCAACCTCTTGATCTCACTCCTGAACCAAAATTGTAGTCCTAATATATAGATGTCAATTGGAAGGATAGTGTCTTTTAAATTAAAACAAATACCTAGCTTTTTAGGAAAGAAAAGTTGAGCACATTAACTACCCAGCTTTTTTTGCCGTTTTTTTCCACCACTTTCAAGGAATTTATATTTTGTCATGTGCTATGATTCTTCTTCTAACGTCCTAAATTTTTTTTTGCCCAATTCTTTTTTTCTGTGTGGGGTATTAATCGTTGAATATGTTGATGATATCATTAACATTGTTCTTGATGGTTGTAGTGCAGGAGGATGAAGTGATTGAAACAATAAATTCATGGGCTCAAAAGGAGACAAAGGGCATCCTCATTAAATCAATACTTCTCAAGTCATTTGTTTCTCCTAGTACAATAGTTATGTTTGCAAACTGTATATATTTTAATGGAACTTGGAAAGGAAAGTGTGATGCATTGAGAACTACAAAATATGATTTATTTCAAGTGGATAAGACTGCCATACGAGTTCCATATATGACAAGTGAGAAATGCTAATATATTTCAGTGTTTCATGGCTTCAAAGTCCTAGGACTTCCTTACGGACAATGGAAGGATTAACGAAGGTTCTACCTGTATATCTTTCTGCTTTATGCACAGGATGGGCTATCTGAATTATTCAGCAAAATGAGATCTAAACCTAGGTTTTATGATAGACACATTTTGTGTGCAAAAACAAAAGTGGGCAACTTTCATATTTCTAAATTTTGAATTTCGTATGGGTTCAAAGCTACGAAAATTCTTGAGAGTTTAGTATTGACAATGTCTTGTTTAAAATTTAATGATTTGCATTTGGTTGAGGTATTCAACGCTCCTGTGGGTCAGAATGTGTCTATTGATTCCATTTTTCACAAGTGTGTATTTGACTTTAATCAAGGTGGCACCGAAGCTACAGTTGCTTCTCTTTCTATGATATGTACTTCATCACAAGATGGAGAAGATGAACTTCGTGGTGGATCATCCCTTTAGCTTTGTAATTAGAAAGGAGAGGACAGGTGTTATGTTATTTATGGGAGTGTACTCAATCCACTCAAGCAATTGTAAATATTCTAGATGTTTAGTTTTTTTTTTTTTGGAAATTAAATATTCCGAATATCTTGTTTGCAGAGAATCTAGTGTATTTGATGGCAGTGAAACCTTGGTTATGATAGTTAATTTATGTTGCATAAATTATGAGAGACCATTTTATCAATTATAATATATATTTCCAAGACATGCTTAAATAATTTTCAAGGTATATAGATTTAATTTTATTGATAATATGTTTAAGTCATTATCATCAAAATAATAATTTTTGTTTTCAATTATCTACTTACTTTAATTTAGACTTTTATTATTTATTTTTAAATTTATAGTGGTAGTTTTTCCAAATGCATGGGATTACTACTAGAGACCAAAAAATAACACTCTCACTAGCAATGAGCCCGTGCATTGTAATGCACGGGACAAAGAAAATAGCATGATATTTGATAGGAAAAATCACAAAAAAAAAATAAATAAATAAAAGAAAACACAAAAGAAAAGAAAAGAAGAAAAATGTAAAAGTTACTTGTGCCAATACATTAGTCTCATCAACCTCTTGATCCAACTTCTGAACTAAAATTATAATCCTAATATATAGATTTCAATTGAAGGAATAGTGTCTTTGAAATTAAAACAAATACCTAGCTTTTTAGGAAAGAAAAGTTGAGCACATTAACTACCTAGCTTTTTTTGCCATTTTCCCCCCCACATTCAATGAATTTAGATTTTGTCATTTGCTCTGATTCTTCTTCTTACGTCTTAAATTTTTTTTTGCCCAATTTTTTTCTATGCGGGGTATTGATCATTGAATATGTTGATGATATTATTAACATTGCTGTTGATGGTTGTGGTGCAGGATGATGAGGTGACCGAAAAAATAAATTCATGGGCTCAAAAGGAGACAAAGGGCCTCCTCATCAAATCAATTCTTCTCAAGTCATTTGTTTCCTTTAGTATAATAGTTATGTTTGCAAACTGTATATATTTTTACGGAACTTGGAATGAGAAGTTTGATGCATTGAGGACTATAAAATATGATTTCTAGCAAGTGGATATGATTGCCATACGAGTTCCATATATGACAAGTGAGAAATGCAAATATATTTCAGTGTTTCATGGCTTCAAAGTCGTAGGACTTCCTTATGCACAATAGAAGGATCAACGACGGTTTTACCTGTATATCTTTCTGCCTTATGCACAGGATGGGCTGTCTGAGTTATTTAGCAAAATGAGATCTAAACCTGGGTTCCTTGATAGACATATTCTGTGGGCAACAGTAGAACTGGGCAACTTTTAGATTTCTAAATTCCGAATTTCATATGGGTTCAAAACAATGAAAATTCTTGAGAGTTTAGTATTGGCAATGTCTTGTTTAAAATTTGAAGGTTTGCATTTGGCTGAGGTACTCAATGCTCCTGTGGGTTGAAATGTGTCTATTGATTCCATTTTTCACAAGTGTGTATTTGACTTTAATCAAGGTGGCACCAAAGTTGCAGTTGCTTCTTTTTCTATAATATGTACTTTGTCACAAGATAGAGAAGATGGACTTCATGGCAGATCATCCCTTTTGTTTTGTAATTAGAAAGGAGAGAATAGGTGTTGTGTTATTTATAGAAGTGTTCTCAATCCACTCAAGTAATTGTAAATATTCTAGATGTTTAGGTTTTTCTTCTTTTTTTAAAAAAAAAAAATAATAATAATAATAAATGTTCCAGATGTCTTCTTGGCAAGGAATTTGGTGTATTTGATGGCAATGAAACCTTAATTATGATAGTTAATGTATGTTGCATTAATTGTGAGAAACCACTTTATCAATTACAATATATTTTTTCAAGACATGCTTAAATAATTTTCAAGGTATATAGTTATATTTTTATTGATAATATGTTTAATTCATCATCATCAAAATAATAATTTTAGTTTTGAATTACCTCTATACTTTAATTTTGACTTTCATTATTTATTTTTAAATTTATAGTGGGAGTTTTTTCAAATGCATGGGATTATTACTAGAGACAAAAAAATAACATTCTCACTAGCAGTGAGCCGATGCATTGTAATGGACGAGGCAAGAGAATAGCATGATATTTAATAGGGAAAAACCTGGGGGAAAAAAAAAAAGAAGAAGAAGAAAAGAAAAGAGCATAAAAGTAAGATCTTACTTGTGCTAATACATTAGCCTTGTCAACTTCTTGATCCAACTCCTGAACCAAAATTGTAATCCTAATATATAAATGTCAATTGGAAGGATAGTGTCTTTTAAATTAAAACAAACACATAGCTTTTTAGGAAAGAAAAGTTGAGCACATTAACTACCCAGCTTTTTTTGCCATTTTTTCCCCCACATTCAATGAATTTAGATTTTGTCATGTGCTGTGATTCTTCTTTTAACGTCTTAAATTTTTTTTTTGCCCAATTTTTTTTTTGGAGTGGGGTATTGATCATTGAATATGTTGATAATATCATTAACATTGCTGTTAATGGTTGTGGTGCAGGATGATGTAGTGACCGAAAAAAGAAATTCATGGGCTTATAAGGAGACAATGGGCATCCTTATTAAATAAATTCTTCTCAAGTCTTTTGTTTCTTCTAGTACAATAGTTATGTTTGCAAACTGTATATATTTTAATGGAACTTGGAATGAGAAGTTTGATGCATTGAGGACTACGAAATATGATTTTTATCAAGAAGATAAGATTGCCATACGAGTTCCATATATGACAAGTGAGAAATGCCAATATATTTCAGTGTTTCGTGGCTTCAAAGTCCTAGGACTTCCTTGCGCACAATGGAAGGATCAACGACGGTTCTACCTGTATATCTTTGTGCCTTATGCACAACATGGACTATCTGAGTTATTTAGGAAAATGAGATCTAAACCTGGGATCCTTGACGAACACATTCTGTGTGCAAGAACAGAAGTGGGAAACTTTTAGATTTCTAAATTCCGAATTTCATATGGGTTCAAAGCAAGGAAAATTCTTGAGAGTTTAATACTGGCAATGTCATATTTAAAATTTAATGGTTTGCGTTTGGTTGAAGTACTCAACGCTCCTGTGGGTCAGAATGTGTCTATTGATTCCATTTTTCACAAGTGTAAATTTGACTTTAATCAAGGTGGCACCGAAACTGTAGCTGCTTCTCTTTCCATAATATGTACTTCGTCACAAGATGGAGAAGATGGACTTCGTGGAGGATAATGCCTTTTGCTTTGTAATTAGAAAGGAGAGGACAGGTGTTGTGTTATTTATGGGAATGTGCTCAATCCACTCAAGTAATTGTAAATATTCTAGATGTTTAGGTTTTTTTGTTTTGGAAATTAAATATTTCGGATATCTTGTTGGCATGGAATCTAGTGTATTTGATGGTAGTGAAACCTTGGTTGTGATAGTTAACGTATGTTGCATTAATTATGAGAGGCCATTTTATCAATTACACTTTCACTAGCAGTGAGCCCATGCATTGTAATGCACGGAACAAAGAGAATAGCATCATATTTAGTAGGAAAAAACCCGAACAAAAAAAAAAAAAAAAAGAAAAGAAAAGAAAAGAAAAAAGTGTAAAAGTGAGATCTTACTTGTTCCAATACATTAGTCATATCAACCTCCTGAACCAAAATTGTAATCCTGATATATAGATGTCAATTGAAAGGATAGTGTCTTTTAAATTAAAACAAATACCCAGCCTTTTAGGAAAGAAAAGTAGAGCACATTAACTACCTAGCTTTTTTTGCCATTTTTTTCCCTTACATTCAATGAATTTAGATTTTGTCAAGTGCTATGATTCTTCTTCTTACGTCTTAAATTTTTTTTTGCCCAATTTTTTTTTGTGTGGGGTATTGCTCATTGAAAATGTTGATGATATCATTAACATTGCTGTTGATGGTTGTAGTGTAGGATGATGAAGTGACCGAAAAAATAAATTCATGAGCTCAAAAGGAGACAAAGGGCCTCCTCATCAAATCAATTCTTCTCAAGTCATTTGTTTCTCCCAATACAATAGTTAAGTTTGCAAATTGTATATATTTTAATAGAACTTGGAATAAGAAGTTTGATGCATTGAGAACTACAAAATATGATTTCTATCAAGAGGATAAGACCGCCATACGGGCACCATATATGACAAGTGAGAAATGCCAATATATTTCAATGTTTTGTGGCTTCAAAATCCTAGGACTTCCTTACGCACAATGGAAGGATCAGCGACGGTTCTACCTGTATATCTTTCTGCCTTATGCACAAGATGGGATGTCTGAGTTATTCAGTAAAATGAGATCTAAACCTGAGATCTTTGAAGGACACATTCTGTGTGCAGGAATAGAAGTAGGCAACTTTCGGATTTCTAAATTCCGAATTTCATTTGGGTTTAAAGCTACGAAAATTCTTGAGGGTTTAGTACTGGCAATGTCTTGTTTAAAATTTAAAGGTTTGCATTTGGTTGAGGTATTCAACGCTCCTGTGGGTCAGAATGTGTCTATTGATTCTAGTTTTCACAAGTGTGTATTTGACTTTAATTAAGGTGGCACCAAAGCTGCAGTTGCTTCTCTTTCTATGATATGTACTTCGTCACAAGATGGAGAAGATGGACTTCGTGGCGGATCATCCCTTTTGCTTTGTAATTAGAAAGAGAGGACAGGTGTTGTGTTATTTATGGGAGTGTGCTCAATCTACTCAAGTAATTGTAAATATTCTAGATGTTTAGGTTTTATTTTTTTTTTATTTTTTTTTTTGAAATTAAATATTCCAAATATCTTGTTGGCACATTTGTTCGCATTGGCTTTGTGTTCTCATGAGATTAAAGTGGAGATACGTAGGTAGCCCATGAAGTCACCTTGAGTGCGATCTAATCAATTGAAAAAAAAAAAGAAAAGGAAAAAAGAAATAAGCTTTGCGCATAGCTAATCATTAAAAGCAATTCTTTGTGACTAAGTTAAGAAGAACCAATTTTGTTCATTGAACTAAGGAGTTTGAAATACTACATGCTACTAAGAGAGTTAATATGATTATTCATTCTCTTCATTTTCCCAATTTGTTCTTGTTTTGTTCTTTCCATCCACCCTTTTTTCTTTTTCTTTTTTTTCTTTTTTTTTTTTTGTTTTCTTGACTTTGTGTCTTCAGTGGTCATTGACCTCGTCCTTTGAGAATTCTTGTTAGTCATAATTTATTCATAGGATTCATTGTATTTGGTCCTACTATATTTTTTTTACCTAGGCTCTTGTCATAGATTTAATTATGGAAAAGAGGCAGCAATAGTCACTATGGAATTATCTGATTTGTCTAGTGAAGGAATGGGGCATAAGATTTATTGGGTTGAATTTGCTATGATTGGGGTAGTTTGCAAGATCTGAGAAGAAACGGGCATGAGACCCCATAATCTTGGGGAATGGTTTATTTTTCTTGATTAGTTGAAGAAGAAATTGAATGTGTTGATAAATATGCATGACACTCCATGAACTTGGGGGAAGATTGTAAGGAATTGGTGTAGAGAAAAACAATAATGTGGAACATAATGATAAACAAAAATCATAAACCAATTCCCTATAGCCCATGAATCTAATTGTGGTTCATGCAAAACAAAACCCTAACTAGAAGAAGAGGGTTAGAACTTACAGTAGGTCCTTAAAACAAATGATTGATCCTCGAGCAAGCAACACAAGTGTCCTGCCTCTACAGTATCCACCCCAAGCAAAAACCTTCAAGTTGTCTTCTAGTTCTCCTTAGGGTTTACTAGAGAAGGAGAAGAAGAAAAAGAAAGAGAGAGTGGCTTCCTCTAGGGTTCGGCTAGGGTGAGGAGAGTGAATTAATGTGTCTAAAGCATATGCTAGTGTGCTATTTATAAGCACACCATAGGGCCTACCAAGGGGGGGAGAATCCCACCTAGTGTGGGTTTTTCAATTTCTCCAAATTGCACATTAACCTCTCCATATTACATCAAATGCAAGTGTGGCCCTAAAAAGCTTTTCCCAATGCACTCTTGCCCTTTCTCTCATAACTTTAAAGTCCCTCTTCACTTATTAGTGTGTAACCCATTGGGTTCACAACATCGAGTAGTAGATAATGGCACAAGAAGTGCCCAATGGAACACTTTCCATTAAGAGTTTAATTGAAACTCCTTCCAATTCTCTAATTGATTGTAACCAATTTATATAAACTAGAGCTTCTACTAACCATGAGTAACATTTAACAATGGCTCATGGTGTAGTCCTAAATGAGGTGAATAATAGCATACAAAGAATCCTTCAGTTACAGTTAAGGTTACAATTACATCCTTCCATCATCACAATGTCTCTAATTAAACTAATAGGACATGGAAGTCTGTCAAGTCCCTAGTTTAATTCTTTTATGAACCTACCCAAAATATCAACTCATTAGATACACTATGAAAACCCATTTTTCACAGTCATCCCACTATGGCCATAGATTTACATGAGTTATATTTATGAGTGTTCTTATGAAACATTCCCTCCATTTTCTTGAGAGTGATAGATCCCTTATTGATCACTTATATGCCTTCACACATGAAGCAATAGAGCCAATGAACACCCTTGTAAACCCCCAGTGGAATATACAGTCAATGCTGTTAAAATTCTAAAGCTCTATGCATTACCATTTTGGACTTTTTATTGTTTCCAAGTTAATCAATTGTAGCTCATTCATCATTCATTATGTTTGCTCTTTTAGTGGGAAGAGCTTTCGAGCCTCTTGTGTTCACGCCACTTTAATTGTCAATTGATTGAGGAAAAGAGAAATAGAGAGACAATGGAATTATTGAAATCAAAATTTTTATTGAAGGAATGAAGAAGAACACATTGACAATGACTTGGACTCAAAAGATTTAAAACTTCAAAGGACATTTGACTTGAAGATCAAAAACAATTAACTAACTAGAAAACAAACAAAAAACTTAAACTCTTTATCACGGACAGTCATGATAGAATTAGTGTAGTAGTAAGTACCAAGAAAAACTCATTATCTTTCCCAACAACCTCAAAGCATCAGTATCTTCTTCTTGTGAATTAAACATTCTTGTTCTTCATCTTAACTTGCGCCGCCAACATTATCCAAATCCCCGTGAGTGTTAAAGGTTCCTTGAGCCTCATAAAGTCCCTCAAAATCAAGAACCCCCAAGCTAGCAAGAGTTTGAGTATCCTCTGAATGAAATGGGCTATGAATTGGAAATTTTTGCTTAATTGTGGCAAGAGATTTCGGTGGATCGGTATATGGCTGAGTTAGAGAGATTGGGTTTAGGGTGGCCAAGAACGAGTTCATGGAAGAGCTTTGAAGAATATTTGGATTACTGGTTGGTTTGGGAAAATTGATTACACCATGATTGATGAGGTCTTGAATCTCATGTCTTAGTTCATAACAATGGTTAGTGTTATGTCCCCTACTCTGATGAAAACTACAATATTCATTTTCCTTAAACCAACGAGGTAAAGGATTAAGAAGGGGTTTTGGATCAAGATGTGACAATAAGCCTAAGGTCTTCACTCTCCAAAAAGCATGGTTCAATGGCATATGGAGTTCAGTAAATTGGCGAGGCTTCTTCTTGATAGTTTGGACTTTCAACTCTGCTATGTTGGATCTCTAGGACTTGGTAGCCCTTGAATTAGACTCATGATGATTCATAGGCTCAGATTGGGCTTGATGAACAACTTGATCAATCACTAAGATATTGGTTAACATTTGTATGATCTCACAAAGCATTACCCTAATTTCCTCTAATGTTGTATTGCCAACTCTAGTCATGAGGGTGATAATGGGTTCTATTCTAATCTTTAACCTTAAGAAGACACCATAGGTTTAATCTAGCCCTCCTTCAAGATCAAATTACCTTTTTAAACTATGACCAAAACATTTTAACAAGATTTCCACGATTGCACTAATTTGATAAGTGTGGTCTTATTAAGCTTGCCCTTAGGTAGACATTTCATTTCCAATGGTACCTTAAAGTGTAAGGTGACATACTAAGGGCATGAAGGTGAGTCACTTAGCCTTAGGTTCTAGCCATTAACCATTACAAAACGATCAAAAGTTATTTTCCCCAAGTGTAGGCAAACTATAGGCTAGGTCCAAACATGATATCTCCTTAAAAGTGTCCCTTAAGCCGAAGGGTGAGGTGACATACCAAGGATATAAAGATAAATGAGCTCCTAATTCTTACCCTTACCCAAGCCCCTATCAGTTTACTTCAAAGCCCATGATTAAATGGTCTTGGCTCAAACACCTTTAAATAGTCACTCTTTCCTTTAGGAAGCCTTTTGGGTGAAGGGTGGAGGTACATATTAAAGGTATGTAGGTGAGGCCAAATAATATTAAGTCTCAATTATTACTGATGGTTAAATCAAACACAAGCACTCATCACATCACATCTTATGAAAGCATAACAAAGTGTGTGCATAAAAGTGAGTTGATGGTGTCCTATGAAGTCCACTACATGTACTATAAAAGGGTGGGCTAGGGTTCTTCACTTGCTTCAACCAATCTTTATAACTAACCATATGTGGCATCAGGAATGCTGTGTGGGTCCAGCAGTATGTGATTGATTCATTTAATATACCTTAGGGCACTAGGAAAGAGAGGTTGATAGCTTTCGCGCCAACACTTGGTATCATGAAAACTAAGGTTGAGACTAGGCCCATCAAGTGGCAAGGATATGTCGAGGGAGAATCAAACCTATCACGCAACAAGTGTACACATAATGCAGTAATTGAAGCACACAATCAAGCGAATGCATGTGATTGATTTTAATTAAAAATAAGAAATTAACTTAGCCTAATTAAATCACGCAAGTCTAGCCCTCGACATCCCTAGTGGAGTCGCCAAACTCTGAACCTAGGAAAATGACCTACATAAAATCAAAGGACTCAACACCTCATTTTTTAAGGAAAGAGGAAAACCCTAACAACATTTTTATTTCCAAAAAAGACAACACATGACTCCATTTTTAAAAAGGAAAGGCAAAAAGTCTTTAGAAAAACAAAAGATTGGATTCGAGGGCTAAGTTACGATATGGGAAGGTTCTAGGCTAAGCCTGTAGGCACCCATATCGCCCTAATTGGTCTCTTAATTTAATTGGGCTAAATTAAAGTCTTACACACACATAAATCAATAATCATCACAAGAAGCATGCATATTATCCATCCATCAAAACAACCAAACAAAAAAAAAACAAAAAAAAACAAAAAGGAAAAGAAAGAAAACCTAGGATAATTGGTATTCTAGGGCGGACTTGAACATCAATTGAGCGCTACATACCTTGCATGAACATACAAGGATTAAAGTCCACATAGCTCCATATAAAAGGGGTTGTTCCTTATTAAAGACTTATGGCAAACCCTAGATTTCCATTTTTTGAAAGAAAAAGAAAGTTTCCAAAACAAACGAATTTCCAAAAAGGAATAAGGAAAGATAGGAATTTTAATTAAAAAAGGGAACTTTAATTAAAAGAAAGTTTATAAAAAGGAAACTAAAATTTACTATATTCCCTTACTAAGAAATAACCGAAAACGGAGAAGAGAATAAAAAGAAAAGTATACCATACTTACCATATGCAAATATATACCTCCAAACAATTGCCAAAATAACAAATAACCACCCTATTTTCTATAGGGCAATTATCATGCTAAAAAATGACCATTTCCATGCTCAAAACATCACCACAATAACAATAAAGAAATCTGGATAGAAACTATTAAAGTACTAAATCATCCCAATAATCATGCCAAAATAATAATCAAGGAATAAGAAAACTCTAATATGCTCCTATATGCAATGACCTATCTAATATGCAGAAAAAAAAAAGACTAGAAAAACAAGCAAAAAACCCTATAATAATCATGGGAATATCACATAATATCATAAAGCATGAAAACAAAGCAAACACAATTCAATAGGATGATATTTTATGTAAAAACATGAAAAAGGCTCTCTTACGGCGAGTTTTCTTAAGTAAAATTATCGTAAGACAATTCTACGTAAAAGGTACCCCATATAAGAGTTCTATCATTATATCCTACATAAATATATACCCTAAAACATGTTAGAAGTGATTGCATGCTTAAAAACATTCCCGAATATCCCCATGCAAAACCTTATTCTCTAAACAGGATAATTATCCTTAGAAAGGGATAATGTCTCCAAAAACCCTAGAAAATCCATTGCATGGATGCAAACCTAGCATGATTCAACTACATGTAACATATATAGAACAACCATGATGAGCAATAACTTAAACAGCTATGCTAAACATGTTATATGAAACTTGCATGAAATAAGGAAAATAGAAACCCTAATCTCACAACTATGCATAATATCCCACAAACTAACCCTAAAACATACTCAAACCATCATGAATATCTTTAATATCATGCATATTAATAAACTAAAGCATTAAATCATGGTGATAATCACAACAATATCATGCAATATAACTATCATGAGAAAGAGAAACCTTAATTTCCAGTTTTTAGGGTTAGGCCGCATATTACCGCTTATAGAACCTTGAAGGTAACTCCTCCTCCTCCTTTTCCAGGGTTAGAGAACTCCTCTTTGTCCTTCTCTCTTACACACAGAACTCTCTTTCTCATAAAATTCTCTCTCTCTTAGTTTCTAGGTACAGGTGCATCAGAAGTGCCTCCCTTAGGGTTGAACATAGCTAAGTATTTATAGGGATCAGCTTTAATAAATCAATGGACAAGATTAATTCACTAAATAATAATCCAAGGGCTATTAGAGACTCTCTTGGGGTTCAAGACACTCAGACCTACCAAAAAATTAGAAAGAAAGACTTGTGGAGGCAGAAAAATACGTCAAAAATGGAAGAAAATTGCAAAAACCCTAAAAACTGATGGAGTGCCTCGGGTGACCACCCAAGCCTAGACGGCCAGCCGCCAAGGCCCAAGTAGCTAGCCACATAGCCTTGGGCGGTTACCTGAGAGCCTCGTCAACTGTAGCCTTATTTGCACTCTTTTGACTTCCAAAAATGCTTCAGGGGTCAAACGAAGTCCGATTTTGACGAAACGAAAGTCAAAATGACCGTGTTTTGAAAAGGAACACATTTTTAAACATTTTAGGACAAAAATCTTTAACCAAAGGGGCATGGTGAGCTTTTATAAAGGCGGTTAACTGCTATGCACCACCATCACAAAACAGGTATGCATATAGGGTTGCACCAAATGCTTTCCAAATAAAAAATTGACCTTCCAAAACATATTTAAGAATAAAATTAAGACTAATTAAAGTCTAATTGAGAAAAATTGAGTGGAAATTATGAGCCGACTTGAGCAAACCAAGAGAGTTTTAGCCAACTTGAACCATTATGAGCCAAATTAATTCTAAACCATCAATTTATCAAATTGAACCTATAAATAACTCCTATGCATCAATATGAACTCCAATTGAAAACTTGGATATCATTTCAAAGTCAAAATAAAAGATATGACTTAGAAGACAATAATGCCCTCGAAGTCGCAAAATCTCTTATTGACTATTGAAAACATCTCCAAATTAAACCAAAATTCATATGCATAATCCTTAATGCCTTAAAAACCTAATGCAAATGCCTAAACTCAAAAATAAAAGAAAAACCTACATGAAATGATGACCTCTAACTAGGGTAACAAAAATGGGGTGTGACAGTGTGGTGTTCTAACTTGCCTCTTATGATGAAATTCCCTTCCTTGTATGATATTGCTTTGGACAAGGAAGCTTTGGTTCGGGATAATATAAAAGGCGTCAATGGTGCTATATATTGGAATGTCATTTTTTTTTTGGAGGCATTTCAATGACTAAGAATTGGAAAGTGTGATGAATTTTTATCAAGTTCTTAATGATAGTAAGATTTTGGTGGGCGAGAATGATTCTTCGGTATGGCATAAGGACTCTGAAGGGTAAGTCTTCATGAAATATATATATATTTTTTTTCAATGACTGTGGAACCATCCCACAGCAGAGCCCTTTGGACCCACCCATGGAACCTAAAGCCCTGAGGAGACTAGTGCAGCAACCCAGCACTACGGTCGCCCACTTAAATCTTGGGTTGTCCTAGCGGGGAATTGAAATCGTGATCGAGCGCCTAACCACACAATCACAAGTTTGCCCTTACCAATTGGGCCATCTAAGGGTGGGTCTCCGTGAAATCTTTCTACAATGTCTTAAGACCTCAAAGGGATCCTTTTCTTTTGGTGAAGACTATGTAGATTGCTTTAGTTCCTACTAAAGTCGCATTCTTTTTTTGGTTGGTGGGAAGTAAAAAAAGTTTGACTTTGGATCATCTAATTAGGAGAAGTTGGTCTATGCCTATAGACACCCCATTTTCACCCCCCATGAGTTCATGATAGCATTTGGTTAGGTTTAGAAGCATTTAGGAGTCCCTAAGCCTTAAAGGACACTTTTGCCTTTTTAAGCCTTAGGAGAGTAGTTCATCATTGCATGCATATTTTTGTCTCGTTGTTGAATCCCATCACTTGCATTTAGTTTCTAGGATCATTTTGAATATGGGTGTCAAATTTGGTTCAATTCTAGATAGGTTTGGATAGTTAATTAGAACTTTTGTGACTTGAAGGACAATTTCATCTTTTACTTCGTATGTTTTCTAATTGACCAGGAAACTTGTTCTGGATTGTTCCATTGATCTTAAAATGATGAAATGAGTCTAATTGAAGTGCTTTAATTTTTGAATAGGTTTTGGATTGGTTCACCATATTACCTTATGGCTAATTGACCTTTTTTTGGTTAACCGCCTTGTGAAAACCCAGCCACTTGATCGTGGTCATGGATTTTTGGTCCAAGAATATTCTAGACTTATTTTACATTGAATCCTTAAAATTTTGGCTTTTGAATCACTCAAATCGGAGTTAATTTGAAGAATTTGTGTCCATTTGAAGTTAGGAGTCCGATTTGAGCCCGGATTCCTGATTTTTGAGGAAACTTGAGATTCCCCTCGAGTAACCAGTTGGCCCAACCAGTCCAACCGGTTCACCCAACCGGTCCAACCGATTGGCCCAACCGGTTTCCCAAGCTGTCCATCTTTGTTTGTTTTTCTTTGAAGTTTTGACGGATTAGGATTCTCATACTCCGAATTTCTTCCTTCCAAAAGTGTTTTAAACATATTGGGATGTGGTTTTGAGTTGTCCAACATCTAAAGGATTTAATAATAGTCTTAGATTGGTTTTATGGTGGATTAATCTCAACCATTGGTTCACATGGTTGGTTGGCTATAAATAAAGGTTCATTCATCAGCATAAAGGGTTGGACTTTTTAACTTTTGACGCTTTATATTCATAAGAGAGCTAGGGAGAACAAATTTGCACACACCCATATCACTTGGAGAAGGTTTTCTATTGCAATTATGAAGAAGAATTAGAAGGCAATCAAGCCCAACAAGAAGGAAGAACACAACGAAGACCTTTGCTTTGTTGTAAATATCCTTATCTTCTACTTCATTCTCTGCATAGTTATGGCTTAATATTGAATTATGGATCATATATACTCTATATTTTAGAGTGAATATGATTCAAAATGATGTGAAAAGCATGCTAGTGGAGTAGGATTGTGAATTGTTTGCTGTTAGGATAGTTTTTCTTTTGAGGATAGAGATACGTTTTGCACAGAAAATTAATTGATGTGTTTAGGCCATTTTCTCTTCATGGTTCAATTATATGCATGATTTTAAGCATCTTTTGTATAGGACACTTGCTGTGTAAGCTTTGTCTTCATAAGTGTATAGATGATTATTCTTTTCAAGGATAATTATCGTCCTCAGAGGATGAGGTTGTGCATAGGTGCTTTCTAGAGTATGTTTAAGTGCGCTATGAGTTTTTTTTTTGCATTCTTAGGTATATATTTTACATAGGATATGTGAATAAATCATTTATATAGAGTGATTTCTATGTAAAATTATCTCCAAATAGTTTTACTTAAGAAAGCTCGTCGTAAGGATGATTATTTCATATTTTTACATAAAATACTTATCTAAGGCATCATGTTAGCTTTTCTTTTCATGTTTTGGATTGTTATATGATATTTTCATCATGATAATTCATATTTGGTATGTTTTTGATAGTTTTATGCATGTTAGGGTGTTTTGGGCATATAAGAGCATATTAGGATTTTCTTTCTCTTTTGATTTTTGTTCTTTGCATGAGTATTAGGTCATTATATGCATGTTTAGTATTCTGTCCAGATTTGAATTAGTCTTTCTAATGATGATTTGAGCATGAATATGGTTGGTTTGAGCTTGATAATTACCCTATAGCATACATGAGGTGATTAATTGGTGATTTTCCAATGTTTTGGGATAGTTTGGTGCATGGTAAGTTTGGTTCATGGTGAGTTCTATTATGAATTGTTCTCTTCTCCTCCCTTTGCTTATTCTCTTTGCTTTGAATTATGATTCTCAAGTTTCCAACTTTTTCTAAAACTCTTTTTTGAACAAGAGTTCTATCTCTTTTCAAATTCTATCTTTTCTTAAATTCCTTTTTTGGAAATTCTTTTTCTTTTTAAACTCTTCTTTTCTTTTAATGGAAACTTAGGGTTTATAGTTCATTGTAAGGGGAGTAACCCCTTCTCAATCGAACTACGTAGATTTTGATCCTTTTCATCTTTGTATGTAAGGTATGTAGGCGCTCATTTAATGTTCAAATCCGCCCTAGGATATTAAGTATCCTAGGTTTTCCTTTTTCTTTTATTCTTTTGTCCATCACATATGATTGTTAGTGGAGTAGGATGAATTCGTGCTTATTCATTATCTATCTCTTGTGATTGCAAGTGGATTAGGATGAATTTTTTCATCAGATATAATTGCTAGAGGAGTAGGATGGATTTGTTCTTTTATTCTTTATATCTCTCTATTGCTTTCCATATTTCTTCCTATTTGTTCATGGATGTTTGCAATGCTTTATGGATGTTTATGAACGCTTTATGAATGTCTATGGATGAATGGATAGTTTATGGATGATTCTTTACATATGCATGATGACTAATTAGGAAGTGATTGAAATAGCCCATATAAATTCAGAGACCCATTTTGGGGCGATGTGGGTGCCTATAGGATGTTTCCTAAAACCTTCCCACATCGTAACTTAGTTTCTGAATCCTCTTTTGTTTTGTTAAGACTTGCTTTTCCTTGATCGGAGTCATGTGTTTGGTTTTCAAAGGTTTCTTTTACAAAACTATTTTCAAGGTTTTCTTTTTTTCCTTAAAAAATGAGGTGGCGACTCCTTGTTTGTTATGTTTTTGTGAACCTTTAAAAAACCAGATTTTTATTTATTTAAATATCTACATACTTTTTAAAGAGGGGTTTTCCGATCGAAACCCGTGGTTCACAATGCCGAATAGGTGCATTTTGAGTAAGGACAAAGCAAAAATGGTGGATCATCTTTTCACCTATTGCATTGTGGCAAGGAGTCTTTGGATGTTTACTTTTACTATTTTTGGAGTCTGTTGGGTTCTTCCTTCGTCTACTCATGACCTTCTTTTAGGTTGGTGGATTAAATAGGGAAATAAGGAGGCAAAGGTGATTTGCAGAATGGCCGCTCATGCCATTTTTTGGTGTATTTGGAGAGAGAGGAACCTTGGAACATTTGAAGAGATTGAAAAGTTGATCATTGATCTTAAATCTTATTTGGCTAAGAATATTTTTTTGTGATATTTTAGTTATTCTAATAATCGTAACCTTCTTTTGTACATTTTGTAGATTTCCTTAAGCTTTAGAGGGGTCTTTCTCTAATGCTTGTGTATGTCTCATGTACTTGGGCTAAGCCTTTTTTGTTTTTAATATATATTTACTTCATCAAAATAATTACTTATAAGAGAGGAATTGGGCCAGAACACACCCTAATAGGCCCATTTTCCAACAAATCACCTCCAAATCATTTGCAAACCAAGAATTTGTTTCACTAAACCCATTAAGAACATCTAGAACATTTCCCACAGCAACTGCCTCCGCAAGCTTTTGGGTTTCCTAACCTCATATATAGAGATGGCAATTTCAACCCGATCTATAGGGTCCCAACTTGACCCATGCCCATATAAGCGGAGGTTTTTTTTTTTTTTTTTTTTTTTTTTTTTCGGGTATTAGGTTGGGTATGGGCATAAATTTAAAATTTATTTCGGGTACGAGTCGGGTATGGATCCCAAAAGAAAAAACCTGACAGCCTGACCCAACCAGATGCTTTTACAATTTACAACTATATATATATATATAATGTGATTCCCGAAATGCCCTATTAAATTATTATTTAAAAAAAAAACTAAAAATCTCGAATAATGTGCAAAGCATACTGAGTACGCTTGTTAGACCTTATCTTTAGAAGGCTCTATCATACCAGATAATCATATTCCCTACCTTGCTCCTCACGACGCCCTCACGCTCACACCCTCCATCGTTGTCGCTCTCTGCCATTGCCGACTCACCCTCACGTCCTCCATCTTTGATGAAGCATGATGCCAGTAACCATAGCTTTCCTTTCTTTTCTTTTTCTATTTTTCTTCTTCTTCTTTAAGATCAAGACCCCCAAACTGATTTTAACAAAAATAAAATCAAATCAAAGAACAAAAAGAAAAAGGGCAGTGGGTTTCTTCTTCGACGAAAGTTGAAAAAGAAACCATAGCTTTTGCCTTTTTCCTTTTTTTCTCCTTTTTTTTCTTTGACGCTGGTAACCATGGCTTTTGGCTTCTCTATTTTCTCCCCCTTTTTTTTTTCCTCTTTTTTCCTTCTTTAAGATTAAGACCCCCAAGTTGATTTAAAAATAAATAATGAAAAATCAAAGAAGAAGAAGAAGAAGGGAGAAGCAATGGGTTTTATAGTGCTGAAGTGCTATTTCAGTGAGAGGGGCAAGATCTACTCGAACTGCTCTGGTCTCTCTACATCACACACCCATGAATCTCGTCAGAGCAGCTTAAACTCGCTCGGATTTGGATGCACCCCCTACTACTACATTGACATTGGTCGGGCATGAATGGCCCAAGATGACAACAGATCGGGGATGGAGTTCAATTCTCCTGCCCTATCGAGTATAGGGTCAGGCATGGGCATAGGAGTTCAAAGTCGAGGTCGGGTATGGGGTAGTTCTGACCTGCATCTAACCCAACCCATTGCCATCCCTACTCATACATTCCCTAATAAATCTGACTTAAATGATTTGTGGGTCCCAACACCCACAACAGTATTCTCACCCAGAATAGAACTCTTTTTAATATTCTTTATGGCTAGCTGATTGCCACATGTATGATCTAAGTCATTTACTACGTCTTCAACCTCCAGCAGGTTGTACCCACCGTCTGTATTACCACCACCCTTGGCCCCCTATCTCGAAACCCTGCCATTGCTAGCATTAGGAGGCTGCCTAAACAATCTCTGAAACCCCTTCCTATAGAAATTATGAACCGTCCTTTGGGGCACCATAGCAGCCAGAATGGAACTTACATGAATCAAAAATTTTCTATCACGCATAATGACATTCAAAAAACTTGGATTAAATTCACTAATTAGACCTCTAACTCTAATCCTAGCCTGAAACAAATTTTCTAACTTCAAGTTCTCGTCAATTGCTAAAATCCTCCAAAGTTATCAACAATCTTGGAAAACACCTTCCTTCAAAGATGAGAAGAGAGTCCCTCAATAGAAACCCAATCAGATTAAGATACAAAACAAGCAACACGAATGGAATTAAAATTTGGATTCCAATTTTTCAAGAAAACAGTAATACGCTTTTTAAGGACATCACAAGAAAATAATTTACCTTCTCGAAGTTGACAGAAGAACACAACCCTCTTAATCTTGAAATGGCATCAACAAGATACTGCACTCCAACAAATCACACAATTCCATCTGAATATCAACCAATTTATTAGTGATCTATACTTTCTCGCATACAAACGCTTTCATCCAATCCCCTATTAATTGCAAAACATCCCTATTCAACCCTTGTAACACATCATTTTGAGGCTTAGACATACTGCCACCCAGCTTATCGTGATCTAACACCATTTGAGGCTGTGAAGATAAATAAACATGAGTGACCCTGATTTGAAGTTGTGCCATCAAACCAAAACTGTTCAAAATCTTAACAAAACCCTTCCAGACGTTACCTTCATACCCTCTGGAATGACTATGAATCTTTCTTTTCCATTGCTGTTCACTTCTGTCAACCGCACGAATCTCCCACTTCTGTTATAAAGAGCTTCAGGAGCACAGTGTAAGGGGAAAAATCCAGATAGTTCGCGAGACGCTTCGTTTACGATGGTTCGACGAACCGGAACGTTGTACAACGGTGATTTGAGAAAGCTTCAACGATGAGAATGGAAGTAAATAGTTCTGCCCCATTTCCAGGTGAACAGTGACACTTGGTTGAATGATGAACAATGACGGTAGGTGCTCTGATGAATAGTGCAGTTTGATTCTCTAGTGAATAGTAACTTGAAGACAAAGAGAACCATCAAGGCAGGCCGAGGTTGTCTAGCTTAAAACCCTCCGACACTCATGTCAGCCTTAATGTTTAGAGAGAGAGAGAGAGGAATTTCTAGGGTTTCGTGTTGCGGCGCATTTACTTTGTTTCGCATGAATATTGTTCCTTTTATAGGAAAAGACTAGGTTTCAGGCTAGATTGTCATTCTAACCCGACCATGGTTAGTTTAGGGTTCCGACCCAACCACAGTTAATTTGGGGCTTTAGGCCTGATCACGGTTAACCTAGGCTTCAGGCCTGGTTGTTGACAACTGTTCATCCCTGATTTAGTTATCAGGAGCGCAGCTAGATTTTTCTTATCGGATCTAGGAAGTGGGCAATTCTGAGACATGTGAGGGACATATGGCTAGGCCTAAAGTGCTTGCTTGGCCCGAGGGCATTCATTGTCCTGAAGACAAACTGGTTCGAGGGCATTATGTCCCGAAGGCATTATGGCCCGAGAGAATTATGGTCTGAAAGCATTCTGACCCGAGGGCAGGGTTCATCTTACCGAGAACCCCTCCGTCTCTCGAGAACACCACTGAAGGCCACCACGTGTCTAGGTTTCATTCGTTGGTTATAAATATCCCACACACATAGTATTCTTATTACCTCTAATCTTTTAATCCTACCGCCCTCACCTTTCCAAGAACACACCTCAACAGTTTTCTCTTAACCCGGGCAGCACCTTCCCAATCTGACAAAATCAAAATTCTCCAACCCCTCCCATTTTCTGAGATCCTCATAAAGTAAGCCAAAACCCACTAATTCTACAGTCCACTCGCAGGAATCTCCTGGCCATTGCTATAAGTCCAGTACCAGATTAAAGATAGAAAGACACAGACTAGAAATAAGAAAGTATAGAAGAGAAGAAGAACAAGAAGAAGATCATGAAGGGAGGAAGGCTAACAGGACGGAAAGAAGAGAGGAGCCCTTCATGACACCAAACTCAAGAGAGCTTCTATAAGAATAGGAACAATATACAAACCAAGAATTGTTAGTTATCTGACTCGTTTTAGATCTGCCCATTCTGATGTGTGGTTCTGTAAGAAAGAAAGCGTATTATTAGGTCATTCTCAACTTTGTTACTATTATGGACTATCAAAGCTGTCAAGTCTTCAATCTTTATCATTCATCTTCTTACGAAGAGGCAAATATGCTTCATCAAGGTAATTTGGAAGCTTGAAACCATGACATCCACACTCATGCCCAATTCACAAAGAATGTAGCCTCTAGATAAACAATAATCATCTGCGGAGTTGGGCAAAAAAATTACTTCTACATCCCAAATCTTCACTGTCACATCTCGTGGCGGAATTGAGTTTTTCCAAGCAAGTTTCTTTCATCGAAATTGTCAGTGAATGTTTTAAAGTTGTCCGCTGTCAATAAAACAGGCTTTAACAAATGTACACCAGAAAATTTGTTCAATAAACATATCAGGTAAAATCACACCGGGCTACTTAGCAAGCATATACATACATATATATAGTATAATGAAACTCATCAAAATCCAACTATAATTTATTTTTCTTTCTTCATAAAGCTATTCCTACAACAACATTCACTGAAATATATTATAAAAACAAAAATAAAATAAAAAACATATATATTACCAAAAATATGAAACTTACATTTAAAGAATATACTAGCATAACTAAACAAAGAAAATTCTTTACCAAATATATATATATATATATATATATATATACCTAGAAATAAAATTCTTATATACCATCCGGGAAAAAATAAAAAAAATAATCCCAGTCAAGGTAGTATGGGTGATGCACATGAGATTGTCCCACAAAATATATGAGCCATTGTAATTTATCAATCTTATTTCCAACTCCGTTCTTACTTCTAATTCTTCAACCAGTCGAACCATACACACTGAAGCAACACCAACCATCAACCAAGTCAATACAACAGATGATCAAACATCCGTTTCCATTAAAACCACTGCAAAGTCGAACTATGAGCCCATCTGCAGATGCTTTCCATATATAATACGTACATAAATATTCTACATGATATATTAATTACATAAGAATACAAAGAATTAAAGTTTCGGAGAGTTCAGGTTGTGAGATATGACATTTACAATGTACACCTGCACTACAATTTGTATCTTTAAGAAAAATTAATAAAAAAAAAAAAAAATTGTTGCGTGCTGTTTTTCTTTCAGTAGTAAATGATCAAAGCCTGCCCTGTAGTTGGGGCAATCGCAACAGGCATTTAATTAGAGCCAAACTCCTGGTTCCATTGTTCAAGCTCTTCCCACTTGCTTTTCTGCAGGCTGGGTCTAATAACAGTCATTGCCTTCTGAAAATCTCCATATCTTAGTGGCCTTACCTGGTAATATACATATATCACAACATGTTAAAATAATGTCTGCAATGAGTTGTTAGGAACCCTAAATATTCTTAGCATTTACTTGTCAAAGTGGAAGATAAAAATAATATGCATGTATAATGCAAATAACCCCAGATGCATGAGAATGACTGAGCCTTATTAAAAGTAGATACTTTAATGAAAATCCTAAACTGTGACCCAGAAAAAAAAAATAGCACCAATCGCTGGCAACTTTAGGCTGAGTTTGCTACCTCATTTCGGTTTCTATTTTGGTGGTTAGGGTGAGTCATCGCTACTGGTATATTGCACTCACGTGCACATAAAAAAGGTGAACAGACTTCAAAAAGCAGGAGCAAAGTTGAATATGTTATGAAATATGCACTCAAATTTTGCTATAAATAACAAAGATCAGTATCAACTAATTCGTTTAAATTCTTTGTGAAACACATAGTACTAAGTCAGTTTCTATTGGAGGCGTTTAAAGTTGGACCAACACCCCCCGCCCCCAAATAAAAAAAAAAAAAAAAAAAAAAAAAAAGCCACCACCACACAGAAAATTGTGTTTACTTCAAACAAGGTAGTGGAGAGAAAATTCTGGAATCCTAAATCCACTTTTTCATACTAAACGCAGCCTTCCCTAATATTTGTTTCCTGAAAACTAGACAAAAAGAGAACCAGGAACTACATCACATGTAGAATACCAAAGCAACATGGACTTAATGTTCTGTTGCACATAGGCTGGGAAAACATGCATGAACGGGAGCAAAATTACAGCTATTATAAGCAAACAGGCATTTCTGTTTAGCAAATACAAAGACTTGGGATTATTTTTCTGGAAACTGAAATAAAAATGCATCCATAACCAAGCCACATCTAAAGGAAAATGATGGGTGGCCCATATATGGGCAACCGGTATAGACGCTAGGGTGGCCCCCAGCCCTTTAGTAATATGGGATACCCAGCACTGCTGACACAAAAATAACAACCATTTTCTAGCCGGACTACCTGATTTGCTCTGACAGTGAGAATGTTTGCACCAAGCTCTCTAATTGGCATCATCGCAGCTTCTTCACACAAGGCTTGTAAATCACTCCCAGAATATCCTTTGCATCAAAAGTGACATTACAATAAGTCTTAATTTGTCAAGAATAATAATGTTCTACAAGAGTGTTGATCAATGCTCAGTTCTATCACGAGTTCCGAAAGTCATACAAGTTAATTGGCTGCAAGCCAGCAACACTTTGTAAAGCTATGACACCAATAATTATCTTACCTTCTGTCTCTCTCACAAGCCTTTCTAGATCTCCGCCTGTTGGAAAAAAGTACATTGTTATTCAATCATAATCTGTTATGTGATCTCTAGCACACCAGGCCACAATGCACAGGAGAGGTGCCTGCCTAATTTACTTGCTTTGAATTAAAATGGATTATTTACACCATTATAATAAGTGAAATGTTAAAGATATAAAAGATCCAAAGGCCCAAGCATACAAGAATAGGGGATCCATCATCAATCTAACAAAGGAATTCCATTAAAGAAAACCCTTTACGAATAAAGACTAGAATGACACAACAACCAATAAATAAAAAAAAAGGCAACAATCTCCAAAAAAGTCTCCAACTTGTAATAACTATAAATTACAAGAAACAGACTATTAAAAAATATATATTTTTTTGGAGCAAATACTATGGGGAATGATCTTTATTACTTAATTATTTAAGTTCAGAGTCAACTTTGTGGAACATCACCATTGGTATGCATCAACTTGCTTCAGAGTTTAATATAGACTAGTTTTCTTTAGAAACTATAAAATGTAATATGAGTTCCCCTTATTTTATAAAAAAAATAAAATGGCTACATCTAACAAAAGAACCTTATGTCACAAGGGCATTTCAAATGTGTAAAGTAATCATGTCAGACACAACACATTTTCCCAAAAATTTTCCTAGCAGGCTTTCTTAACAGGTTCTATATTACACAAATGCTTCAAAACAAGTCTAGAGTTTTGCAAAATGTGCTATATAACATAGAAAATTCAAGGGTAGATTGCACTCCCCTCCCTTGATGTTTGGGGAAAATATAAGAACCTTACCTCCATTTTTTAAAATTACACTCCCCCTCCTACACTTTTTTTTTTTTTTGGTTTCCCAAGGTGTCCCCAGGCTTCGCCTAGGACTAATCCTCCGAGGTATTATCGAGCACCGAAGCGGGAACCTCTCCCAAGAAAGTTTGCTGCATCCACAAGGATTCGAACCCAATACCCCTTGCTTAAGCGACCAGCGCCCCCTCCTAAACTTTTGCATATGGTTTACAAATACCCTCCCCTCCGTTAACCCACTGTCAGAGGGATATGCTTGATGTTACCTTAAATTTTATTAAGAATTCCAATTGTATCCTTAATCTCTTTTGCAACTATTGAGAAGGGGCTTTTTCATACTATGATAACTACTCGTCCAAAGTTTGGACTTTTTGAAGAATGTGCACAAGCAATTAATTTCCACCCATATTTTGTGTTGTGTTTTATTAATAAGACATTTCTCTAATCACTCAAATGCCCTGTTATTATTATTATTTTTCAAATTTTTTATAGTTTTTACAAAAAGTAACTCATTAAAATTTTGTTGAGGTCTTTTTGGTGATGTGAGAGCTTGTTTTTTGGTTTGGTTCCAATACACCGCTTTGCGCAGTGGCTTCAGGTTCTTTGTTTTTATAAAAATTATTTGAGCTACCACCAAAAAAAAAAAAAAAAAAAAAAAAAAAAAAATAGTGACGCCTTGGATTGAGTTGTATAGTTAAGGCCATTAATTTAATTCATTTGCATTTGGAAATTTAATATAAGATTTTATTGCTTGAACAACATAAGCGATTCAAAATGTAATCTATTTATTAAGTTTCTAATGTAGCATAAGCCCAACTTAAGAACACTTTCTTAGGTTTCCTTTCTGAGTGGGGGCAATTGCAATTTTCTGGAGAGTGATTGCAATTTTCTGAATTTTTGCGATCTTTTCAGTTATAGCTTTAGTTTATAGTTTTTGTTTGCTTCTGTATACTCCCTGCGTACATGTGCATTGCACTTTTTTTTAATATATCTAATGATTACCTTATCACAAAAAATAAATAAATAAGCCCAATGGGCAACACAAAATTCAATAAAAACATTGGGTTAAAATTAAATAATAATATTTTGCTATAGGACAAATACGTAAATTAAGAACAATTTTTAACTGCATCAAGTGGACTTTAGTGTGAAATAAATTAAGAACAATTTTTAATGGCATCAAGTGGACAATTTTTAACAGAAGTATCCAAGTCCACATAACATAGAAAATAATGTGCAGAACCAAAAGAAATTATTTTAGAGTACACTGACCAACAATAAAGGGTTATCAAATCAAAATAACAGTGTCCAATAACACATGATAAAACCATAATCTTACCTGGTAAGGAAAATGCTTGGCCCTTGAGTTTGTGCTTTAGAAGAAGCCTTCTAACATTTTCGTCCGGTAATGGTATGTATATTCTCTTCACCTGGTTCATGGTTTCACAATAACCTATCTCGTAAAAGATAATTAAAGCAGTTTGAAATAAATATTTCTATTTGGATCTATATTAGGTATTAAATGTATATTTAAGTTGCCCTACAAGACTACTTTCAAATATATAGTTCATGTTGTTTGCCATATTATAGTTCCATGTTATCTTTCCAAAAGTCATGATTATGTGGTTAGCCAAGCACATATGCACAACTAAAATGTGTCCGCATTTTCTCAAAGCAATGTGGCTGGTCACTTTGCAATTGAAGGTCACAATTTATGTTCACTTCAACCCATTCAACCAACCCATTCCAATAAAAACAATTGAGTACAGAGTCTGTACTATATACATGCCAAATAGTCTTCAACACCTACATATCATCCATCCCAACCCTAAAAATTAGAAATTTGTTTAAAATTCTGGACTGGATCAGACCCGAACATGCTGTAATAGACAATAAGCCACCTCGTATCTGCCTTGAACCTAATGCAAGAACCATTTTTTGCCACCTGAACTAATAATATTGAGATGGAATCGACATTTATGTTTCATCATCAGATCATCTGCCCTTATGAGTATCCAAACCTTTAAATTTTGGTTGATAGGCAATTTGGGCTGGATGCTTACTCTTTGTGCCCGAATGGCCATGTTTGGTTGCTCATAACCTTCCATCAGGTCAAATCACAGACCTACAATACTTCAATGGAAAGCTTTGGACGTTTTCTACGTGTGGGGCTAGCTGTCATTGGTTCATTTGACTTTGAGTATCCAAATCCTTTTCTTCTGGTAATGGAATGCCTATGCACTCCTACAATGTTTGAGGAATTGGGCACCTGGGCAAATATTAGGCTAGGAATGGAAAATAATAATAATAATAATAATAATAAGAAAACAAAATTTTTATACATATATATATATATATAAATATATATATATATATATATATATATTTAGCGAGAGAGAGAGAGAGAGAACTTAAAATTTGATAAGCATAAAAGTGCATAATATTAATAACAAATTGTAAATCTCACATCCAAGAAGTAATTTCCATTAAAAATTCATACTACCGGTTCCTACAACAACCAAGTTCAGCAATCTCATATAACAACATACTCACCAATCTCCTAAGAACTGCATCATCCAATTCTTGTGGCTTATTAGTTGCACCTGCATCAACATAAAAGCGCTTATATTACAAAATGAAAGGTCAAGACTAGATATGTCATCCAAGCATACAAGATCAATAATAAACATAATTCAATGTGTTTATTAGTGCCACCAAGGTTAACTCTAGAATGGCCTCTTCTCATTTTGCACCAGCAAGGTTTTCACAAAGGTTGAAAAAACTGTTAAAAATTACGTTCCTTTTTGAAGCGAGGTCTATGCTGGTACGTTGGGGGTAGGCTTAGGTGGTTCGCTAATCGAGTC
The DNA here is from genome assembly GCA_039720395.1 of Liquidambar formosana. Lineage (NCBI taxonomy): Eukaryota > Viridiplantae > Streptophyta > Magnoliopsida > Saxifragales > Altingiaceae > Liquidambar > Liquidambar formosana. Next base: position 18,927,958 of record CM077831.1, on the reverse strand, counting down.
GAGCCGTGGAGGGTCATTATAAAACTTTTATTCATTTCACTATACATGTTTACGTATATATGTATGTATATCTATGTATTCCCCATTTATTAAGAGAGAGAACTTCCTATGAAATATTATAAAAAATTGAAAATTTAATAAAATTTTTACATCGAATGATTTTGGAAATTGAATTACATATAGAATTTGCTAACATCTGATATTAGGTTTTTTTTTTTTTTTTTTTTTGTTCTTAATTATAATAAGCAACATTTGATAGTAGTTTGAGTCTCATATAATTGACAATAATCTTAATTTGACAGTTAAAGTTGTAACTTTGAAACAAAAGTATCTCTCTCCTTTATATTTTGAGATCCTAAAAAAAAATCCATACTGCAAATGAATCGCATTTTGGGTTGAGGACCCCAAATCGCAGCTTGAAAGGGACTCAACGGATCCCAGTAACACTATGCGGAACTAAATAGGGAACTAAGGTGCCTTGCTCGGCATATAGTGAATCTCTAGCATTTGACATTCAGGAGTTCCAAATCTTGTAGCGGCTTCACCAGACTTGATTTCTAGAGCACACCATTCTTCCTCTGTAAAATCCATTGTTGAACTCTTCGCCTTGTGCTATGAAGGGCATAATAGTCGTCTTGCAACCGCCATTAACGACGTAATCGATTTTGGGCCAATGCAAGAATTGGGGACTCAAATGATGCAATTGAAAGTTCATGGTACCAAACTGAAACCTAACGTAAAGTCTAGGGTAGTTTTCTGCAATTTAATAATGTTCATCGTGTATCTTCTAACTTCAAAATCTCAAAAGATTCACTTGAATAAGAATAAACTCACAAGCATCGGTGCTTGTTTGGTATCTTTCAACTCGTTTTAGTTAAATCTTCACAATTCAATAAAGTTTTCTCATGGCCCCAAGAAAGTAAAAGTGCACTTAAATTTTCATGAGTCAGTAAACATCTAATGACTATCACTCCACTAACAGCACACATATATGCATGCACACAATTGTACATGTGACAGTTCTTCTCATCCATGTTGATGCAGATCAAATTTAAAACGTTTGCAAAGGTTATGTGGGCCCCACCAATGCAACAATCACCCAACCATAGGTGGCACATAAAGAAGAGTATCTCTCATGGGTGTAAGGTTGAATGATGTTGGTTCAATCTTCCTTGAATTTGAAGAATTGTGAAAGTCCATATTTTAGAAGTATTTTAGTAATTATACAGTTTAGGGGTATTTTAGTAATTTAAAGATTATGGTCTGTTCGGTAGTTGAGTTAGTAGGTGTTTGGTTATAAGTTAGAGTTAATTCCTATCCTTGTTAGGAATTAGTTGGGTCCTTTTGATTGCTTTTAGTAAGAGTCTTTATTTGACAAGTAATAGAATTTAAAAAGGAAGAGTCCTTGTTTGACAAGTAAGAATCCTCCATATAAGCAAGGCTTGTAAACACAATTACAACAATTCATTAATGAAATTTTCTGCAGCTTTTGCTTAAATTAATGATGTGACTCCATTGATCTTCTTCTAAGTGAGGCTCCTAGAAACCCTTGGTGAGACTAAGGTTTATCTTCTTGTACTTGTTCTTGTTCTTGTTCTTCTTAAATTTTGTTTACAGCAAGAAGGTGGTCTTTGCCTAATAGATGTATTTTATGCAAAGAGAAAGTGGAAACAGTGGATCATCTTTTCATACATTGTACGGTGGCTAATAGTCTTTGGATGCTTATTTTTAATTTGTTTGGTATACAATGGGTCCTTCCCTCTTCGACTCATGACCTTTTAGCTAGTTGGTGGATCAAAGGAGGTAAAAAAGAAGCTAAGAAGATTTGGAGAATGATCCCCCATGCCATTTTTTGGTGCATATGGAGAGAGAAATCTTAGAACATTTGAAGGAATTGAGAAGTCAATCATTGAGTTGAAGTCCTTGATTATGAACCTATTTCTTTGGCATTCTAACTATTTTAATAGTTGTAACCGTTCTTTTGTTCTTTTTGTAGATGCCTTTAACCTTTAGAGGGGTCTTTCCTTAGTGCTTGTATATGTCTCATGTACTTGGGCTAAGCCTTTTGTTATTAATATACTTTTACTTCATCAAAAAATTTACAGCACTACAGTAATTTATTTTAACCCAGAATCAACTGTCTCCTTCACTTCAATTTCAACCCTAAAACCTTTACCCTTCACCATAAACCTTAACCCTACCTTTCCCTCACTTTACGATTGAAAAACCTTAAAATATCCATTCTGTCCAAAAATTCCAGCAACCTTTTTCATTTTATTTCACCCCATATTCACCCTTAAACGTTCACTAAATCTACCCTTATTCCATCCATAAACCCTAATACCACCACCACTTTCGTAATATCTATAGAATCCAAGGTTTTAGCCCACCTAAGCTTGATTGTAGGAAACCTTACTCTCTACTCTATGGACTGTCCTACATCACATGTTCCTTCATTGCTCTGAGGCCAGGAAGTTGTGGTGCCGGCTGTTTTTGATTGGTGGTGAGGAGTGGGTTATGCCAGGTTGTGTAGAGAGTTGGTTTACTATCCATTTTTGGGGTTTTGGTAGAGGCAAGAAGGCAGTAGTCTTGTGGAAATGTGCCTTCTTGGCAGTTTTTTGGGTCCTTTGGAATGAAAGAAATTCTAGGATTTTTGAAGATAAGGAATCATCTTCAGCTGATCTTTGGGATAAAGTCCATTTTTTGGCTGCTTTTTGGGCTCATTCTTCTAAGGAGTTTAGGGAGATTCCTTTGTTTGTTTGGAATTCGGATTGGAGGGCTGTATGCTGTTAGGCAGTTTGTTCTTTTTTTTCTCTTTCTGTTTTCTTTGTTTTCTTTGTATTTCTGTTTTGTTCTTAGTTTTTGTCTCTTGGTGGACTGCTGGTCCTCCTTTACTCTTTTCTATTAATAAAATTTTCTTTGTTGTGGATCAAAAAAAAAAAAAAAGTCATGTCCATGATTACTCTTTCCAAACCCAAATCCACAATGAACCCTCTCATATCCTCCACTAATATTCCCTATGTGGCCATTTAAGTCTCCTCCTATAAAGATCTTCTCCCTGTTAGGTATCCCTTGAATTAGTCCTTCCATATCCTCCCAAAAATGCTGCTTAATGATTTCATCTAGCCCTACTTGGGTGCATAAGCACTAATTATATTAATCGTCTCTTCTACTTGGGGTGCGTAAGCACTAATTATATTAATCACATATTCTCCTAGCACTAGTTTTATTATCATTATTCAATCACCTTTTCTCTTAGCGTTTACAACTTCTTTTAAATCTCTATCTGCAATTATCCCTACTCCATTCCTATGCTTATCCTTTCTTGTATACCAAAGTATATATCCCATATTTCCAATTTCCCTAGATTTTTATCTTTCCCACTTAGTTTCTTTAAAACAAGCTATATTTATTCTTCTTCTAATCATCTCATATACTAATTCCATCCATTTACTTGTTAATGTTCCAAGTTGCTAAATAAATTTTACTATCTTGAACTAACTTCTTTAGCCAGTGGCCGCGCCTGTCCATTGAAGTGTAAAAACCCTTACCTACTTCTCACTACATCTGGGCTCTGATATGGAGTGTTGCTTCGAGCCTTGCCTATTTTTTCATTGCACCTAGGACCCGATACAATGCGTTAATACCCCAACTAATATTCATATTTGGATTTATGTTCATAAGATGTGACTTTAGTTTTATACCGCCCATCAACCTACCACAACCCTCCTTCATCCGGGCTTGGGACCGGTTATAGGTAATATAAGACATTAAGCATAGGACAAATGGATTTTTACAGGGACAAATGGAAAGAAAAAAATCTTCAAACTTGGAGGGCTGATTTGAGCCAGAAGAAAGTGATGGTTTAGAAAATTTACGTTTCCTCCTTTCTTTCTTCTTCCTTCTTTAAAAATAAAAATAAAAAATTTTTAAAAAAGTATTTCACTTTTGTGTGTGTATTTAGGGGGGAAGGGGGGGGGGGGGGGGGGGGGGGGGGAGGCGAGTGAGATATCTCCCACTGCTATAAATTTTATTGAGAATATTTAAGGCTCCAGTGACAATGTGGCACATCCTCCAAGCTATAGCTACCTTCAGTGGCACAAAGTTCTAAATGAATATTTTCAATTCCAGATTCCATTTAAACTTTTATTGTAGTTGAGTTAGATGGATTGATCATGTGCAACAAAATCCATAACTACACACAAGGAGTGATATGGTTCAAGTTGAAGGAGCTAAAAGGAAGGCAAAAAACAAAAAGAGTGGTCAAAGTAGTGAAAGTACATGACTGTCTTAATTTAAGAGACTTATAGAAGATATACCCTGCATACAGAAAAATGGCAGAAAGAAAATTCATGTAACTGACCCCAAACAGTTGGGGTGAGGCTTTATCAAGGTCAAATATTAAACTTACCAATTACAATGATTAAATCATCAGGATTAGAGGTCACCCCGTCAAACTGTATCAGAAACTCTGACTTCAACCTTCTGCTTGCATCATTCTCATTAGCCATCCGTGTTGACATGATACTGTCAATCTGTTAACGAAAAAGAATAAAACTTACTTGAATGTTGCAACAAACAAAAAATTCGTCACTCAACTCAACAACAAAGCCTTAAACCAAATTAAAAATTGTGGACAAGGAAATAAGGAATGGTGGTGGTGGAAAACACAAATGGTGGCTAAAAAAATGCAAAATAAACAAAATTTTACTCTACTTCACAAATCACAATGGCTGTGGGGAATGGTTAAATGGAGACACAAACATATTTAGGGAAGCAGGTTAAATATTATCTCATTAGTCCCAAGAAAAAATAAATCGTAAATTTGCGACCCACCTGGGAAGGGGGCAGAAAGAAAGAGGAAATACATATATATTCATAAATCATTTGCAAGGATAATAAGATTAGCCTAGAGATTTTCAAGTAATAGTACTAATCACAGTTAAATGGCTGCAAATAAAGTTGTGCAACCCTCCATACAATCAACCCTGGCCAGCTAGCATCATTAAAGAGTTCCATCCCCCAAGTCTCAAACTGATATTCTCAGATTATATTAACTCCAAAAATAACTCTAGAACAAAGTAACTAATTTGGGAAAGAAGCTACAGGAGACGGCAAGGGAAACAGGAGCCAAAAACATAATAAGGGTTACTAATATGGCCACTCAAAATCCTAATAATAGAAACTATGTCAAATGAATGGGAAGAGTAAAATATGGTTTTAGTTGGGTCCTTTAAACTGCAAGCTATCTTAACACAAGGGGCATCCCCAACAGATCAAATCTAAATCACCTTTTCTTTTGCTCAATTCTGATGTAGCACAATGATGATGTTTATCCTTAATCTTCAATTTAAATATAAGGGATCTTAGTCCTACTTTCTATGATCTATTGCCAACAAAGGTTAGAATCTCCAACCGAAGCAACAACCAAAAAAAAAAAAAACTATGTGCCTATGCAATGCCTCTAATCACAACATGATCTGTCATTGGGTAATCTATGTAATGGCCATGCTTTGAGTTAAACGATGTATAAACCAGTCCTAAAATTTTCGTTATTCAATTACAATGGCTATTAGTTCTGTAGACAATTAAAAACAGATGAGAAGCAATGTAAATAATTGCATCTAGTTGCGGTGATATCACCAGTAATTCCAGTACCATAAAACAATTAAATCCATATCAACTTATTAAATAACTGAATCGTGTATTCATCCTTTCCATTACCAATCGAATATCTACATTTCCATAAAACCGATAGCATATTTCAAAGCAGAACCAATGCATGAGGTTTTGACCATACTAACATGCTTTTTGAAAAAAGAAAAAAACAAAACAAAACAAAAACTGTCACTAGCTATTTGAAATAGAAAATTCCAAACTAACCAACCATACGCCATGTGGATATGGTGGGTTCCACGCTATCCAGATCATGCCATAAAACTGCTGTCTCAAATAACTGGTATGTATATTTACCCCAATTTAATTGTTGGGAAGTCCCACATCGTCTATATATAGACTTTGATACGACTTGATACACCTATTTGGCCCTCCACCCACATCGCCCAAATATTTGGGTTTAACATGACTTCATATACTTGTTTGGCCCCTCCAGGCCTCCATTAAACAGCTTAGGTTATTGGGTTGGAAACTTAACACTAATGACACAAACTGTTACTATATATATCTTACATAGATAGAAAGAGCTCAACGCCTACGACCTTGCCGCGCCCACGACCTTAAGAGAGAAACACAAAATAATATAAAATAAAATAAAATAAAATAAGGAAAGCCATGGCCACCACAGCCATGGCCGGATCATCCCTCCATTTTTTCCAGCGAATAAGAACGGAGATTGAAGCAGACAGCAAATTCTAAAACCCATCAAGCTATTAATCTGCTATGCTATATTCCGGCCGTGGCTCACCTCTTTTTTCTAAATATATTTTTATCACTTTTCAAAAAACTGAGATGAATTTTTATTTGTGTTCCTCCACTCCCGCCATGGCTCTCTTATTTTTATTCTTTATTAGATCTCGTTTAGATCTGCATTCTGGTAAGGTTACCTCCCTCTCTCTCTCTCTCTCTCTCTCTCTCTCTCTCTCTCTCCATTCGGAAAGAGGGGTCTTTCTTGAGGTCACCACCTCACCAGCATGGTGATGTTGCCAGCACTGCGATGAACAATATTCAAAAGACAGAGGTTGTATGTCAATGATTTTAGCATCTGACGAAGAATGAGTGGCCCAATCTTTTACGAAGAAGACCCAGAGAACCTGATGCAGGCATAGGTTTATTTGGTTTGGGTATTTAATCAAACACAAGCTGTGCGTATTGGAGGTTGCAATCGTTTCAACAGGGTGTATTGGTACATAATCACAACCATTAGCAATGTGGTTCTAATATCAAGAACAACAAAAATGGGTTTACTGTTGATGCTACAGGTAATCCAAGATATATATATGTATACACATACATACATACATACATATACGCATATATATGCATAATACGCTAGTAACCACTATCCCAGATAGCGATAAAGGGGATCTGGACAGAGTGCGACCCGACATACCTAAGTAGCATCCAATGTGGCGTACAGTCAGTCAGTTTGAAATTTGTTTATTCCAACTCAACTAGTAACGTTTTTTTTTTTTTCTTTTTTATTTTTTCCAAAAAGCATGTTAGTACAGTAAACACCTTCCAATACAGAGAAAACAGAAGCATGGTTTCAACTTTCAAGTAGATTCAACCCTCACAATGGAGTTCGCAGAGAGAGTAGCATACTTCATCCATAAAAATCACTGATGGCTGCCTGGATATAGCGACCATGAAGAGAGCCCGGACAAGTTTTTCACCCTCACCCACCTATTTTAGTATAAGTGAAACGTATAAGGACTTTTTGAAGTAGCAGGGAAAATATCCAAATCCAAAGACCTACCAGCACAGACTTAAAAGGAAGACACTAAGGACAGAAACGCACCCACTTTGAAGTCAGGGAAGCTGCAGAGACATTAAAAAATGTTGCCTCTGATTCTGAAGCGACTGCTTTTGCAAGCATGGTCTTCCCATTACCAGGTGGACCAAATAGAAGCAGACCTGAAAAACAAAAGCCATTTTTTTTCTTTTCATGAAACCAGTTTTTTGAATACTGCACTATCATTCATCTGAATGTCACAGTTCTGTGGAATGCTCCCAATTTTTTAACAAAATTTGTTCCCCATGCCCTCAGTCCCTCACCCATCCACCACCCCCAAAAAAAATGAAAAAAGAAAAAGAAGACCATTTTTTTTCCATGAAACAAGTTCTTTTGGGTACTGCACTATGATTAATCTGAAGTTAACAGTTCAGCGGAACGTTCCCACTATTTTTAATAAAATTTGTTTACCATGCCCCCACTCATTCCCCACCCTCCCCCAGGTGCAAGCCACCCACTCACACAAAAACAATAACAATAGCAAAATACAAAACACAAAACAAAAAAAAAAAAAAAAACCCTTCTGGAACATCACCTTTAGCTGGCCTCCGAAGGCCAGTGAACAGATCTCTTCTTTTAGTGGGCAGGATAACCATTTCCAATAAAGCTTGCTTTGCCTTTTCAAGACCAGCTGCAAACAAACTCAGATTCAACATGCTTGTAGGCAATCACAATGTACATAAACAATAGTTTCAAAAAATTTAAATTAGAAAGGGAAAAGGAAAAAAAAAAAAAAAAAAAAAAAAAAAAAAAAAACACATGTTATAAATTCTCACCAACATCTTCCCATTTAACAGAAGGACTTCTGTCCACAATCGCAGTATTTATCATTTCAACCAATTTTGCATCGCAACCAAGAGCAGATTCTTGTGTAGGTTTTGAGCTAACAAGTTTATCTGTTTGATTCCTCACTACTGGACTGTTTCTACCGGAATGGGGAGACTTTTGTAATACGTCTCTTCTAGCATTAGATGTTGTTGATGAAACTGCTGCAGTTTGTGCATGATTTAAGGTGTTCTGCAGAGAATATATTACTAAAAATTAGATAGGACAAGAATAATTAAAATCTATCTCACTGCTCAAAATTCACAGAAGCATTATTAAGAAAATGAAAAAGAAAACAAAGACAAAGACACCTGTTCAAGAATCAAAACAACATTAAGAACACCACTAAAAATCACAGAAGGTGAACAATGTTGTAAACATCCCCACTAAAAGCGCTTAAACCAAGAGAGGAAGATTTATCCCATGCACTGCAGCTTGTCACTTCATAAACACTTCCATTATAAGAAGCAGAATTATTTAGAATGAACTGGTAGGTCCAACATGACCATAAGTTTCCTTTATTGACAAACAACGATTCACTTCCTTCTATCAACACCCTTTCCCCATTGGAGGGAAACAATTCTGATCAATGGTGACTGTTCATTACAGTCACATTCTGCCCTTTAATTCAATAAATTATTTAAATATTACTACGTAATGGAAGCAGAGCAAAAACGATCACTGGATTGAACATTGACTATTCTGAGTATATGTTGGAGATAAGTGGCAAATGCTCAATTGTATTATTCTTAGTTGTTTCTTTAAAAATAATAATAAAAAAAAAAATGAAAAATGAAAAATGTAGCATATGAAAAAAAGTGTGGCATATGCTCAACTTGAAGATAAAAACCTAGTTAGCCATAGACATAAAAGAGAGACATCTAGCTTTTTGAACGCAAGGTTTAGATCAAATGTTAATCACAATAAACTTAACACTTTTTGTAACCTATAGTGATATATATTTGAAGAAGTATCCATAGAGAAGTATGAATCTGTAAACTTTGTTTGCAGAAACTAGATTTGCACTTGCATTTGAGTATTCATAAGTACAACCTATACAAATCCTAAAAGCAAGAACCTTCCACAAAGGGTGCCGATCCTGCTTCGAAACCATGATTCAATGCTTATCAGTGAGAATCTCGTAAGAATTGTGATTCTTGAGAATCATGCTTTAAATTAAGACAAAAGCTCGTGAGAAATTAGGAAAGGTAGGGCCATGACCTCTAAAATTTTAGGAATCGCTTATCAAGTAAAAGATAAGAGATCTTTTGATGAGATGTTGGACCTAGAGTGATGGCAAGTGCTTATCCACCCAAGTGATACGTCGTCGATTCAAGTCTGGGAATCAGCTCTCTAAAATGGGGGCAAGGCTGCTTACCACTTACCTCTCCCAGCCCCGCTATAGGTGGGAGCATTGTGCATAGGGTACGACCTTTTTACATCTTTTGATGAATTCAATTATTGACTTTTTATGTATGGTGACTCCCTTTAACTTTATTCTAATTCCTAAATATGTTCCTAAATTTTAGAAGAAAATCAAATTAGTAGTCCTATTTTGATCCTCAGTAGTTTGCTTTAAAAAAGTAGGAACATATGATACATTCTCTCTTTTTGTACATTAGTGTAGCTTCTCATAAGAACACACTCATTCCTTGCCCATATCTTTCTTGAATTCCTCTATAATTCAACTAAGTTTAGAAAAATTAGTGGAATTTTCCCCACAATTTCATATTATATAAGGTAACACAACATATGTGTGTGTGTGTGTGTATGTATCAGGTATTTTTGTATTTTCATTATATATCTATCGTAGATATATATAATAAATACACGACTGATAGGAAACACCGAAACATTCTATCCTCTCCCACAATTCTCAAAAATCCCTAGTTTACCTGTTCACATGGTATTAGAATGTCATTCTTGGGTCCGATTTGTTTGTGACCCATCTTTATTGTCCATGTAACAGGCCCGTTCGTGTTATGTTGAGCATACACCTGAGAGGGAGTAGTCACACATCCCACATACTTGCTTTTGATAACCGCATACCATAAGAAGTCCCTTTCAATAGGAAATCTCCATAACCATTTCCCAGTCAAAGCAACATTATTATCAATAATGTTTCCCAAAGCAAGTCCCAGCCACCTACCATCTAACCAGATGGTCCCTCCTCCCTTCACTACTCCCTTCCCTTAAGAAATACCTCATCAACTTTTCAATTCTATTAGCCACGCTAACAAGAATCTTAAAAAGAGACATATTACAAATCAGCATACTAGCTGAAACAAACTGAATCAAGACAATTCTACCCACTTTACAAATCAAAGCTTTATTTCATCCATCCAACTTTTTTTCCAACTTTCTCCATAACTGGACTCCAGAAAGATTCAAATTTTGGATCACCCGCCAAAAACTTCAAAATCCATCCTTCTATTGAGCACCCCAACAACCCCCTAATCTTTCCAAATTATCCTGGGGTAATTAGTACCAGCTGAAGAGCTCTTAACCATGTTCAACTCCAAACCACAAACTAGCTCAAAACTTTAACAAAATAAATTGGATTGGTTTCTTCTAACATGGTATTAGAGTCTTGGTTTCTGGGAGGTGTTGTATTCAAGTCTTGGTTCCTTCATTTGTTTATCCCCCCAATAGTTTATTTGTTATTTGTTTGTCAAATGTTTGTTTGTATGTATCTCCACATGCAGAATGGGACTGCATGTAAGAGGTATGTTATCTTGATATACTTTGTTGGCCCATTGCCTAACAATTTAAGCTTTTGGGGTTAACTAGTGTTTTAATATGATACCATAGTTTTTCATTCTTAGGGCTGTATTATTCATAAGCCCGTCTTTGTTGTCCTTGTGACGGGTTATTCTTGTTTTGATGGGCTGCACTTGAAAAGGAGTATTCCCACATCACCCAAATATTGAGTTTGATTTGGCTTCATATACCTGTTTGGGCTCTCCACCTAATAGCTTAGGTCTAGGACATTTCGGAAATTATCGCATGGCTAGAAGCCACACGCACGTGTGCATGAAATCCACATACGGCTCCAAGTCGTGCGATCTATCCCGGACGTCCCACACTCGATCATCTCCTCTCTCTCTCTCTCTCTCTCTCTCTCTCTCTCTCTCTCTCTCTCTCTATATATATATATATATATATATAGATACATATATATATAGAATGACAATCAGGTGAGCATGTGCTGATATTACATCAGCCCTTGCATTGGGGTTGTACCTCATGCATAGTGGGTTAAGGGATACATTGGGCCAATGCATGGGGTACAACCCCTAAGGCAAGCTGGTGATATAAATTAGGTCATACGAGAGAAAAGAAAATGTATGCAGTAGTTTAGAAATGGGAGGGTATATCATACTAGTCAGTATTGATATAATAATAACCATTCAATCCAATATTCATACAAAATCTGTAGCACATCCTAGACTTCCAATAAGGCTGGGAAGAATGCTACAGTTACTTGGTCAATGGTCACATATCTTTGCATGAATCCATACACTATTTCCATATGTAATTAATCAAGGGCAACTTCAGTTAGTAAATTTAACATACAGAATGTCAATAAATCAAAAGAAAAAAAAAGGAAAAAAGAAAAAGAAAAGAAAATGACAGGGATAAAACCTACTTGTAGGGATATATAAATATGCTTGACAAAAATATAATAATAATAATTAAAATAAAGATCCGCACTTAGACATTAGTCAGATCAAACCATACCTTGTTTGTCAACGCACCACCTGAAATGAGAAGGAAAATTAAAGAGGAAATATAAGCACTCTCCTAAGATCCATATCACTTTAAAAACAATTATGACAATAAATTTGTGAAAGATTTGAACCTGCCCGCCGACTTAAAGCATTTAGTCTCTCTGAAACTTGACCCTGCCATTTCGATATCTTTTGACGGTAAGATTTCACCTTCTCTTGTTCACTGTTACAGAATCAAAGAGTTGAATTACATCAATGCCCTATAAATACCTATATGCTCCATATAAAAGAGTACTTGGAATTAGATTCCACCATTCCATATATATGTAAGATTCCAAATTTTATTTTCTTTCTTCTGTCTTACTGGAAACCATATTGAGCAAAACCATAAGGATCTCATTCCTAGCTTCCCATAACATAATTATTGGAAAGGCTAACCATAGTGGATTTTCTTGTTAACAATTCACTTTCATTAGTGATGCCAACGTCATGATGAGGGAGTGTTTCCACACTTCCCTCATGCTAAACATCGATTAAATCATGATTACAGATGGTGGACCCCTCTTATACTGTAAATTATTCAAAGAAAGCTTTTTACAAATCTACTAACACCTTTTATACTGTAAATTTATCGACAACAACAGCAAAAAAAAAAAAAATTTTTAAAAGCTTTTCACAAATCTACTAACAGAGAGGAGCACCAAATCTTCTCCTCTGCTTCATTTCATTTCCCTCATAATCTCTAAGAAAACCCCAAACAGATATGCATTACCCAATGTATTACCACAGTCACGTTTTGCATCATTCCCTAACCCTCCACGCAGTTCTTGGACTCTCCCTTTGGTTCTTGGACAAAAATGCAGGAAAGGAAAGAAAATTGCATTTAAATTTTATTTTTCTTTGCCTCATTCTTTTGAAGAACCAATTGGAGCCAGAAAGAATGAAGGATAAGAAGAAATGCCCAAGAAAGGAAGCCACTTTTCAGCACACTCCTTTCCTTTCCCTCAAAATCACAAAATGTTGCAAATATTAACAGTTGTATTAAAACCAGAATGGGAAGCCCATGAAGATGGGACAGATACAAGCAATAACCAAAAGTCCTCAATTAGAGCTTTAGAGAATCTACAAAATGGACAAAAGGGGGACTACATCCATCAATGGTGCTACTAAACCAACAAAAAAGAAGTTTAACAAATATGGACTTTAAATCAATTAGAGAAGCTTCCACCTCTTAAAAAATTCTCGAGTTTCTTTCCCTCCAAATGCACCAAAAAAGGGCACGCGGAACCGTATTCCAAACAAGTTTTGCCTCCTTACTTCCCACCTTAATCCACCACCCTGAAGGGAAGATCATAAGTAGAAGGTAACACCCCAAAAATCCCAAAAAGATGGAAGGTAGACCCACACGTTCCAAGCAACTTGACGATGTATGAAAAGGTGATTAGCCGATTCCACCTCTTCCTTACACAAAATACATCAACTGGGCATGAATCACCCTCTACTAATCAAATGATCCCCAGTCAAACATTTATTTCTATCCACCAACCAAGTGAAGAAGGCAACTTTAGTAGGAATTGAAGCAATCCAAATGTGCTTGTTGAAATGTTTCAATAAAATATTAAAATTCAATGAACATTGTGGAAACTTGAAACCTAAATTAAAAGATCACGCATTACTTTGTTTTTCTTTATGCTAATGTGGTAACAATTACTAAGGTTGATCCATCAAAATCATGTATTGAAATCACCATTTCATTCTTCTTTTGGTTCAAATAAGTTAAAATCCCAATGCAACAACTATGAACACTGTAAACTACATAAATAGAACTTCATATTCAAGCTGAAAAATTACCTACCAATTTAGTCTTCTTTGTGTTCATATACCAAGAAGTACTAAACTCGATTCATTAAAATCACAAAATTCTACAACATCCTATGACAATTTGACCCACATTTCATTCTAAACACTTGAAACTTCAAATTGAATGATCACCCACCATTTCATTCTTCTCTGTGTTCATGTAATAACATTCACTAAGCTCAACTCATTAAAATAACACAAGTTAAATGCATGAAATACTAATTTCACTAACTATTTCATCTTCTTTAAGCACATATACTAATATTTACTCAACTCAAATAACCAAAATATGAATGAATGTCATTGAGTTAAATTTATGGTGCCAGCTCCGACACTAAATATTAAGACCTTTGACAAATCAAAGCTTTTTAACCTTTAGGATCATAACCTTTTGCTTTCCACCAATAATCATAAAGGCTGTGTTTTTTTGCATGGGGAGGGCTACAATCTATGGGAGGAATCCCTGGGAAGTGCCGAGGGCAAGGGGCTACAGAAAATTACCTAAGAAAAGACCCAAGACGTGCCTTACCTCAGAGTGAAAGCTGCCACGAATGACAGCATTGGAGTGTGGTGGCCTGTCATGATCCAAGAAAAACTTCCATGTAATTGTGATATGGCCACATGGTATCACAAGCCAATGAGATCCAAGTAAAGTGGGATTGCCGGTGTACTTTTTGGCCCCACAATCCCACTTTGCCTGGCCCCTATTGGCTTGTGACACCACCTGGCCATGTCACAGTTACATGGAAGACTCACTCGTCATGATCCTAAGGGTAAAAAAGCTTTCATATGACGTTTCCACTAGTCTTGGGCTTTTGCCATATTGATCAAAGTTCTTAACACAAAAATCAACAAGAATTGATTATTGAACATCATTGATATTCCAATATTTATATGAGCATAAAGGTCTTCAGTGCAAACTCTTAGAAAATCGAAATTCAAACTGAAAGATCACCCACCATTTTACTCACTAATATCACAAAACTTCCCAACAAATGATATAACTACATGCATAAATCATGGATTAAGCTAATTCTTAAATACCTAGAGCTGATGAATGAAGGTACCGGTGTCGAACTGGCCTCGACCAATATACGCTGCGCATTCCTGTAATGAACAATGGCATCATCGACCAAACCCCACTCTTCAGCCCTAACGGCCTTGGCAATCTCTTCCTTGGCTAAATCGAAGAATCCTTTAAGCTTGTACGCAGTGCGCTCGTTGGTCACTGAAGTTCCGGCAACGCCTTCCATGTTTCGAGTATCGGAAAAGCTAGGGTTGGGTTGAGATTCATACGAAGAACTGGATAAGATCGAGCCTAAAGAATCGATAAGTCCTTTGAAGAAACTCATTTCTGGGAACAGATTGAACAAAAAATCAATGAAATTGATGAGAGAGAGAGAGAGAGAATTTTCTTAGCGTTTCCGAGAAAATTCGAAAGTCTTCTGGGAATTTCATTCTATGGATTGATTGAAACTCGTTTCTAAGAACAGATTGATAAACAAATTCATGAAAACGGATATATGTAGTCTCTGTATTTGTACATGTATTCCATATGTGGAGAGAGAGAGAGAGAGAGAGAGAGAGAGAGAGAGAGGGGAATTGCTTACAGTGGAGGAGGAATGAGGAAGGTTTTGTGAGAATTTTCATTGCATGGGTTGCTTCAAACTCATGTCTGAGAAGGGATTAAAATTAAAAGTCATAACTATAAAGAATTGATTGATTAATAATTTATATGAGAATTGAAGAAAGAAGGTTTTGCTTACCATTTCCGAGCTTTATAGTTTTTTCAGAGCGATCGACTCGAAAGACCGAGCTCTATAAAATTGACTACGAGTCTACGAGGTTAATTTCATAGACTGGTTGTGCCTTGTCACACTGTGAGGGGCTGAAAAAGAGGGCAAGCAATCGTGTATTCTTGCGGTTAATTAAAGGGTAAATTACAAGAAATCATCTCAGGTTTAATAATTAGTGTCATCGTTAATATCACATAATGTTTTTCCATCCAATTCCACGAATGATGATTAACAATGATACTAATTAGTAAATGTGTAAATTATCCAAGGTCATGTACAAAAATAGTCATAGTTGCAATGTCACTTTAAACAATTTACACATTTAGTAATTAGTGCTATCGTTAATCGTCGTTCGTTGAATTAGAAGTGGTCATCTGATGTTTTTTAAACTAATTCCATGAATAGTGATAAACAGTGATGCTAATTGTTAAATGTGCAAACAATTTATGAGGACATTGCAACCATTTTTTCTTTAAAAAGTTATGTGCAAAAAGAGGCCAAAATTTAGATTTTTTCTTTTTTCTTTGTTGGTAATTTACCTTTTAATAAACCACGAGATTGCCAATAGCCTTGTGAATTGTGATGCTTGTTTTTTTCGTGTTAAGAAGGTTTTAAGTTCGAGTTTAAGATAATTATATGTAATGAATTTGTAATCCATATCAACAAAGATATTGAAATTAATAACAAACCACAAGAGTTGTGTACCAAATAAAAATGATAATGAAAATAATAGACCATGAGATTTGTGTACCAAAACAAAAAGAGGCATAGTATTATATCAGAATATGTAGTCAATCCATACTTGTTTAGTGATAACTTGGCAATTCGTGCTATTATGGAAGTCAAAAATAAAAATAGAAAAGAGAGAAAAAGAAAAGACAAATGTAACGAACTAATAACAATAAATGTGAATTATGGCCTATCATAGCTTAAACATAAATATTATGAAATTTTGAATGTGTTGAGCTAGCCTGAAGTTTTAGATTTAAGAATTTGATAGAGATTCAAAATCAAATTGCATAGTATTATATTAATATATTAGATATGGAAAATATATATGTAGCCCATTGGCTTAAGTAGGCTTTCCTTTCCTTACCAAAGGAATGTATAAAGTCTCGTAAACAATTTTCTTGGGTAACAAATAAATGTAAATAGAGATAGTCACACAAGATCAATAAATAAATAAATTAATTAATTAAAATAAGATTGACAAGATCTACCAATAGCAACACCAGTCAAGTCACCAAACAAAAGATTACAAATCCCACTTGGGGGCTATATAAAACAAGAAAATTACAATCTACTTTGTGGCCCCTCTTGGGCAAGGTAGTCAACAAACTATTACCCTCCCTAAGGGTGTGCTGGAGTTTACACCTCTAATTTCTAGCCATGAGGCCTTACAATCATTAATTAGCACAACATCAAGATGTTATTTGCGCATCCTATTTATTTTAAATTTTCAATGTTTTATAAAAAATGTAAAAAGTTTTTATAAAAACTAGTCGTGTGATTCACTAGAAAAATATTATTTTGAAAAAAATCTAGAGGAAATTTTTTCTAAAATCTATTATAAAAATATTTTATATTTTTTTATAAAATCTTAAAAATGAAAATAAATAGAGTGTACAAATAATATCGAGGGATTACATTAACCACTCTCGGAAAAAAAAAAAAAAAAAAAAAAAAAAAAAAAAAAAGCAAGGAGAAGAAGAAGAAGAAGAAGAAGAAGAAGAAGAAACGAGGCCCAGCCCACAACTCAGTTAGATGCAGCCATAGAGCCCCTGTTTTTGAAAGCACAGATGGTATTCTCATTCTCATGGGCTCAAAAAGCAATGCAAGAGGCTTTCTCTGAGTCTGCTCTATATCTGGCCCCACCAACCGAACCCAACTCGCACTTTTCATTGCTGCCAGTGTCGGATTCCACTCTTCCATTATCCTGAATTCCTGATGAAACAATTTGGGCATGCAAAAAGAGTAAAGAGAACTGATTGAACCTTCATTTTCAGGAGGAGGAGCGAGCTCACAATATGGTTAACCAGAACTTTGCATAAAAAGCCCAAAGCCCCAAATAGAGGTTGCATCCTCCAGTCTCTTAGTTCGTTCACACTCCTCACTCCAAGTGTCCAATCAGCCCATCATCGATCATGCCATTTTTGCAAGAAGCGCCTACCCTCACTAGTCACTATGGTTTCCAATGTAGAACAAGTTCTGCTGTTTTTTCGTTTCTTTAGATGGATATATGGGATAATAATCAGGACCCTAGGAGCACGTGCTGATATAACTTAGGCTATGTTTGTTATGAGGGAATGAGGGAGTGAGTGGAATAGTGATTTCATTCTCTAAAAAACAAATGAGTGTTTGGTTGTACAATAGAATGGAATGGCTATTCCTTTATGGGGATATATTCTCTCCAATGAGGGAATAGTCATTCATTCCCAAATCAAAAGGAATGATTATTCCCACCTTTCAAAGGGTAAAAATCATTAAAAATGGATCCCACCTATACTTTTTCATTCAATTCTCACCCCTTACCAAACATGGAGATAGAATGTCCATTCTCATTTCATTCCCATTCCCATTCCCATTTTCATTCTATTCCATTCCCACTCCCGTTTCATTCTATTCCTTCAAACCAAACGTAGCTTTATATCCCACATTGAGGGTTTTACCTCGTGTATTAGTGGGTTACAGGGTATATTAGGTCAAGGATAGATGTACATAGAGGCTAGGCGCCATACGTGACCAATTTTTTTTAATAAATTTTATACTCTTAACACCGTTAAATTATAAATTTGCCCAACTTGAATATTTTTAAAACCCTTTTATTTTTCTTTTATATCCCTCTCTTTTTATTAATTTTCCTTTCCATAAGACCTTTTTATTTTTCTTCCATACCCCTCTCTTTATGAAATTAAAAATTCACCTCACCTCACCTAAATTCCCGACTCTGTCCTTGTGTTGAGCCAATGACCGGATACCACCTTCAACGCATAGTATTGACATAATTTATATTAACAAGTGCTAACCTGATTAATATTGTGAATATATGCTGCATTAGCTCTTTTATGTTCCTTCTTATGTAATGTCTATATTCTCCCTCGTAATTGTAAAGATTTTGTTGTTCTCTTGTTAAGTTTGTAATCAAATGTAAAACCATTATTATTATTCTGAACTTTCCATGTTATTAGCCAATATCAAGTGGTCTATTGAGTTGTGGATGTTGTTACATCAATTCTCACGTTAAATGGATGGAAGAAAATTTTTTTTTTTTTTTTTTGAAGAGTAACACTGCTCTAAATAAATACAAGTAGTAAATAGGATTATGCGTTAAATATTGAAATGAAACTATGAAAGCGCTGCAAAGTAGTTGCAAATGTGGGGAGACCAACTAGTCTAGGAGCGACCAAATCAAACTCCTCTTAGTGGGAAAACTATACCCATGCTATTCTTTCTACCCTCCTGGGCCTACTCACCCATTTCGACATATGTGACCATAATGCTTTTGTAATTTTAAAAAATGTGACAATAATAGTTTTGTAATTTATCATTCATATATATATATATATATATATATATGTATGTGATTATGTTCTCATCAGCACGTGTTGATATAAGTTATATCAGCATCATGCATTAAGGGTTGTACCCCTTGTATTGATCCTATGTACCTTATAACCTACTAATGCACAAGGTACAACTCCCAATGCAGGTGTTCATGTAAGTTATGTCAATAAGTGTTTACCTGATCATTCATTAATGTCCAAAATGAGAGACTGTCATTGATTAAAAAATGTAATTTTTGGGTCGAATAGCAATAAATTTCGGATCAACTTGATTTTCGGTATGTATGAATTACATGATAAGGTTATCTAATCTAACGGTTGGTTTCGTAAAATATGAATCACACACACACACATATATATATATATATATGTATATGTATGTATATATATTTTATTAGGAGGTTTCAAATGTTTTGTACCTGACTACCTCCCTGGGCACATATAATCCTCCTATCCAATATATATATATATATATGTATATGTATGTATATATATTTTATTAGGAGATTTCAAATGTTTTGTACCTGACTACCTCCCTGGGCACATATAATCCTCCTATCTCATGTGCACTAGGCAATTACAACACATGAGGTTGGCCTTGAAGGGAAATAATGAGAGTTAAACTAGTATAAAATATTACGGAGTATATAACTCACTATTATTGGAGCACTAAGAAATTAAGAATTAGGAGTAACCAATTTTCTGTCAACTAGGTTGTATTATTTTCTAAAATAATTTTTTTGGACATTTTTTAGCATGACATACTGCCATTGTTACGTCATGACTATGAAGAAAAAAAAATTTGTGAAAAAAAATCCATTTCTTATCATTTTAATGGTCAGGATTTGACTATCATCCTTGTCATGTAAGATTTTTTCTATTTCTTTTTATTCATTTATTTATTTATTTTCTTGGTGTGCAATCAGGTTGCTACTTGTTGGACGACTTCCAACTTCTTGGCATATAAATTTGTGTTGCAAAACTTCACCTGCACTCACCAACTCGGCCAACATTGACAGTTTATGGCCTTATGGCGCCCAATCCATTTTCTACAGGGAGTTGGATTACTTGAATTCTATCCAGGACGGAGCCAAGATTTCTCTTGGGAGAGCCATAGTTTATATAAACACATATATGCATATATTAATGGTTTGGATCACTAAACACCTGTGCCCATTCTACCTATTATCTACATACTGGGTTTTGGTTAGCCCCCTATGCCGTACCCAAATCTTTGTTTTTCCTTTCCTTTTTTTAATGTACGTATGTATGGCATTCTTTTAGTTGTGAATAAGACATGTTCGATGTAATGTCTGTATGGCATTCTTTTTCTCAGTACTATCATTAGGTTTTTGTGAACCAGCGACCTTGCCATTGATTGGACGTGTTCATAAAGGAGAGATATTATTAAGGCCGCTTTCTGGGGTTCGAATGAAAATTAAACAATTATACTATAATTGATGTTATAGAAACAATTGATAGAAATTCATGAAATACCAGTTTTTTAAATGTCTACTTTCATTTGGATGATTACCATCATTCTCTTGAAATTTTCCATTGAAGGTATTGAATTTATGCCTTCAGCATTAAACAAATTACACTAAAATTGTTTAATTTTCATTGAGATTCCCAAACAGGTCCCAAATTATTTATTTTTCCTTTCAAGATGGTTTGGTTGCGTGCAGCCGACCAATGATGCATGAACATCAGTGACTACTCTTGTAAGGACCCTTTTGAATCATGAAGGTACGTGGTGTGATAAGGACAAAACGTAGGACTAAATTAAAGGACTGTGAGTCTAGTTACCCATACTGGATATGACGGCATGGGATTTATCTGAGGAGGTGGTCATTGATAGTACGTGTTGCCTGGCCATAAAGGATTCATGCGGCGGACCCTAAGTGACAAGGATATAAGGCTTAGTCGGTTCGACTGAGTATGTTTGACAAAGAAGAAGGCCTTGAATTTTTCCATGCACTGCGGTTTGAGCCAAGGTCGATGATATGGGTAGGCATATGCTTCTGTAAGTAGATTTGATTGCGATATGGTAATCAGCCAATGAAGATACGCGTGTAAAAGAGTATATATTGGATCGTAGAGGCAGCATTTTGGAAGCTTGGAGAGGTTCTTACCATGAACATGAGGCAGATATTTATTCTAGATTTTAATTCCCGTGAAAGAGATGCTCAACTGAATGTCTGCTAATTTCAGGTTTCTCATGCATTGTGTGAAGACTGGTAGTTAGATTTTGATAATATTGATACGAATCATGAGGCCTCAGAATTTGTTGCTCAATTATTGTTCGGCGCCAGTAGAAATGGATGATATATACTTTTAAGTACGTGGCCAGCAAAGATAACCTTAATTTTGGTACGTTCTCTAAGAACCAACATTTCTTTTAGTATTTATGTAGTCGCTATATATCAATGTTTCTTGTACAAATATATTAATTTGTGAAAGTGAGAATTATTATTGCCATAAATTTTCAAGATTTTTCTAGCAAACGGTTATTGTGGGATGGAGACGTTGATTGTCTAAAAAGATAAGGATGACCCTTCTAAACAGTTTTTGAGAACAAAATAACTGAAGAATTGATCACCCTTTCTCAATGTGGGTTGATCGTATTGTATATCATCAGTATATATACAAGGTGAATCAATACAAGAAAGGTAATAGCCTGATTTGAGGAATAAGTCTCCTCAATAGGATAGGAAACAAATTCCTAGAATTACTCAATCAAACTCCTAGGAATATTCAATCAATAAAATATTTATACAATCTTCATTGCTAGCTGTCTCAGCATCCTCTTATGATATAGAATATCTCGCATACAGCCTAGCACACGGAATCAACACGGCATCAATCAAGAGATTGATTTTGCATCATCTCCACTCTTCAAGGCAGAGTCATCTCCATGCTTCAAGGCAGAATACTTCTCCTTTACACGCCCCCTCAAACTAGGCCGAGGGGATGGCCAAAGGCCTAGTTTGACGCGTAAATCATGAAATGATGATCGAGACAATGGTTTGGTAAGAATATCAGCTACCTGTTGTGTGGATGGCACAAACCGGGTGATGAGAGATCCGAGAGCCACCTTTTCACGAACAAAATGATAATCAATTTCAATGTGTTTGGTCCTCGCATGAAACACCGGATTGATAGTAAGGTGGAGAGCGGAGACATTATCACAGAACAAAGTTGGGGAATGCAGCAATTGAACCCCAATATCACGTAAGATAAATGAAAGCCATGTAAGCTCAGCAGCTGTTGATGCAAGTGCTCGATATTCTGCCTCTGTACTTGAACGAGCCACAGTAGGTTGTTTCTTAGCACTCCAAGAAATAGGATTGCCTCCCAAGAAGGTGCAAAACCCCGTAGTGGACCGGCGTGTAGTAGGGCAACCACCCCAATCGGCATCCGAAAATGCATAGAGATCAAGAGGTGATTGAGAAAGAAGTCGAATCCCATAATCTGTAGTCCCACACACATATCGAAGGATGCGCTTCACAAGTTGGAAGTGGTAATTTGTAGGACTGTGCATATATTGGCAGACATAGTTCACACTGAAAGAAATATCGGGTCGCGTGAAGGTTAAGTATTGCAAGCCTCCTACAATACTACGATAAAACTGAGGATCAGAGAATGGAGCATCCCCCTGTTTTGGAGAACATGGCTTGGCCACCATTGGTGTTGATATGGGTTTGCAATTAGTCATTTGACCTTTGGCAAGTAGTTCAAGGGCATATTTCCTTTGATTTAAAAAAAGGCCACCCGAGAACTGACAGACTTCAATGCCCAAAAAATAGTGTAGGTAACCAAGGTCCTTCATAGCGAATTCACATTGTAACCGGAGAATAAAAGCATGTAAGAAGTTGGAATTATTACCAGTTAGGATAATATCGTCCACATATAAAAGGAGGAGAATGGTCCCACGTGCTTCATGACGCACAAATAAGGAAGAGTCTGCCGTGCTACAAAAGAACCCCTCAATGAGTAAGAATTGGCTAAACCGATCAAACCAAGCTCGGGGGGCTTGGCGAAGGCCATAGAGGGCACGATTTAGCTTGCAGACATGATTCGGTTTCATGGGATCTTTAAATCCAGGAGGTTGTTCCATAAAAACTGGTTCAGTGAGATAGCCGTGGAGAAAGGCATTCTTCACATCTAATTGCCGAATGTCCCATTGACGAGTGAGAGCAACAGTGAGTATGATTCGAATTGTTGCTGGCTTGATTACTGGTGAGAATGTTTCAACAAAGTCAACCCCAGGAATTTGATTATATCCTTTAGCAACAAGACGAGCCTTAAGACGTTCAAGCGACCCATCAGACCGAAGTTTAGTCTTGTAAATCCATTTACAGCCGACAATATTCATAGATGAGGAGCGAGGAACAAGATCCCACGTATGGTTATGATGAAGAGCAGCTAATTCTTCCTGCATAGCAGCTGCCCATCCTTCATGCTTAAGAGCTGACTTAACACTCTTTGGTTCAATGGGAACGGTTTTAGCCAAAAAGGAAAAATCAGATCCAAAATACTTTGGATTCGGTTTGGAAATACCAGATTGAGTTCGGGTTGTCATGGCATGAGAAGAATGGGGTTGAGACTCTTCTTGAATTGTGGAAACACCATGGGAAGAATTAGTTGTGCTGGTTGATGGATCATGTGGACCTGGGGATTCCGAAGCAAGTTGCTCGGTTTGAACATGTGGAGCACCAGTTGGATGGTCATCCCTTGCTCTTTGGAGAGTTTCATGGTGTTGAATGTCAAGAACCTGCACATCAGTCTCTACAACTGGAGGATTAAGCCCAAGGGTTGAGGGGTCATAGTGCAAAAAGTCACCTGGTTGTCTTGGAAAATTATAATGAGCATCAGAGGTAGCCGGATCTTGAGATTTGTTATTGCACCGGAATTCTTTGCAAGGTTGGACTACCTCTTGGTTTCCTGAAAGCCATTCACCAAAAGTAATTAGCTCACCATTGTCACCACAATCAGAGTATAAGGAACCTGGTTGTTTAAAAGGAAAGGTGCTCTCATCAAAAACAACGTGCCGAGAAAGATAGACACGTCCAGTGGGGGGATAATAGCATCTATAGCCTTTATAAAACTCACTGTACCCAAGAAACACACAGGGTAGAGACTTTGGATCGAATTTGTTCTTTGCATAGCCACGTAGATATGGAAAGCATCGTGACCCAAACGCACGAAGTGAACTATAATCGGGTTTTCGACCAGTTAATCTCTCCAAAGGGCTCATCATGTGCAATACACTGGAGGGTTGCCGATTAATTAACCACGCAGCTGTACCAAACGCTTCCACCCAATACCTTTTCGGCACATGTCCGTGAAACAGCATGGTCAGTCCTAATTCTGTGATATTGCGGTGCTTCCGCTCAGCCAAGCCATTTTGCTCGGATGTTTTAGGACAGGATTTTTGATGTTTAATGCCATGGTTGCTCAAATATGCTTCAAATTTTTTATCAACAAATTCGCCTCCACCATCCGATTGAAAAACTTTAATTGCTTTGTCAAATTGATTTTGTATAAATTTGTGGAACATGACAAAACAATCAAAAAATTCTGTTTTTTTCTTAAGTGGAAAGAACCACGTGAATCGGGTGCATTCATCAATAAAAATAACATAGTACTTAAACCGTTGACTTGAGGCAACTGGGGCTGCTCCCCAAAGATCACAATGGATTTTTGCTATAGGTTCATTACAATGATCATCTATAGCTAAAAAGGGCAATCGACATGCTTTCCCCAACTGACAACTACTACAAATTTTCCTAGCACCATTATTTTTGCAGAAAATCAATTTATTCTTCTTTAAGAACTCTACTACCCGTTGGTTGGGATGCCCGAGACGCTGATGCCATACATCCTCACTGACCACCCGAAATCTATTGGAATAGAAAGCTGCACCACAACTTGGTTCCAATGCATATAGGCCACCAGTTCTTTTACCCTTCGCGATTATTCTCTTGGTTTCCCTGTGCTTAATCACAAAGCCATCCGAGGAAAATTCAAAATCATATGGAAATTGAGAGGTTAGCTGACTTACGGATAATAAATTCTTTTTAATTTCTGGGACAACCAAAACATCATTTAACTTAAGTGAAGTAGGCCCTACTTGTAGAGAAGTATTCCCAATATGTGTAATATCCAAAGTGTCACCATTTCCAACCATTATTTTTTCAGAACCAAAATAAGGAGTACAAGACTTCAACTTACCATTGTCTCCTGTCATGTGTTGTGTGGCTCCAGTATCGGGAAACCAAGCAATATCTTGGCTATCTGAAATTGAGGAAGCTGCAAAGGCTTGAGCCAAGTCCCCAGGTTGGTAATTCTGGTTAAACCTTTGAAAGCACTGTTTTGCCGTATGCCTTGGCTTGTCACAGATTTGACAAAAGACTCCTTTATCCTTCCCTTCATTAGTGGGCTGATTGAGTGCCTCATTCCTACCTGCATGATTAGTAGGACCCCTTTGCCCCATGGACTCACGGTTTGGTTGATAAGTGGTGGCTTGAGTGAATCCACGGCCTTTTGAATTAAAGGACCCTTGTTTCCCTTTTCTAGAAAATTTACCACCACCCTGTCCTTGTCCTTGTGTGCGTTGTCCAACAAATGCCATATGTGGGTCAGCTCCCCCAAAAGCT
This sequence comes from Liquidambar formosana, assembly GCA_039720395.1. Classification (NCBI taxonomy): domain Eukaryota; kingdom Viridiplantae; phylum Streptophyta; class Magnoliopsida; order Saxifragales; family Altingiaceae; genus Liquidambar; species Liquidambar formosana. The sequence continues at coordinate 18,902,053 of CM077831.1, read as the reverse complement.
TCAGAGTTATGGAGAGTTTTCATCGTCTCGTGACTCTGAAGTAGGGGCACAACCTCTTTGTATGAAGGAATGGGAGGTTTAAGCATGGTAGTAACAAATGGTTCATAGCCTGAGCCTAAGCCTTTTAAGAGGCCAAAGACTTTCTGTTTATCATTTATAGGTTGACCAATGGCTGCCAAACCATCGCAAATTTCTTTAAAAACTCGAAGATAATCAGCCATTGTGTCAAAATCTTTACGACGATGATATTGCAATTTTTGTAACAAATAAAATTCTCTTTCTTGTGATTCTTGGGCAAAGGAATCAATAAGAGCTTTCCATACCTCAGAGGAAGTTTCAAGTCCCACGACTATTCCAAGAACTTCTTCAGACAAAGTCCCGGTGATCCAACCTCGAAGCAATCGATCCGATCGCCTCCATAGGTTGTACTCTGGATTCTCTGTGAATTGCTTCTCTCCTGCAGCTTCAGCAGTTGAGACTGAGATGAACTTCTCAGGCATTGAGAAGTTTCCATCGAGGAATCCTATCATCTCCTGGCTCTCGACCAACCCCATCATCTGGGTCTTCCACAGAAGAAAATTTGACTGGGTTAATTTCAAGGAAACAAAGTTCCCAATATTGAGAGAAGACGGGTAAGGGTACTTTGCAGCGATTGAGGTTATAGAGGATGAGGCCATTGTCTGAGTATGAGATTTTCAATCAAAGACTCGTTAGAGTTTGGCTCTGATACCATAAACAGTTTTTGAGAACAAAATAACTGAAGAATTGATCACCCTTTCTCAATGTGGGTTGATCGTATTGTATATCATCAGTATATATACAAGGTGAATCAATACAAGAAAGGTAATAGCCTGATTTGAGGAATAAGTCTCCTCAATAGGATAGGAAACAAATTCCTAGAATTACTCAATCAAACTCCTAGGAATATTCAATCAATAAAATATTTATACAATCTTCATTGCTAGCTGTCTCAGCATCCTCTTATGATATAGAATATCTCGCATACAGCCTAGCACACGGAATCAACACGGCATCAATCAAGAGATTGATTTTGCATCATCTCCACTCTTCAAGGCAGAGTCATCTCCATGCTTCAAGGCAGAATACTTCTCCTTTACACCTTCTTCCCTTATATCAGACATGGAAATTAAACAAACTCTTCAATCAGAAGTTAGAAACATTTAAAATCTTGATAATCTCTTTGATGGGCATCAACCAAAGATCATGTCCTTCATTCTAGAGCTAATTTTTTTTTAGTTAGTTAGAATGGTCTTGTTATTAGTTATCATATATATATATATATATATATATGGTTAGCCTACAGTCTGTCTATATGGTTAATGGGTATATATATATGTTCAAAACTGGAGTTACTGATCTGAAGCCTAGCTAGCTCAATGACTGGAAAGAAGTATTCCTTGTTAAGTGTCAGGTTTGGGTCTTGACTTCTATCCTTGGCACGTATACATTAGCAAGCAGCCGAAGAGCCATTCTGACGTAGCGGGAGACTTTATCAAGAAGAAGGGTGCGCACCGCCTACTTTTTGGAAATCACTCGAATTCATGAGACAAAGAATAACACACTCGAATCGATGAGTAAAGAGAAAAATAATTCTCAGAAAAAAAATTCTTTATTAATCAAAAGTTAACCTTACAATGAAAAGAGGCGGTCTATATATAAGTTGCAAACCCTAATCCTAAACTTAAGCAGTAAGCTGGCAAAATGGAAACCCCAAACAGCAATCACAACTCCCAGAGACATTATTACCAAAAATAGCAATAACGCGCTTTAATTTGAGGGCCAAGAAGAAGGAATTCACCCAAAAAACAACGTAAGTCTTTGTTGTGGGCGAGGAGTATTGATGAACACATCGATTCCAGTTGATCCACCGAATTTCACGCGATTCTGACGTTTGGGCTTTCTCTCCCTCCTAGTACATTTTCGTGTTTCGCTTTTGGAGGTCCATCTGGATTAGGAATTCTTCAACAAGCTACATCACATTCCTGCCAAGTTTTATGTTCTGGGTAAATGACATACTCTGGTTTTCATCATCGAATTAGGAGGAAAACTGGGTTTTCTGGTTCAATTCATTCATGGATTTTTTGAGTGTCCATAGAGTGCTATGTCCATTATGTTCTTATAACCACTCACACCTCGCCGTGTCAGTGTAAAAAAACAATATTGACTGACGACTTGGCTTATTTGATAGATTTATTGTATAAAAAATCATCTCAATTTGATGATTTTGGTCATGTTCATTGGCAGAGTTGAAACTTGTGAAACTTGCAAACTACTAGACGGATAAACTCATCTAATACGGCAGATTTTTTTTCCATATCTATGTAGAAGTGGTACATGCACGATTGAGTGTTTTGGCCGAGGTCATGCCCGATTGAGCAACAGACCATAGTGCACAGACCAATTAATTGAAGTCACGATCATTCAATTATTTCTTCGGCCACCTTTTGGAAAGGTATCTTTTAAATAGAACTAACCAAGAATCTTACCCATTCGTCACAAAGCCAAAACTTCAATCACTTGAAAGAAGGTACTGTGATCGACAAATATAGAGGATGTCTACGGCCATAGAACAGCAACAGTAGTATATATTATATATTATATATTAGTCATTTTGTTAGGTTTGTGGAGCCCAGCAAGCCTAAGACGTCTACAATCTTAATTAATGGAGCACAAGTGCACAAGGGAGCGAATAGCAAAAATTTCCAAGCCAAACAAGCAACAACATGTTATGCATACCCTCTGTTCTTA